>BOPP01000016.1:2308773-2376501 GCA_017312745.1 Gryllus bimaculatus | reverse complement strand
GCGCCGCAAATCGATGACGTATGTGAATTGTCTGATAAGGTAATGATTTTCACCATTTATGTTGCAGCGATTTCACGCTAATAGATAGACACCACGGAGGAGGAGCATAAAAAGGAAGAAGAAGAAGAAGAATAAGAGATAAGATGGAGAATTAGGATGAGGAAGGGAAAGATAAATCAGAAAGGGCAAAAGTGAAGAAAACCAAGAAAATAAAAAGATGTGGAGAAGAACAAAAGGAATAAGTATTCAGAAAAACATGAGGAAGAAGAGAAGACAAATGAGCGGAAGAAGAAAAAGAAAGAGAAGGAGAAAAAGAGGCGTGAAGAAAGAGCAGAAGAAAGAACAGTAACAGAAATAGGAGAAGAAAAAAGATGAGAAAAGGAGATGAAGAAGAAGAGAAAAAGGGAAGAGTTGGAGAAAAAAAAGAAGAAAAAATGAGAGGAGGAAGAAAGATATGAAGAGATGTAGGAAAATATGAAATGTGAGAAGAAAGATGAGAAGATGAAGAAGAAGAAGAAGAAGAAGAAGAAGAAGAAGAAGAAGAAGAAGAAGAAGAAGAAGGGCAAAATTAGATTTTAACTCTGTTTAATATTGCATGCTCTGTATTCACTAACGATTCATGTGCACATTATTTTTCTCGCTTATGGATCCTCCGTATAGCGAGGCCACGAATGTTACATGAAGGTTCGCATTATTAATTAGCAATAGTTATATTATTACTCATAGTTGTAGTATTATTAGCTGCCGTTTTTCTAGACTTCACAAACGAGCAATAAGAATGTGAAAAACATGGTTCGTGATATAATTTATACAGAACACACGGTACTGGGACACATCAGAATTTTTTCTTTCTCAGTTTTTTTTCTTCTCCTCCTTCGGCTCTTTCTCCATCCCCTTGTTATTCGTCTACTCTTTTCCATTTCTTTCTTATTTGAAGTCTTTGTTTTTTCCTCTTTCTTCATTTTCTTCTTCCTCTTTTCTTCCTCCTTCTCTTTACCTTCTACTTATTCTCCTTTTTAACCTTCATGTCCTTGTTCTTTGTCTCTTTATCTTAGGTGACCCAGCTAATATTAAATCTCGCTAGATACAAACATTGTTTGAACTGCTGAATTCTAATAGCTGCAACCCGAAATCTTGAAACGCATGTGAGTCAAGCGGGTGGCCTTACAAAAGGGGTTCCTTTACAACCTCGTGAAGCTTCACGAATGTCTAAATATCTGTAAGACTCTCGCGAAGAGACGCAGTCACTTGACGCGAGTTATATCACATTACTAAAATCAAAGAGGAAATGTACAAAGTATGTTATACGAAATGTTTTGGCTCGAAATCGCTTAACGAGAGCTTGACCACAAATTTCGTAAGAAAATTAAAGTATAGTCTATGTCTCCAGAAAGAAGCTGCGTTTCTCAGCAAATTTTCGCTTTTTTAGATACCTTGTTCACCAAAAGCACTGCTTCAAATGCCACATAACAACCACACTTATTACCACATTACAAGCATTCCTAAATACGCTTTTACACAATCTGTCACACAGTCTATTAACTAGTACGTCCTTAACCTCGGTAACCTGAAATACTCTAGCCAAGCCCAATAGTTACAGACGTGTGGCTAACGACGGTATTTCTGCTATTAGTTTAGAATCCAACACATAATTACTCACAATCAATGAAACACTAAACACGTAGTGTAGTATAATACTATATCCAGCATTGAGTTCACATGGGTTCTACAACCATTCGAATTCGTCAGATTTCTGGGAACGCGCGCTTTCTAAGCCGTGTTTAGTAAGTGTGATGACATGAAACGTTGATATCACCGAAAGATGTTACCTACGAAACATACATAGTAACACTCACATATCTCTTTGATCATTCACTAACGATTTTCAATAGTCTGAGCGAAACTAAATTATAGAGTACGAAATTTTACTAAACAAAACTAAATCATGTTTAGTGAATATTACCACACGAATAATTGGATTTACTATATCATCGCTTACTAAACATGTTTAGTATATTGTACTACAATATTTCTGTCAATGTACACTTACGAGACTAATGACCTAAGACAGTAGCGACCGGTATGGAATTCTATTGATGGAGCCAGATAAAGAAGCGGCATTGATAACAAAACATCGATGTTCAAAATTATAACATCAATAAAAATCAATGATTTTTAAACATCGAGGCGATTACCATATTTATTAATTTAAAATGAAGATTAAACTGAAAACAAATGAAAAATAATAAGAACAAATAAAAATACTCAGCCTGAAAGCACAAGTAATCACAGTAATCTCAAGAGATCACAGCTTCCTGAGTTCTCTATAGTAAGGCACGGGAAGAAGAAGAGAGGCCTTACGCCCACGGCGTACGCCGCCTCTCCATGAGCGGAACACGTGGAAAGACGTACGAAATACCAGGGTATCGGGGTCATCCAGAGCGAGATAATCTGCGCGATGAAGATAGTGTCAGTAGTGCACTCTATCGAACAGAACGAGAACTACTGTGCCACTTTGAATCTGGCACCATCTCGTCCATAAGAGACGCATATAAAACCAACATTCTTCAAACTGCGTTAAATGGAAATAGACGGTGTCAATGAGTAGGTGGTTCAGAGGTTTAGAAGGACGCCGACAGAAAGCATCACGCCATGTGCGTTTGAAGGGAGTATTGACAGAGCATCAAAGCGCTCGTTCAAACGAATTACTAAAAACGAATCAATAACGGAAGAAACGGTATTTTTTACTCATATTTGTGAAGAAAATGTTATTTTCCGTCCTTTTTGCTGGCGGTGCCAAGGCACACTGGCACTACCCTACAAGCAGTAGATCGCGCCCGGAATCGCTAATCAATGCACGAATGAACGAAAGAGCGCACCAGCAGCGCGTGGCCGTGCAGCGCGGCGGCGTGCAGGGGCGTGCGTCCGTGTCGGTCGCGCGCCGCCGCGTCCGCCCCCGCGCCCAGCAGCGCCTCCGCGGCCGGGGCGTGGCCGTGGGCGGCGGCCAGGTGCAGCGCCGTCTCCGCCAGGCGGGTGCGCGCCTCCACGCTCGCGCCGCGCGCCGCCAGCGCGGCCACCGCGCGCGCGTTGCCGCCCTCCGCCGCGCAGTGCAGCGCCGTCGCCCCGCGCGCGTCGCGCGCCTCCACGCTCGCCCCGCTCGACAGCAGCTCCTCCAGCGCCTGCGCCATCGCAAAGCGTATTCGCTATTTTAAAATACGGCATTGAAATGGCCTCTCAATATTTAGTTGTTTCGTTCGTTCGTTTTTTTTTTTTTTTTAAGAACTAAACGTAGTAACCACAAATTTGGTGGTTATATGGATAATCCTAGGCAGTAGCAGAGTGCATTGGAAATTGTCGATGAATCTCCAAATCGTGAAGCGAGGAGGAAAATTGTATTATTCCACTCCTAAAATTAAAACCAATAGTGTTTAACTATACATACGAGTATAAAATACCCCAATCAGGGCGGTGTATCACAAAACGTTTAAGGCTTTTTCTATCCAATTTTTCTTACCGCTTTTACCTACTGGCCAATCAGACACTGTGACAAATATATCTTCGACGGCGTTATACTTCGATCGCTATGTCGATGTCCAATACACAGGGTATGTACTGTAACATAACCTCCTAATTTAACACATGCTTTCAGTTATTTTCAATATTTGGCGCACATTGAAACTATCTTGGACATAATTTCACTTGTGGAATAGTTCTATAAAATACCACTGGAGCTTTGGATATTCTCAGAAAAATTCCATTCTCACTTTGGAAGACAGGAATTTATCGACAATTTCCAAAGCACTCGTGGTATTACCAATGAGAATTTCCAAAGCACGAGAGGTATTTAATAGGACTATCCGATGAATAAAATTACGTCCAACAGAGTTCCAAAATGCGTCAAATGTTGAAAATATACTTCCATTAAAATTATAGTGACACTATAGTGGCGTCACTGTAATGACATTTAATTTCCCGATTGGATGACAGTGTCAAAGCTGAAGTGTCAACAGACTTAATGTTTCAATCGAAATATAACTGAAAGCATGTTAAAATCAAAGAGGTTATGTTATAGCATGGAACAACACCTATTCATCTACGGTTATAATACATACACAGTTTATTGCAGACCGATACAGCGATCGTTACATACTAAAATAAGTGAGTCGCAGGCCAGTTAAAGAGGAGCGGTAAGAAAAATTGACTAGAAAAAACGATAAATTTTGGCCGACCTGATTGGGGCATTTTATATTTTAATACTATTGGTTTTAATTTCATGAGTGGAATATTCAATTTGTAGCATTTGCTCTTCCCTCTAACATCTACGTATACCCCTGATTGAGAATGTAATAATTAATTTTATCGATAAATACATTTTAAAAGAAAATGGCCATAGAGTAAGTAGAATGAGCACTTCACCTAATTGTTTGATTACTAACGGTCGTCAATAACAAAAATATGAAGACTTCGTTTCGAAAGTATTTCATTACTATCTTCATCCTGACTGTATGTCTGTGAATGTGAGACGTACGTGTAGGAGTGGATTCATACATAAGGAGACTAACCCCGTACGTAGGATCCCGATGAGGTCCCCAATGATTTTTTAGAGACAAATTAATAAAAATTATAATGTGTGAACATATTTAATTATTTATTTATCAATTTCAAAATGTGTATTTATTTATCCTATACAGTATTTGAGTAACTGCGAGAGTGCGTTTGTGTGGATCCATCACTCACGGTTAGACCATTTCCTGTGCACCAATTTATTCATATGAGGTGTCATTTGACGCGCATCGATCTTCTAGTGGTAAGAGAAGAAGATTCTAAAGAGCGTGCTTTTGCGCTGCAATCTTACCGAGTAGACGAAGAATTAAACCAACGCCACCTACATATATCTATGTAGGTGGCGTTGATTAAACCTCATTTCCCAGAAGCAACGTTTGCTCCGTGAGACCATACATTTCTTCAACGAGGATAACAACACTGATTGTTCTAAAACATGTGACGCATGCGACAGAATTGTCAATAGTGATGCCTCTTTGAAAATAAGAAGTGAAGTGTTTCATCCGTATTACCGCCAAGTGAATACGGAGAAAACCAGAATTGAGTAACGTCAGAACAGAAGCACAGACGTATCAATCTTCGCATATTTGCTTTCTTACGGGGGAAGAATAAAAATGTAATTGTAGATCTTGTCTCAGAATTTTCAGTACTAATTGAGAACTATTTTTTATTAGAACTAGAGAACCACGCTGAAGAATAGCTTACAGGTGATATTTGTTTTAAGCATTTTTGTGTATATTAGCAAAAAATAATATAATTTGATAAAACTAATAGTTAAATTTTAGTACAGCTACAGCTTTTCGCTATTTTGTTAATACGCACAAAAATGCTCATAGCACATTTGCATTAGGACAATTGCTAAATGCAAAAGTGCAGATAATTCCTAATTAGTTCCGAAAATTCTGTCGCAACATCTTTTACAACTACATTTTATTCTTTCCCGGATTTCCTTTACACCCTTTCCATATTTTTCTCCCCTAATTTTCGAAGATATCGAAACTTCACAAACTTAGTGTTCACTTCTACTTCTGCAATGGCTCTATTGTTTTGAATGCAAATCTAGCGTTTCTTGCGAATCTAACATTAAAAGGAGACAGTTTGTATATTTATTTGAACAAGGTGTTAATTATGTTTAATAAGAATAAGTTGTGGATCACATAAATTTGAAAATCGGTAATTGCACACTTGTGTAAAAACTTACAAGTTAGGTGTCGAATATGTACTCTGTATCGAACAACATCCATTCATTCTCTAGCATTACTTACAGTTTTGTTTTCTCCATATTCACTTGAAATTCTTCAAATAAGTTCCGAGGCAATACTGTTCATAGATTTTCGCAAATTTATTTTAAAAAACACGATAATTTGAATCTAAATTGAAACCAATCTGCAGCACGATTTACTTGGTAATTAAATTGTTTATTTAATGATGTCAACATCAATGTTGCGTACGTCGTGAAAGAAAACAATGGCGTACTGTACGAGAAATACTTTTGGATACTGGTGTTTTATCAACGCCACCTACATATATCGAGTTAGGAGGCGTTGGTTTAATTCCTGACATTATTACTACGATTGCAGCGCCAAAACACGCAAATACACGAAGGAAGTTTCTTTAAACCTTCTAGCCGGACCCGAAAACAAATTATCCGTTCCCCATCATGAGACAAAGACGCGTCAAATGACACTTCATACGCGTTGATTGGTGCACAGGAAGTGACGTAGCCGCGAGTGACGGAATTGCACACATATGCACATCTGCACACTACAGAGTTTTACTGAATTACAGTTCAGGGATTAATTCTTATTGCAGTGCTCAATATTTCAATGTTATTAGGGGGCCCCCTTAATTTGGTCATGCAAAGAGCGCCTTAACATAAATTCGGCCCTATGTACGGTGACCCCACCTGCACGTCACCACGGCAGCCACGGGCGACTTCGAACAACGTGGGCCCCTCGTCGGCGGGGGCGCTCCTCGCAGCGACGCGAGAGGTGTATCGCGTTGGTAGCGGATAGCGAGATAGCAGCTCCCTCAACTCTTCGTACTCCATCGCGACCTCTTCCATTTACACTTTGTACAGGTACTACAGAGGTCCACTCCCGAACTCTTCCCCTGTGCGTTTTTTTCTTGGCGTTTGGCACTCGAGTGATACGTTGCCCTAGCAACGGCGATCAATACGATTGTATGTTACAAGTGTTGGCTGAGCACATGTACTGAGTTTGACATTGTTTTTTCTTCTGACTGAATTATTTATTTATTTACGTCAAAAACCGTTTAAAACAGTGGGTGGCGTGCTATGGGGAGACGTTAATTTGAAGTTACATTTATGTCCAAAGCAAAACAAGGGGGCCATCCCAGCATCTATTTAAGGATGAAGAAAACTGCACGAAAAAACTGATCGAAATGGGGGATCATTGACACAGAAGCTTAAGTGCAATACTTGTTTCAGGTTCTTTAGAATTATACAATCCCAATGGTAAATAATATACGAAATGTCGTTGTTAAAATTAATATTACTTTCTTTCTCGATGCTCGGTATAGTCCCTGATTATATAGAATCAGAAAATATTTTACTTGGGACTTAAACTTTTGTATCGGATTTAATCGTTTAATGTCAACTGGCACGGTGTTGTAAAATAATGTACATGTATTGTATGTGAAGTTTTTGTAGAGAGCTGTTGATACTGTCATCTGATGAATACTACGTCGAGTGTTGTAGTTATCGTCATTGGCGTTTGCTGAAAATATATTCCCGCACATCAGTAAGTCATTTTTGACAAACACCACTGATTCATATATGAAGAGACAATGAGATGGTATAATAACTAGATTAATAAAGAGAGGCTTACAAGAATCACATGGGTGGGATTTTCTTATTATTCTTACAATTTCTTTTTGTAATCTACAAGTCTGGGAGCTAAAAGATGCATTTACCCAGAACATTATCCATATCTCTAGCGGGAATGAACATTCGCGAAATATACACCAATAGCAGTATGAAGGCTGACTGAATTTGAAAGAATTCTGAAAACGTAGCATAGAGAACTTAATTTAGTGTGCAATTCATTTAAATGATCGTGTCATTTAAGGTTTGACTGAATTGACAGGCCTAAAAATTTTGTTACCTTAACATCAGTCACTGGCACACTGTTCATTTTCAATGTAGTTCAGAGCTGTTTATTTGAAATGGAAAACTGCATTAAAACAGGTTTTTTTCATATACTATTAATTTGTTATTAAGAAACGAATTTGAAATATCTGATATTGTACTCTTTACGGTTTCTTTATGGCAAAGAATATTCGTATCATCCGCGAGGAGAACTGTTCTTCCCGTTTCTAATCGTCGAAAGCATGTCGTTTACGTACAGAAGGAAGAGAACAGGGTCTAAAATCGGTCCCTGCGGTACTCCACATGCAATTGGTAAAGAATCGGAAAGGTGGGTTCACAATGATCCATTATTCCAGTAAGGTATTTCTACTCTCGAAGATCGTTGTTTAAGGTACGAACGTAACTAATCTAGAACAATACCACGAATTCCATACGAAGGTAATTTTGAAAGTGAAATGTTATGATCAATGACGTCAAAAGATTTTAAAAGTTCAATTCCTAAAAATATTCCAATAAATGCTTCGATTTGATCCATGAATGAAGCGACATCTTTAAGAAAAGAAAATATGGTTGTTTCCGCAGATTTTGATTTTTGAAATCCATGTTGGCAATCTGAAAACGCGCCGTTTACTGAGAAATGTTTTCATTCGTACGTAAAAGCTCTAAAGTTTTCGAAGAAAAAAAAAAAGACAAAAGAGAAATTGATAATTTTGAATTTTAACTTGTTGAATTTTTTGAAAAGCGGCTTAATCTTAGCTTTTTAAAAATATAAGGAAACGTTACTATGCATTAGGATATACTAAATAAGTCAGTTAATGTACGATAGTCTAAAAGAAATAGTTTTGCTATGGCGTGGATTGAGGTTTTGTGAGGGGTTTTAATGCTGCGGGATGATAGTGTGCGTGGCACTTCTGTACATGATTTGCCTACGTACCCCATAGTACTAGTTCGTACTAGTTATGTAGTCCGTACTAGTTGACTAGTCCGTACTAGTTATGTAGTGTTGATCATTACTAGCATTTTCGGTCGTACTAGTTCGAACTAGTTAACCGTTCGTACTAGTTAACTAGCCCGTACTAGTTATGTAGTGTTGATCATTGCTAGCATTTTCAGCACTCATTAAAAAATTACTCTTCCAAACAGAACATTTTTCTTCTTCACTCAAAGACTTGCACTGAACATATTATATCATTTGGTTATAATAATTGCGCGTAATTGTTTTTAATGCGTTAACACGAAACATGGAAGAAATAAAGAAATCAAAAAATTTTACAGGACAAGATAAAAAATTTTTGCCGAAGTCCTCCTGCTTATGTATTAGCAGAGCCTTTGAAGGGTTTTATTTTCTTACCCTAGGATGACTAAGAGTACGTAAGTACATTAAGAGTACACAGCCCAAGATTGATTGTAATACAGGATATCCCGTTTTAACATCACTAGTTGATGACCGCAAACGACGCCACCAAATACTTTAAAATACGAAATTCTATATTAGGAGTTGCATTTGCTCATGTACACGTATTCTATCCACGCACGCACGCCCACCCTCCCTTCTACCCATCCACATGCACTACGGTCGCCCACCCACCCACGCAAGCGTAACTTCATTTCGATAGCGGCAGACACACGCCGACCATTTCATCTTATTGCACATGAAACAGTACAAGCATTCGGAAATCAAAAGCAAGCTAGTCCGGCAGTTTGAAATTTTGAGAATTCCTTCTCATCGTTGGGAGATGTTATGGCTGGGTGAAACGCAGTTTTACTGTCGAATTTGTAGACTTATTATCTTTAATAGAAATACTTTCACATGCATTTTACAAATGACAGATATGTTAATATGGGTGCTGTTTTAACAAGTTACTTTCTCGCGTTCTGCTTATGCAAATTACAGAAGTGCTGCGGAAGAAAAACTTCGTGGGTCGATACCGAAAACTGATATAAATCCTGTAAATTACTTTCTCTAACGCATTGTGTACTCACGTTTTGTGCGCAATACAAACCAAAAAATTGCAAATGTCTGTGAGCCACGCTACTTCCACCCGGGAACGCGCTGGGTAAAGGTGTGCAATATTTCTTGTAAGAAAATAGTTTTCAGCGTAATGGTTAAGCTTTTGATATATTATTGTTCATCATTAGATGCATATTTTAGTGCTGGTGCAGTTGCAATAGAAACTTGTACGGCTACAATAGTACATACTTTCTCGCATTGCTTATCTACCTTTTGCAGAGATCAACGAAAATGAGACCTAAGCTATTCTTTTAACCGTTAACTGTTTTATCCTAGATAAATTTGGGTCGGATATGATAATTTTTTTTTATTTGTATTTTTCAGAGTTTATGTAAAAACTACTATTTTTTTAGAAAAAGAAGTCTTGATTTAAAGATCTGATTTTTTGAAATAAGATTTTATTTCAGGCAAATCGCTATAATCAATATTGTTCTTTCGTAATGCTAACTTACTGCAATTTTCGAAAAGGCAGACTTTTTCAGAAAAGATTGCTAATATTCAGAAAATTATTCTTTATGAATTTTACCCTCATTTATTGAGGGTAAGAATGAAAGTTTTTAAAGACAGTTACAAATGTTGCTCCTATGACAATAAATGCATTTACTTCCGTGTAGTTAATGTAGTATTGAAACCATTGTGCAATGCTAAAAAAAGTTTCAAGATTGTAATGGAAATTGCAGGTATTTTTTATATGAGTCCCTAATCCCAAAAAGGTAGTGCTTTATTCAAAACATCTGTGAGCAACTGCCTGACCACAAACAAGATTTTTTCAAAAACTGAAAATCCCTGGAGGATTGGGGTTGAACTCTAGACCCTGAGAATTTCATATAGAGCTTTTAACAATGGTGGATACTTCATAAGAAATCACACTTCAAAATTTTCTCAAAAATTGTTCCAAATTGTCTCTCTCAATTTTATGCTTGAATTTATGACAGTGCTATTATAAATGTGGCAGGAGTCCAACTATAATTCAAATCTCTGATTTTTCAAAAATACAAAAGTCAACTTGTTTTTAAACTGCCCTACTCAACTTTTGAAAATAATGATTCTTAACACATTCTATTCTTCAACATATCAAACTGTGTATGTTGTTTTTCACAGAATTTTGAATTGAATGATGACATTTTTCAAAAATGTTCACACCTTTTTCTTCAAAACATTAGAAGAACAATGCATTGAATTATATAAAATCATAGGCTTTCATGGGCGTAGTCGCCAAACGTTTGGCCCAACTATGCCAACTGGACCACGGCCTACCAGCCCGGAAAATCTACCTTCCAATGCATTAAATTGTAAGGCAGAAGCCAAATTTCAGTAAAACTTTTGATTAGTCCAAAATTACATACTATATGTAATTTTCTTCTAATCCTCCGGTGAATTGTAAATGTATTTCCTGGTTTAATGCATATTTCAGAAATGAGATTTCCTTGTTAAAAAAATAATTTGTACGGTATTCTGAAAGATTCATTTCGATTAAACTTTGAGGTCTGAGGAATACTTTATTTTCACTTTAAGAGGTGTCTTACTTCTCCACTTTCTCACTTATTCAAGTTAAAAAGTGTTCATCTCATTAATACACTCAAATCACAATTGTTTCAGTTGCATTCCTGAATGTTAAACAAAAATGTAATTCTTTTACAAAAAACTTTATAAACAAAGTATTATATTGCATGTACTACATTTTATTATAGTATGTTTATAAATGGCAAATAAAAGAAGTATTTTGACACATTAAATTCTTTACAACCATGCTCTTGTTCTTGCCTTTATTACATTCACATACTGTGGATGGGGCTGCAGCCAACAAATACCTCCCTGCAAGTAATTCTTTATGCTAAGTAAATAAATTAAATTCACACAGAACCTCTAATTTGTTCCTTGCTGGCAACAAATTAAACTTATGTTTCAATAGTTGTGACCTTCACACAAAGGATTGATTGTTCTTCTTGTATGTTCCGCCTACTGCCACGAATTGAAAAAAACATAGATACATCCCAAAATATCTGAAAGTCCTATCATTCCGAAAACTCAGGAATGCTAAATCCTTTGCCAGCAGATAAGAAAAAAATCTGGATGAAAAGTAGTCGCAATTAATTAGGTTTTTCCATTCTCACTAAAGGTTTTTCGAGTCAAAATGTCATATCTTCACAATTAATGTCGATTACACAAATTTCCTACTCATCCAAGTTTTGGCCCAAAACACAGTTTTTGTAGGGTACTTTTCAGAAAAATATACTTTAAAATGACATGAATAAAAAATGAGTAATAACAAAACATTCCTTGAGTTTTATTTATCATGTAAAGTCCAGGGCATATTAAAAAAATCTTTTAAGTCTTTTTAATTTGATTGCAGTAATTTGTTGACAACATAATGAAATGACAATTTCAGACAGCACAATTTGTTAACAAGCTAATTATAATCTGCAGAACAAACATCATCTTACTTCTGTTAAGCACTCACATTATCTTACTGTGTGTTACAGGCCATCTAATCTCCCATCAGATATCAATGGTGAGGCCTTTATTACTGTTACTTGCCTTTGCATTAATTTATTTTCAACTCTATATAACTATTTTGTTACTAAATATTGATTTTTCTTAAATAGATATATAAGATTTGAATTGGCATTTTGAAAATGTCACATCTCCTTCAACAGTTCAGCACGATCAAGTTGGAAGAAACATCTCTCAGAGAAATGATCTGTTCTAAGTAAACATAGAACCGTATCTTCTATTATATTAATATACTGTGGATGTGCAGCATTTTCTAATTTAAAAATACTAAAAGCATAGTCTGTATCAA
Organism: Gryllus bimaculatus; assembly: GCA_017312745.1. Classification (NCBI taxonomy): domain Eukaryota; kingdom Metazoa; phylum Arthropoda; class Insecta; order Orthoptera; family Gryllidae; genus Gryllus; species Gryllus bimaculatus. The sequence goes on along the minus strand of BOPP01000016.1, from coordinate 2,364,015 downwards.
ATGGTGAGCTTAACCAATTTTCACAACGTTGGAGCAGTGTTTTTTTAAAAAATTCGATTAAGTAAACGAATTACGTAATCCATGGTCAAAGTCACCCCTTATTTGATGGGATGAAAAGCTAAATGATAAAAAAAGGTATGTGTAGAAATGGGAACCTAATAAATCCAAAATTATTATGACCAAGAGCTACAATTGCACTACCATCTGGTGCTGTGATCAGGTAAGAGACAAACTGAAAAGTAAATTGACTGTTTTCTCTTGAGGCCAAAAGGTACTTGGCCACCAATGTAGAGTTGTTTAAGTATGCAGTGTTATTGTTTTGAAGTGAAGTTAACATTTGTAATGTTTATAAATGAGAAAAGCAACTGTAATGATTTTCTTCTTTCCATTCATACGTACAGTAGTACAGTAAAACTTCACTTATACATATTTCAGGGGACAGAAGGGGAAAATGTACAACTGAGAAATCGATTCCCGTAGAAATTATGTAAACTTGTTACGATAAAACGAGTTCGCATGCTTCACAGTGGCTAGTCCAACCCCCTGTAAAGCCTCCTAAACCTTACCCCTATCCTTATTCCTTACCAATTCTGACCGTTGGTTAGCGGTAGCGACGCAGGAGCGCGTACGCGGTGATACTATTTGGCGGTCCTCTTGACAACTGACTGAGGCGAGACTTGACGGACTATGTTAATTAATGGAGCATTACTCCAGCGCAATAGTTAATGGTGAATTACTCCCAAAGCGCCAAGCGCTCAACGCTTCCCAAGGGGAGACGCGTTGTATGAACGCGGAGGCAAAAAAAAGGCCGTGTCCTGCGTGGACTACAACTAGCGGCGGTGACACGCAGCTAGTTGCTTCGGTTTCAAGATTGAAGTTACTTGAGGTTCCGCAGTGTTCGTCGAGCGACAGGAAGAGCACGACTGCCACAGCCTGGCGACAGCCTCTGCGCCGCGCGGAAAAGTGATCAATTTCATTAGCTGCTTGCGCCATGGCGCTAACTGAAGGATATCGTAAGGTAATTACAGCGAGCAAATGGGAGCCTTTGAACAGTCAATGCACAAACTTCACTTATTGGACAAGTTCCGCTGCCGGAGGTGGCCAGGGAGCCGACTTTGCTCTACCACCTCGCGGACTCGCGCGGTCTTGGCCGCTCAGAGGCCAAGCGAGAGGTCGCTCCGCGGGAGCCAACCTTAATGCAAGTTTCGAGCTGTCGTCGCAGGTCGCCCCGCGACACACCGGGATAATTTAAACGGTATACGGTTCCATGGGGACTTTTGTAAATAACGTATAGGCGCGAAAAACGCATAAATGAAATAATTTGCCACGGAAATTATAGGAATTTATCCGAGACCTTCCAACAAAAACGTATAAATGAAAAAGACGTATAAGTGTGAAACGTATAAACGGAGTTTCACTGTATTATTTTTATACCAAATTGTGAAAACAATAACTATTGCATCTGTAAAAGATAGCATTCATAACCTCTAAGGTGAGAATTGAAGAATTATTTAGTTGTGTTCATTTAAAAACTTTTAAAACACAGAGAGTAATAATTATATTTTAATATATGATGATAGTTCATGCCATATTCACAAAATATAGTTTCCATATTTTGTTTGCTGCAGATCACACAGTTGATGAGTTGATGATGATAAAGGAGAAAATACTGATTTCAGGGAAATCTCTATTGATCGAGATAATTTTCAGTACATAAAACAAGTCGTAAACAAAATCAAGTTTTTTACACAAGTTAACAAACACCAAAAAAAGTTACTCAAAGAGTTAAATCTAACTAGACAAACATTTTTTGTACATTCATTTCACATGAAAATGAAGATGGAGGGCCCAAACATCCTAAGAGAATTAATTATCTAATCTAAATTTTAATCTCACTTTTCTAGAAAGTAACTTTCTGTTACTTGCACTCTTTCACATCTCAGCACATCATTGAAGAGAATTGATGATGACATACAAAGTATCATTGCTCATCAACAATCATACAAAACATAGAATTTATTTAAAAAAGACTTTACTTATCCTCAATTGTGCAATAGTGCACGAGTTTCCCCATTTTGGCCGTTATTTAGATCTTTCAATTTCTGTCAAAACTACAGTGTTTCGTTCATAAGTACAAATCATTTTGGATTCACAGTATTTATTAATGGAGGTGCACTGCATGTTTCAATCAAGACTATCACTAAGAATCACTTTCAGCTTTTTATATAAGCCAAGTCGCTCCACACAATGGTTCTGAATTTCAAAATAAAAACACAATTCATGTTACGAATATGAATCTCTATCTGCCCCAATTCTTTCATGTTCATTCTCTGCTCCCACAGCACATGCTAAAAGACTGTGGACACTGCGTTGTTCACTTGCACCGTAGATGTATCCGTTAGCTTTATCTACAGCATTCTTCACTCTTAACACACTCTCCCGATCCTTGATATTTAAAGGCATAAATGAAACTAAGCTGTAATCTTCTATTAGTGACACCAAAGCTGAATTCAACTTGCCATATCTGAAATTTTCAAAAGTACCCAGATCAGTACACTATTTTAAAAGTGAATAAAGTATCTAATAATACATATTAGGAATCACTTACTTATAATTACAAAACTTTCTAATACATTAAGAATTGCTAACTTTGCTTTCACAAAGGAAAAATTAACAGAATGAAATGTCATAAATTATTCTTTACCCCTTTAAGCCCACTGTTGTGTTTTCACTCTAATATGTCAGTGTCAAATTTATTTTACTGATACAAAACTACACATGAACATTGAACTAAAAGCAGATTCTTAATCTCCTCTAGAATGGTGTAATCATTCTCACTTATTAATAATTATATTGTCCTTTGGTTTTTATATGGTCATCACACAGTTAGGATTTTTATTATAGGAATTTAAGCAAGAAGAATGAATATTGCACTTTTAAAAAAAGGAAAATATACTTCTTTAATTTTTGAAAATACTACCAATGTTTAAAAAATAAAATAAGAACAAAACTTCACAAATTTTAAATTAAATATTCAATCATTTGCTGATCAACACATTTCATAATGTTTTGGTGTCATCCATAAATTATGAAATGCTAAAGAGGGAGGGAGTGGGTTTGAGGCAGCATTATGCTGCTGTGATACATGGGGGGAGGGGTGGTGTATTTATTTCTTGTTACATAACATCGACATTAATTTATAATACCGTATTTACTCGAATAGAAGACGAGGATTTTTTCCCATTTTCATCCTTTAAAAATCGGGGATCGTCTTATATTTGGTTATGATGAAAACACAATATCAATGGTATTATGTTGTTAAGTCAAGTCATTTATAATAGAAATTCCTCTATTATTCTAATAGAAATTCCTCTACTATTGTAATAAAAATTCCTTTATTATTATTGGATGTGTTTATAATTGAATTGAATTAATACCTTATTTTACGTGGCGAGACTCAGGCCATGAGGCCTGCTGGCTGTATTTGCGTGGCCTGTCTGGCCACGCAAATTTTGTGTTATGTTCCTTTCACCAACTAGCTTCTCAGGAGGTATTTCTTGGGCGAGAAATTGGCTATTTGAATTTAGCTCAGAGGTGTCATTTAGACTTGATCTTTTACATGCAAGTAAATCTACTAACAAGGGACAGCCGGCTTGACTTCCCCTCCGATGGGAGCTGTACGAAGGATTTTTTCGCCCTTAACAATCCACGGATTCAATCGGGGTTGAACCCGCCAACTTGGGTGCAACAGTCCGATACGCTAACCGTTACACCATCGCAAATAATTCAATAAGATGTAGAATAATTTCCCCAGCCGTTACACAGAAGCATTAGATAGGATTTAAGTTTTTCTTAGTGGCAGTGTTGTAACAGCTGTGATGTCGCAAAAGCCTTCCTCGTGGCCAACGAGATAGAGACTCGTAGGCTACGAGTCTTCCTTCCCCATCCGCATCGATGAGTACCGCGACTATAGTAGCCGTTTGGTAGACGTGTTCGTGCTTGGTGGTTGTGTCATGTTGTGTAGTTGTGTGCTGATACATTGTGTATAACTTCCCAGAAATGTGGAACGATGTCAAAGGTAAGAAGCTAACTTTAAATTGTGACTAATTCATCTCACTGAACAAACGAACAATAGTAAAGCTGTGTTGGGGAGGTACGAAGGAAGTCTGAAATCTTGTAATTCCACAAGGAAATTCCATGGACCACAAATGGGACGCCATCCCAAAATCGACGATGACGTTGTCGAATTCGTAATAAATCGTAACAAGGGTTTCGTATTTTCTATAAACAGCATTCGCATGAAAGCATTAGAAGTAGCAAGAAGGAGAAACATTTCCAGACAGGAATTCAATGTGAGTGTCAGCAGGTGCATATGGTTTATGAGAAGGAAAAGGTTCAATCTGCGTAGAACAACTTCCCTATCGCAAAAGCTGTCTGCAGATTATGACGAAAAACTTCTGGAGCACCAAAAGTACATTATACAATTGTGCCATCAACACAACAATTTGTTGAGTCAAATGGGACCGATGAGACCCCCGTGTACATAGACATGCCCTCTAACTATACAGTGGCTACAAAAAGGTGTAAATTCAGTTACGATAAAAACATCTAGAAACGAAAAAATGCATGCTACGGTCATGCTGGGAGTGTTGGCAGATGGCAGGAAGCTACCATCATTTGTTATCTTGAAAACGAAGAATTTACCCAAAGAAAAACTACCAAGTGGAATCATTTTTAAATACAATGAATCTAGGTGGATGACTGAAAGCTTAATGATTTCTTGGCTTCAAGATGTTACCGGGAGCCATATTACAGCAGAGAGGATTGTTAACTCTTGATGCCTCTAAGGGCCACCTTACAGAAGAAGTGAAAAAGGTAGTTGCTAGTTTAAAAACAGATTTAGTAGTGATACCAGGAGGCATGACCTCACAGTTGCAAGTCCTTGATGTGACTGAACAAATCTTTCAAGCACCAACTCAGACGCCAATAGAAGAGTGGCTTTTATCAGGGAACTACCCATTAACACCTGATATCAAAAAACCTTCAGTTGGTCAGTGAATTCTAACTGCATGGAATACTATAACAACTCAATGCATAATAAACGGTTTCAAAAAGTGCTGTGTAAGCAACAGTATAGATGGCACAGAAGATGATGTGTAATGGAGTGAGAATGATGGACATGAGTTGAGTGACGATGAAACAAGTGAAGATGATGATTGAGAGATGATTAAATGATGAATGTGGATGTAGTAAAATTGAAGTTTAATTCATACACTGTATTAAATATTCATATGCACAAAATAATTTATGCATAATGTTAATAAACATGTAAGTAATATAGAGTTGTTGTTTTTTTTTTCTCAATTCGATTACCTAATAGAAAACTGATATCAAGTTATAAAAACAAGGGTTGCCTTATATTGGGGTGTATTTCCCCCATGAATTTCAAGGTGTAAAGACACGACTCTTCTTATATTCAGGTAAATATGGTAATTTCTTTTTAGTCTTACACTAATAACATTAAAATACTAACTAATTAGTTTTAGAAACAATTTTTAAAAGTAAATAGATATAATAAGAAAGAAAAAAAATAAAAATAAATATATTCAAGTTATTAAATTGTTAATTAAATAATAAATAGAAATATTTTGTCATCAATTTCTTATTGAATCTTTGAAAAGATTTTTTTTGATTATTTTTGATTGATGACGATGAAGATGACGAAGAAAATACTCAAAACTGATGTGTAGTATATTCCAGGATCAATCCAAATTGGTGCAGTTGACTCTAGCCAATGCATCATCCATGATGGTATATGGAAAGAGAAAGAAAGAAAGAAAGAAAGAAAGAAAGAAAGAAAGAAAGAAAGAAAGAAAGAAAGAAAGAGAAAGAACCCACGTAACAGGAGCGAGAGGGGTATTCAAAACACTCACAATTTGCATTACTTAATTTGTGGATGGCCCCTCTTTAAATGCATTTCAAACTAAAATAAATTCACTGATCTGAAATAATTCAACATGAGAAGTAAAGAAACTTAGAAGAGCACATGAACATAAAACACGTAAGTAAAACACAGGAGATTTACATTGGTGTGAATACCAAAAATAATTATTTTATACGTGTGATCAAACATCTGATTTAATTCCAGAAGTCAATTTTAAGTTTAAGTCAAACATGAAAAACATCAACCAACTGGTCAAGTATTACCGAGAAGTGATTGTTGAGAGAAAAAGAGAGTTCCAATTAATAGATTATCTGTACAACACAGTTCACCAAATGTAATAAAGTTAAATCTCACAAAACTTCAAATAATTAAGAGCACACCTCCAAAGAACAAGGCAAAATATGTCATTTTAGAAATTTCAGCAAAACCTATTTTGCTTTTCAAAATAAACAATGAAACAAAATATTAATTATTTTTTCTTCAACTTTCACACTAAAAGCTTTGTGCATTTTAACAAACATATTAAATGAGTACAACACTCATTGTAAAAACAGAAGTGTATAAAGCTTCAATCTTGACAATCCCAGTTTTTATTTAGATGGCATTTTTCATCATTGCAAAGATAATGTATATATTTTTTTTTTTTTTCATATTGAAAACAAGTATAACACAACTTTTATTTTTGAAAATACTGCTAAAATTTCAAAATACAAAAGAAAATAATATGAAAGAATCTTTACACACTTATTTCTACATCACTTTTCAAACTAAGCTTATAATAATATTATTTATAAAGTGAACACTTGGATTCACTCATTGTAATATAACAGTATTTATACATACTTTTTAGTGAATGGGTCTTCGTTAAGACATTCAACTAAGTAATTAAGGTCAAGAACTTCAGTGTAGAAGTCTAAACCAAATTGCATCTTGTCTCCAAACTTTTTAACGAGGTCTACTTTTGATAACACATTTACATGGGGAAGACCCAGTTGCAGCATTGCTGATAAAGACATCAACAGAGTTGAAATAAATTTACCTAAAAAATCAATAAAATAATTTATAACAATTTGTCATCAATAAACAGAAAAAGAGACATTTAAAAAAATTACAAATGCGGAAATCAGTACATCTAGTAAATAAAGATAGGATTTTCTAGCACTATCAAATTTTAAAATATGCCTGCAAATATTAACTATCAAAATTGCCAAATACACAATTGGGGGGAAAATGTGATACAACATATGCATGCACCATCAAATTTAAAAACAAAATTTCAGAATTTCACGAATTTTCTTGTTTTATGGTCTTTAGTATCAGTTCAAAATTAATTCCCCCCCCCCTCAATTTGCATCTGTCAAGATTCACTTATTTGTCAGAAAAGGAATGATTGAAAGCAGGAAATGACTTTCTTTGACACAATAATACTAAATCACTTAATCAACAACATGAAATTAGTGGTACTACAGAATGGCACAGACTTTCCTGTATTAGTTTTTTATTTCCTTTAGTCTGGGCTAGCTATTCTGACTTGACAAATACTCTTGCCAGCTGCCATCTATTGCCGCCAAAGTACATTTTTTGGTTTCAAAATGGTAGAATGGAAATATTATTTTAAGAATATTAAAGAAGAGTAAAAGCATGTCAAAAATGGCAATTTCCATTGAAAAATTTGGAGCCGATTTTAAGAAAATTGTGTTTAAGGGCTACTGTAATTTCTAAACTTGAAGCTCTTTTTCCCAGAAAATGTTTGAGTTATAGAAAAACTGAATTTAAAGTCATTTAAAGCACTTTAACTCACAAATGCAATAGAGTACAAATTCCTGGAAATGTGAATGTTAACGGTGTAAAAGATATTTTAAAAAGAATTACAATTGTATAATTTTTGAAATAAAAAAAACCTGAAATGAACTTTCAGACATATTAAAGAGTGTTATTAGCACTATCCATTTGAAAAGTTTGAAGAAAGAAATTTGGAAACGTTTTTAAGAAAATGGCGTTTGAGCATTTCTGAAAATGCGGAATATTGAAAGTTTTCACAGAAAACAGTAGAGTTTTCGAGAAACTTTATATAACATTATTTAAAGCACATGTACTCCTAAACAAAATATTGTGAACAAATAATGGCAAATAAAAATATTGAGAATTTGGCAGACAAGTCAAAAAACTACATTTCTGAATTTTTTGAAAACGCAAAAGATTGGAGCAATTTAACGATTTTTTTCTGCTGAAAATCCGATGGTTTTTCACGCAGCATTACATTACTTTCCCTCTACTACATATATTACTCCATATATATGTATGTATGTTTATGGAAAAAATAACAAACAAAAAATAAATTATAATTATGAAGAATGTCTTCTCTGCAAATACTTTTCTCTTCTAGTATTTGGGCGATGTTTGACAGGTAAATGGCAATTTCATAACATTTGCATCAAGCAATAACGAAGTATTTTGCACATTGCTATATGACATAGTTTGTTACCATAAGAGTGTAACGAACTGCAATCCAATAAGAAGCTGGGAACAAGGGTGGCAAATTGCACAAGTTCCACAATGAAACAACTTAACAAATGTATTACATACTTTTTTAATAATTTGAAATTTAAAAGTTGCAAATACATTTGTTATATACTACAAAATTATATAAGGAATTATGCAAATGGTTACAGTCATGATGCATTTATCCAAACAATATTGAACAATGATGTAAGCTTTAGTAAAATGTCTCGAAAGTAACGTTAAGTATTATGTTTGCTTGTTGAAAGCAACTCTCCACATATGTCCTTTTTCGTGTGTTAAAATGCTGATAAAAAAGAATATTAAAATTAATCTAATTACCAGCATCACTGCAGTAGTGTGAATCGACAAGATGAACTGCACATAAATGAAATCCATCAGCTTCCAATTTGGCTAATATATTTTTCATTGAGTCATGATGGGTATATAACTCAACCTACACAAATAAAAATTATGAATTTTTAATTTTTTTTATAAAATAAACAAACATGAATGAATAAAAGCAATACCTGGCCAGGACAATCAAATATAAAGTAATATCCTTTGTATCGCCTTATTTCTTCCAAAAGCCAACTGAAATTTTTTTCTAGAAACTCCATACAATACATTAAGCCACCATTTGGACCCAAGTTAAGGTTAGTCATAACATCTTCTAATGTTATTAATTTTGAAATATTTACAGCTGGTTCATACCGCATGAAATCATTTGCAGGATCTGGAGGGGGAGAAAAAACAAACTAGCTCATTTCGTTTTATTTAATTCATAGTGAGAAATCTAAAAAAATCATTACCCAAATTTATAACAGCCACTTTCCTACCAAGTTCAGTTAGGAATTTCATTAAAGTATAACAATACGTAGTCTTTCCACTTCCTGGAGGACCTATTACAACTTGTGCAAACATTGCATTAACTCTTTACTAAACAAATATAACAGAATATAGGTTATTGTACTATTGACTTGCATTCACCACAACTTGTTTTTTATTACAATATCTTTCAAAGCTTTAAGAGTCTTTAATGAGCACTCTTGTAAGCAAATAGAATACAGAACAGGTTTGTTGATATTAGTTTGCTCTGTCAAGAATCGTGCAGCAAGTTCCCAATCAGGTTCTTCTTTTCCTTGAATGGTTCTGAAAGAAAATGCACAAAATTATTTGCAATGTTTTAGAAAGAAAATACTGTTCAAAGTAATTCAACACAGCTCACTTGACTTGAAATACTTCGTCCTTTCCACTGCTGTCTCTTTGAGTTTCCTTGTACACCGATATTAATGAACCCAATTTCTTGTACTGAGTTAAAATTATGAAGAACCTATTACTGGAAAATCAATAATATTTTATAGGTAAAGAAAATATTTAATGAAAACATGGTTTTAATTAAACAATAGATTTACTGTAAGTCTCAAAAATCTTTACAACTTAATCATTCACATTTACAGAAATCACACCTACAATGAACTGTTAATTATACGAAATAACAAAATTCTATAATGTAATCTTGAACTTTCATGCCTTTTACTAAAATTAGTTTATTTTGTAACTATATAGTGTCTGGCAATTAGATATGGGATTTGCATGAAAAAAAGCATGACTACAAAATAAAATTTGGGTTAAACTAAAAAGGTGATATAATATTTTATTGCTTATAAACTTACAAAGAGCATTAAGCAAAGTCTGTTTAGAAATTAATAAAATTACAGTAACAATCACATTTTTCAAACTACATTAACTTACTGTAATAATGTAATAAATTTACATGAACTGAAATTGCATATGAAGATATGTGAAATTAATTAGACAGTAAATATTTAATTAATGTAAGTTATAACAGGAATTAAACTTAATTTAGCTTTCAGTAATAATATGAATAGTTTTCTTGATAAGTTACATAATTAATTAAACATTTAAATGCTTACAATAATTTACAATACTCTAAACTACAGGAAGTCTAGTTAACAATTTAAAAGTCACATTCGCAATTCATTACACTAATAAACTAGAAGATCTGACAACAGTAGTTTAATTAACTTACAATAACTTTACTGCATTAGATGATCCTAAATGTAAATGCTTACAATATCATGCAATATAATTACATTACTTACTATATTACAATTAGTACAGAAAGACTGGTACAAATAGTGGTTACTCTTGCAGCAGTACTTAAGTTAATAATTACAGGAAACTTAAAGCAATTTGGATAACTTATGGACACACATGAATAAGTTGACATTTAAAAAATGTTTTATAGAATTTATTATCACCTGATTTTATGAGAACTGGAAGATTATTAAAAGGCTGTGCAGCAATGCAGAAAGGATCTTTTTGCACTGAAGACTTGCAAGAGTAAAATCTGTGATAGACCCTATGCCCTCTAGTATGGCAGTTATGTACCTCTTTATTATATAATATTGTAATGATTAAAAGACTTAAATATGTAAGTATATTTACCTGTATTCATTAATAATAATGTCTGTGTGAATGCCATTAATTTTAGCACCGACAGCTGCATATTTTAAAGTACATTTCTCTGGAATTTTCTGATATATTTCTAAAGAAGCCATATCATTTCTTAACGAAATTCGAAAATGTATTTATTTGATTTTTTTATTTTAGTCAAAGTACATGCCCAAAACTAAGGGCATTATTTGACAAAATACTTTTGCACATAAAGTTTTCGTCCTTACATACACCATTCACAGTTGTCTGTACACACTTATTCACTATTGGCTGAAAAGTGCACTAACATGGCCAAACAACTTCACTATGACATGTCACATCTTCATATTCAATACCCGACCATTCTCAGCCACACCATTACTCCATATCTTGCCTCCGCCACCATTCGTCTGTTTCCGAAATGTTTGGATTGGACAATGTTTACAGTATACCAATGTTGCAAATCATAACCATATATATAATAATTAGCCCATTTTTTCTTTCAAATGTAGTTAAAAGGTTTCGAATTTTTTTGAGTATTTATAAAATTGTAGAGTAACTATACAAATTTTTATAATTATTATGCACTTATTTTATTGTAAAATTTTCAATTTGCTATTTACCATGTTGGTACACAGTGGAAAGCGAATGCGGTAATCGGTTTGAAGTGTTGTGCACTAGAAAATACTTGCATTCCATTTCTTTGAGGAAATGTTAGATAGTTTAGTCCAGGTAGAATGTAATTAAACAAATGTACCTGTTGTTATATTAATTCTATAATTTTTTTTCCGATCCCAAAAGATTGCTTTTAGTCGGGCTATTGTATAGAGTATTCAGTACCGCGGTGGGGGTATGTAGTCTTCTCGTTGCTATCGCGCTGACGCATTGGCCTTCTGGGATCCTCTTGTGGATTATGCTGGGCAGGTAAAGGACGTACGTGTGTGTCTTGTGGAAGAATATTTTTATTCCGCTGAAAATGCTGCGGAAATATTCGTCTTTGCTCAGCCCAATTTTTAAGGTGAAAAACATAGTGGAAAATGTTCATAACAAAAGAGAGCTAAATCTAGTCCTACGAAATTCTGAGCATAAACTGTCTTTGTGCCGCGATGTTCTGCGGACAACACCCTCCAGAAACTTCCATTGGAGTTTGCCACGTAGCAAGAGAGAAGATAAACGTGAAATGCTAGCTTCAATGCCTGTTCCTGATGAAGGAACCGAGGGAGAAAAGACGGTTGACGTCGATTCTCTCGTTCAAAGGTAAAGTTAAGTTATTTGCTGAAATTTTCCCTTCTGCGTTGTAGTTTCCACAAAATGGCGTTATAGCATCATATTCCTTTATCTTTGCTTTTAGCGATTGTTTTGGTGGAATCATTTCTCAGTTACAACCATTGTAAAATGTTCGGTAAAGTACTTGTTTGCAGATACTTTTCTGTGTATCATTGGCCAATTATACAGATATGTCCTTTTTTGGATAATTTTGTTTCCATGTTAGTTATGAAAATATCTATCGAATAGGGTAGATTTCTTATATTGCAGAATTAATGCTTGTAAGGTAATAAATGCTTTGAAATGATTTTTAAGCATGACTGATATTTTTATATTTTTTCGCCGCATATTTTAGCCAAATTAATTTCAATTTTCTTCCTTCAAAAAACTTTTAATTAGCCTTTAAAATTTGGGTATTTTTGACAACTGCTTTAGCATTAGATGTGATTGGAATTTGCAGTGTTTTAGAAGTCCAGAATTTTGTTCAATTGATTTTGATGTAATGGTGTTTTAATATTAAGAAACAGCAGTGCATATTCATTCAAATGAAGTGTGTCTTGATAATGTTAGTAATACTAAATTAAAGTTATGGGAAGTGGTTTATTCATTAAACTATAAATAAAATCTATTTAAAGTAAATTCAAAGGTTGGGAACTGTTTTTTTTTTGGTTTTGTGATCTCAGGTGGTTTAAACGTTTTATTTACAGTAATTTTAATATTTCTGGTCCGTTTCATTTTTAACCTATTAAAAGTCAATATTTAGATAATGGGATATTGATGAAATTTCTTAAATGCATTTTGGGGGATAAAATCATTCCAAATACACAATAGGTAACTTTAATGAAGTGAACAAAGTTCTTGGTTTCTTGCTGTTGTAAAAAATTTGTAGACGATAACTGCTTCTCTGATAGCAAATTCGTGGCTTCGTTTTGCCGTTAAGACAAGACTAATAATGCAGTACCGTGTATAAAGTAAGGTCAGTCACTGTTTGTTAACAATTTCCATTTTTTTTTTGCTATTACATTTTGATTGCCAGGTAGTTATATTGTATTGTTGGACATGCTTTAGAAGCTTATTTTGTTACAGAAGTGCCCAGGGGCATTGTTTTTCTCTTGAATAATAAGTGCGAAAATTACCCCGACTTAAACGAAAATTCTACTTGCCCCTTTCCAATTTCATTGTAATAAAAGTAATTTTCCTGTTACTTCTACAGATGGCATGAATAAGACCATCAGTAATAGCGGATTTCGTGTAATTTCATTCTTGCCCGTCCCGCCCCGCACCCTTCCCCACGTACATTTATGCATTCCTTCGAAGGCGAAATATAGTTGACTCATAAATATAAAATATATTTGGCTCATTCCCCCTAATGACATTTTGAGAATTAACGATAATGCTTTCTAGAAGTAGAAGAAAAAAGTTTTGATGAAATTAGTATTTTTTAGAAGTCCGATAACTGTATTGAAAGTTTTGTGTAAAAAAAAATCCATGTGACCTAGGAAATGTCAAGACATTTTACTGAACGTTCCAAAATATTCTGAAGGTTTCAGTGTGAATTGAATTGAATCAATGCCTTATTTTACGTGGCGAGACCATATTCTTGCTAAGCTCTTGAAGTATTAATGAAACTATTGTAACTTAGCTTAGTCGTTTCTTGGCAATTATCAAGGTAGGTTTGTAATACTTTTCCATTACTAGCGGTTTATTTGTGATCTCCCGTTAAAGTTAAGAAAAACCCTTTAATATTGACACGGCGCTTGTAGGGTTTTTTGAAAACTTAAACGAAATTGAAGGCTCTTTCGGAATCCTCTGGATAAATAATGGCGTACTAAAACCCACAATTAATATCTAAAATTCGCCTTCGATTCGTTTAAAATCCATTAACTCTTTCGGGAAAATCGTAATTTATTAATTTAAAAAGTTTGTTGCGCCTCTTAGCCCTTCTGGGGCATTGAGCATACATAAATTTCTGGAGTATTCCATTACGTTTTAGACCTTCCTCGTAACGTCGTAGTCAATGCCTTTTATCCCTTCGGCCAGAGACTCCGCGCCGTTAGTTACCGAGATTCCCCGGACTGTCACCCGTGTAGGAATCCGTGGAGTCTCGTGTTGCTTAAATTCAGTGTCTTTATGGAGTGAAGTTACACAATTCGGCTAACAACGCCGGCGTAATTAATTGAATTATCCGTACATTGCTTTATTATATATTGTAGATTCAAGTGATTATATTATTTGTAGCGGATTTCGTTAATTGATGACTGTGGCCCGCCTTGTAAATATTCCCTGATGGAGCAATAAAACAATAATAAATTAGAAAATTGTTTCCTTTTCTTTCGTATCCGTCGTTCATCCTTTGGATCAGAGGTGCTGCTAGGCTGTTGCAACTGGTCCACCACACCGATCCTCGGAAGCAAGGAGCCTTAATAAGATTCCGCGGAATAAAACAACCTTCATCTCGTGTTTACTTTTTACTCTATTTATATCCAATGTATTTAAAACTTAATTTCACGTTAATTGCAGTTATGAGTTCCCATTTCGTTATTCTGCACCGGGGTATCCGAGAACCTGGCTACGTCACAACTTAGGACGTTCAGAAAACTCAACAAATATATAACAATGTATTGATAACGATATTTTATAGCGGAAGAAAATACTCCCTGCAATACGCACTGGAGATGTGTCGTGTCCAGTTTAAAACTCTCAATATTGTATGACCATTCCACAACAGTGAAGACATTTTAGGACATACTATTTGTGTTACGATTATGTCGTACAGAATAACGTATGGGGACAGTAATTGTTCCAAATAGTGTCGATGAAAATGGTTGGGAATACCTGCTTTACATCAAAGTTGCTGAAGTGGGCGGAATTATTGGTTTGTACCAGGGCTTATCTGCCGGTGACCTGCGTATCCCGGGGCTGGCATTCAGCCTGACGGGAGGGATAGGGAATCTGGCGCGATTGGTTCTAATCCAGTGAAAGGCAAATGGCATGCGGACCACTGCAGGCATGTTTGGATATTCCTAGGATCAAATTTCAATAACATTTTCGAAATATTCCGAAAACTCTTGAGGGGAGTAATTATAAAAACAGCACGTTTTTAAAAATGGCACATATAGTTGAGTTTCAACCGAAGTGACAGCACATAAACATTCTGGGTGAAAAACACGTAGATGTGACAACTTGCATGGAGATCGGTGTCGGAAGTTAACCGATCATATATGCCTGGTTATCTTTAAAATGAAATAACGTAAATATATAAATAATAATAAAATGAACTATACAAATTCTAATTTACGTTGCATCAGTCTATGTAAATTGGGAGCTAGGATCTGAAGGATGGCAATATTTGAAATAGGTTATTAATTTCTAAAAAATTAATTTGTAAACGTATAGCTCAAGTTCCAATGTAAGAAACGAACAAAAAATAATGAAATAATATACACATTCTAACTTACGTAGCATCTAACTGCCTCGAAGCACCTGAAATTACATCACGAAAATAATTATTTTCAGAGCAGGCGACTCACTTTAACGCCCATTACTCCAAAAATTCTCATATTTTCAAAAATTCAACATGACTTTCTTTGATATCTGCGTCGATGAACACATTTCATTGAGAAAAATTGGATCTTTATAGTTGTAGTTGTAGGAAGATGACGAAAACAATTGGAATTTTTTTCAATTTTCGAAAGAAAGGTGTTTTCAACCAACATGAGGCCTGCGCAGTTCTCTTAAAGGTCCTTCAGAGTATCCAACAAAATTTAATACAAATCGATGGAGCCCTTTTTTTGCCTCAGGGGCTTTATGTAATGTACCGTTTCAAATTTAGGGGGCCGCGACATCAGCCAGATTGATTGGGGCATATCAATTTTGAACGGCTGAACTGTTGAAGTGCTAGCGTTCACAGACTGGATCATATCAATTTTGGAGAACATCGGCTGAACAATTCAAACCGCCAGCGTTGTTTACAGACGCAAAGACACGATTTGCCGTCAGTCGATTTTTCTATCTAAGACTCAAAACATGGATTCTGGCTACAGCACGTGTTAGAAGATTTCCCCTCTAAATTTGGCAACTGGATTTGTCCACTTTTTCGTTACCAAGGCCCCAAGTTTTTCAGCCGAAAATGCGGTTTTTCGCACAGCATTACGAAGGTTGCCTTTTATGTTTCGGGATTTGGCAAACGTGGTGTTGCAATCTGGCATCTGACAGCTCTATCGTAAAGTTGGGTGTTTTGAGGTTATACGTCCTCGGAACGTTTTGACATACGAGCGCTATTTGTGTTTACAGTAACTTAAAAGATTCATCTTGGCCCCAAAATGGAATTTAATCGAACATTTTTCGTGCGATTATTTTTTACAACTTTGAACGTGGATTAACTCAGCAACAGGTCATGGATGAACTTAATTCAATTTTTTGGGATGAAGTTCCATCAAGGACCAGTGTTTATCGATGGTATGGTGAATTCAATCGTGATCGTAGTTCACTCCAAGACGAATTTCGCGAAGGTCGTCCAAAATCAATTGTTCCGAAAACCATTGATGCTGTGCGTGAACTGATATTGCAAGATCGTCATGTGTCCTATCGTGAGATTGAGACAACCTTAGGCATTAGTGGGACCAGCATACATTCAATATTGCATGAACATTTGACTGTCAAAAAAAATTGTTCGCGTTGGATCCCACACAATTTGTCAATCGCTCAAAAAAAGGCTCGTGTCAATTGGTGGAAAGAAATGCTAAAACAATACCATCGCGGTGCTTCAAAACACGTATATGACATCGTGACAGGTGATGAATCGTGTATTTACGCGTATGAGCCAGAAAGTAAACAGCAGTCGACTGTGTGGGTGTTTCAAGATGAGCAAAATCCTACAAAAGTTGTTCGCGCACGAAGCACTTCCAAACAGATGGTCGCCTGTTTTTTTCGTAAAAACTGGACATGTCGCAACCGTATCACTAGAACAACGCAGAACAGTCAATTCTGAGTGGTACACAGCGATTTGTTTGCCAGCTGTCTTCCAAGAAATCAGGAAAACCAACCGCCGAAGACGGATCACTCTTCACCACGACAATGCGAGCTCTCACACATCGGCTCAAACAACTGCATTTTTGAGCACCCAAAACATCGATTTGATTAGTAATCCGCCGTATAGTCATGACTTGGCACCGAACAACGTCTTTTTATTCCCGTACGTAATAGACAAACTAAGAATTCAACGTTTTTCGACACCTGAAGAAGCAGTTGCATTCAGAATGTGTTTTGGAGATACCTCAATCAGTGGCAGAAGTGCTTCGACAATTGGTTCAAACGCATGCAAAAGTGTATAGATCTCCATGGGGAAAATGTTGAAAAACAATAAAGTGATTTTCGATGATTAATGTTTGTTTTTGTTCTCTAATCCTGAAATATAAAAGGCAACCCTTGTACATAACTTTCTCTTCTGAAAAAAGTTTCTTCTTAAGCACGGGAAAGTAAAATTTCATTTAAAATATTTGACATCTCCCAATTTTCTCCAATAATTATAAAAAAAGTCAAATTATTGCCAGTACTATAAACAATGTATCCTGTACGTTTCCCCCAAAAATTTAGTTACGTTTGTTTCCGAAACTTCTGATAAAATTCTCAATGTAATGGGTTTACAAAAAGTAAATATTCGGTCAGTTTAGAAGAATTTCCGAATTGTTTCTTAGAATCGTGCGCCCGCCATTGTACACCCGCTATCTGACATTTAATGTATCCTTACGCACAAAAATTTTTCCAGAAAATTTTAAAACAGCTAAGATAAAGTCGCTTCAACAAAAATTAAATTTAAAAATGATCGGCCAATTTCTCTTATGTTGGTTTTTCAAAAAATATTAGACTTTTGACGTACGAATGGAAACCTTTCTCAGTAAACATGACGCTTTTTCAGATTGCCAACATGGTTTTCGAAAATCAAAATGTACGGAAAAGGCCACATTTTCTTTTCTTAAAGATGTCGCCTCATCCATGGATCAAAACGAAGCATCTATTGGAATATTTTTAGATCTTTCAAAAGCTTTTTAAGTCATTGATCATAACATTTCACTTTCAAAATTATCTTCGTATGGAATTCATGGTATTGCTCTAGATTGGTTACGTTCGTGCCTTAAACAACGATCTCAGAGTAGAAATACCTTTCTGGAATAATGGAACATTATGTACACACGTTTTGGATTCCTTGCCAATTGCACGTGGAGTTCCGCAGGGATCGATTTTAGGCCTTTTGTCTTACTATATGTAAACGATATGTCCTCGACGTTTAGTAACGGGAGAACAGTTGTCTTTGCGAATGATACGAGTATTCTTTGCAATAAAGAAGCCGTAAATAGCACTATAGAAGATATTTCACATTGGTTTCGTAATAACAAATTAGTAGTAAATGAAAAGAAAACGGTTTTAATGCAGTTTTCTATTTCAAATAAACAGCTCTGAACTACATTGAAAATGAACAGTGTGCCAGTGACTGATGTTAAGGTAACAAAATCTTTCGGCCTGTCAATTCAGCCAAACCTTAAATGGAACGTCCATTTAAATGACTTGCACTTTAAATTATGTTCTTTATACTACGCTTTCAGAATTCTTTCAAATTCAGTCAGCCTCCATTCAGCTGTTTATGTATATATGGCGAATGTTCATTCCCAATAGAGATATGGTATAATATTCTCAGGAAATACATCTTTTAGCTCCCAGACTTGTAGATTACAAAAAGGAATTGTACGAATAATAAGCAAATCCCACCCATGTGATTCTGGTAAGCCTCTCTTTATTAATCTAGTTATTTTACCATCACTTTTTCTCTTGATATATGTATCAGTGGTTTGTCAAAAATGACTTACTGAAGTGCGGGAATATATTTTCAGCAAACGCCAATGTCGATAACTACAACACTCGACGTAGTATTCATCAGATGACAGTAACAACAGCTCTCTACAAAAAATTCACATACAAAACATGTACATTGTTTTACAAGATCATGCCAGTTGACATTAAACGATTAAATTCGAAACAAAAGGTTTTAAGTCCTAATTAAATCCAAAGACCAATGCTACCAACGTATGGAAGAGAGCATGTTTCAATAACTTATTAATAGGGGTGGATTTTAATGAAATGTCAATCTTTACCTTTTCACTTTGGATCAATGTCTTTTTTTATTCATTTATTTTATGTTAAGACAAAACGAAATGACCCATTTTTATGTATTGTCTTCTATTTTCGTCGATTTCTATTTAGTCATTTTTTGCTAATATAATCTATTTTAATATAATTTTAATGCTACTTCAAACAATTTTTGTGAGGTGCAACTAATGTTTATCACCGAATTCCTGAGTAGCCTTTTCGATTTCTTAGCTCATATTTTGTAATGTCAGTCATTGTAAGCACTATATAATCTAAGGTTCCTGTAGCACCTATCGGAGCCATTGTGAGTTCGCCCGATTTCGCGTTAAATAATGACATATTTTCTTTTAAATAATAATCCAAGTCCATAGTTGCAAGCAGTGTTCACTTGAACGAAAGGAAAATCCACCATTCCTTCAGTTACACATCCATACCCAACAACTCTAGTTGTTCACCTGAAATGGTTTTGATCAAAATTTCGTAGTTTTTGGGACATTAAAAAAATCCTTTAGAACATTTATTGATAATTAATTTTAATGTTTTAGGTCATCAAAATCCGCCCCTACTTAATAACAACCTTTTATGCATTCAAAATATGAGCAAATACCAGAAAAGGAAGAGCCATACTAATAAGCAGTGTCAAAAAAGGGGGCGTGGCCCATATGCACTAGGACATTAAAATAAGAATTAAAGTAACTTTCAGGTGCCCTAAAGAAAAATGTTAATGTATTTGAAAAGAACTAAGTCTTCTCTGTTTATTTAGCCCGTAGTTTTCCGTAATTTTTGATTGAAATTAATTAAATGCATACAGGTTTCACAGCAACCGAAACTGCCACAAGAAAAATTGAATGAATGATATGGAAAATAACTAATGAAATTTTAATTATAATGTACTATTGAAAACGATAAAATTATTATTGTTATTATTATTATTATTATTATCATCATCATCATAAATTTCTTGCTTTTTTACTTTTTATTCTATTTTTATTCTCAATGTGTTAATGTATTTCTTTTTAAGCAATTCGCAAAGCTTAATAGAAATTTCACAACAATGCCGCATCAACATTTGAGAAGCCTTTTTCTTTTCTTTTCGTATTGAATAAAAAACAACGAAATGCTGTAGGAACTGTGACACACATTTGAGTACCAGCATCTAGTCGGGTGATGGGTTTTGATACCACTGAAAAGTTGGCATTGATGGATGCCAAGATTCCAGACAAGGTATCTAAAAAAAACTTTTTTCGCAGTTTTGATAGCACTTGATTCTTGGTTATCAAACACACAGATTTTCTTTATTTCCTTGTAATTGGTGCAATAATACTCCGCATCATTAAACCAATAGCCCCACATGTAAGAACAGGCTTGGGGGGGGGGAGATATTGAAGGTGCTTATTCCTTGAATTTCTGCACTCGTAGAACTTTGACAAAGATTTTCTTGCCACAGGAAAGTAATATGTCCACATCAGGGTAATATGATAGCTTTTTTCTGCAACTCTGCGTATGTCTTATGCAAGACAAGTGACATGTATCAGACCAGGATAGAGTGTATGCAGTCCCTTGTCTGCTTTAGCCATGTATGAAGCACCAACTGTCGTTAGTAACAAAACGTCTATTCACACCAGCTGGCCACAATAGTTTCATAGAATTGTCGAACAAAATAGCAACTGTTAAGTTGTTTACTCTCGAGAACTCACGTTAGGAGGAAAATTTCTATAGACCTCTTAATTTTTAAAACGCCAACATCATGCCCATCCACAACGGTATTTCATCTATGACTGCTCAGATCTTTTGGTCAGCAACACTCGTTCGTATTTTATTGATCACCTCTTCATAGCACACTGGTAAATAATGTTTTTTCAATGTTGATTCATCTGGAACGGGATGTGTTGAGTACTTCTCGTAGAAGATTCTGAAGCTTGGATTCTTCAGCTTCTACCATTGGAGGTAGCATGACACAATCATTTGACACAAGTCCTTGAAAAACAATTGCGAGGTTAGATAACCTACCTGCTCTAATAACAGTCTTTGTCTGCTGTCATTTCCTGCACTTCTCTTCACACACTGGTGTGTTTAGCAGTTTTACAATGTTGTTGCACTAGCTTGAACTTCACAGACGTTACAAAATATTTCACAATTACTGCTGAAAAACATTCCTTCAAAATTACGAATATAACATTGCGGCTTCATTCTGTTGAAGCAGTTTTGTTTTGGCATTTTGATCCACACCGAAGTGTTCAGATCAGACTGAATAGTGTGACTGTGTGTGCCAATACTTCGGAAGCCGCCTCCTTTTCTTCCTCCGTTGAGAGAATGAAGCAACTGTAAACTCTCCAGGGAATCACGTAGAACGGAAAACCCTGCTGTCGTCTTCCCATGAGTATCTCGAGATCATCCACATGTTGCTCAATATTGTTCCAATTTTCATAATGTATGAGAGGCAAGAAAGAAATGCAAGTTTGCTTTCAGGGGTTCATCGTAGCACTCAGAATAATATGTTTCAAATAATCCTTTTTGGTATAATTTGAGTTTGTGATGATAATACCTAATACATTGTCATGCAAGACACATTTTCAAACTTTTTATTTTTGTGTGCTTAAAAATAAGATAGATTTGTGCATTTTGGGAAAAATTTGGCCAAATATGACCTTGTACTAAAAGCGCAATAAAACCAATGTGTAAATGCACAATAAAACCATGTTTTTGTATTCGACAATACCTGGATTCGTGCATTAATTGTTTTAAAATTCACTTGAAGTTTCAATAAAAATGTCTTTTAAGTAAATCCGGGTCCTATTTTTGGAATTTATATGTGAGGACTGGACTGAGTGAGATGTGTTAATATGGAAAGATGTTCAGTATTATAATATTACAAGCAAGAAAATGTGGTGTGGTACCACTATTTTGAGATAGGACTAGCATATACATTATTTTTTATTAAAGTTAAATATGTAAACTTTTAAATTGCATTCTTTAAAATATTTAATTCTTTTGCAGGTGAGCCCTTCAATCGTTTAGTGGTGGAACCTGAAAGAATCTGAAAGTAGGTGAACTTGCTGATTTTTAATCCTTCTTTCCTGAATTCCCCCTCTCCCCGTTTAAATTTTAATTTGGATGCTCCTGTATGCATTATTGTTTCCTTTAGAGTACGCATTGAGCGTTCTAAACACTAAATAGGTTAGATATAGGATTAAATAGAAATTGATGTTTGGGAAAGTATTAAACTGATGGGAGTGTAGATTTTGTAATTTCTAATTTCATTCTAGTTGCATAACAATTTCTGTAATGCAATATGGGGTGTTATAAAATTTCCTTCCTAGTGCATGATAAAATGAATGTACCAGAGTTGGTAGTTTTCAATATTTCAGTGTCTCAGAAAGTTTATTTGTACAGATACAGTTACAGATTGCTATAACATGTTTTCTCTAAATTAATTCCAAAATTAGTGGTCTTACAGACACCAAAGAACGTAATCTTATCTTTGCCTGAGAGTTCAGATTTATGGAATTTATTTGTAAACTTAATCTTACTGATACATTCTTTATTTTCGTTTTTCAGAGCAGGAAATATATATCCTGATAAAAGCACTTTTTCTACTTTGTATGATGGCATTCCATTTAGTGAAATTCCAATATTCAATATAAGTGTTACTAAAAATAACACTGTGTTCTCAGTAACAGATGCAAAAGGTATGCATTATTAAATATAACGATGATTGTTATGTAGTATTACTTCTTTGTATGATAGAAAACTTTCCTTTTTAGGAGTTGTTAAACTTTTCCGGACTTGTGGTTTGGAAGGCTTCAAAAACGCCAGGAAAGGCACAAATGTTGCTGCTCAGGCCACAGCCATAGCCTTGGGATCGGTAAGGATTTGTCTTATTAATGTTTGTTAGTAGTACAGTTTTTCAGGTATATTCAATGAAAACCCATTATTTCTTTTTTCTCTCTCTCCCTCTCCAGAAAGCTTATGAAAGAGGTTTCAAGACGGTGAGAGTTCGAGTGAGGGGGCTGGGTCCGGGACGTATGGTGAGTGTTAATTTCTTTTGAATTCTAAATTTGTACTTATGATGTTTAGAACTAGTGTTATTCTTTCAGTGACATTTGAGGATTAGGGTTCATAGTTGCTCTTATCACTGTTTAATTTTCCATGCTTGTAATTCAGGTTATAATGTTGAAATATGGTCAGAAAGGTTTTTCTTCTAACTTGTTATGGAGACTACAGACTGAGCTAAAAAACTATTCTGTATTCTTCTGATAAATCAAATATAAATGAGGTTTTGTGATGCCCATTACTTCTTTATTGGGATCATTTAGTAGGAACTGTAAAATGTGATCCCACATAGAAGAGATATGAATCTCTGTTTCAGAGTCCCAAGTATTAATAATGGGCATTTCTTTCTCCACATATAACACTTCAGCTTGTATGTTAACTCCCTCTAGTTGACAGATTATTGAGTTTGAAGGGGTTTTTTTTTTCTTTCCCCACAAGCGAGCCAGAAAATCTAACAATAACGTACCACACAGGGAGTCCGGTATTTGGTTTTACTATCTAAGCACCTTTGACAAAGGCGTCATGATAAAATATTTCTGACTGCAGAAATAGCCTCCCAGAAATAAATTAGATAATTTGTGAAAAATGTAAATTTGCTGTCACTTTTTATGACATTTGCTACTAAAACCAGCTCATTTCATTAATTACCAAAATTGACATTAGCAAAATTGTAGAATCCCTTCGTAATCTCATGAATAGATATTGTTAAAAATCGTCTTACATATTGTTAATGGAACTGTCCAGGTTTGTAGACTGGAGAGCTCATTCAAGCTAATGATTTCATGTTGACTGGAGAAGGAAAGTGAGAGTTATGCAGCATTTGACTAGTTAAAAGGTTTATCAAATTATTTTCATATGGTCTTTGTTTTGAATTTTTCACTATTGTTTTGATTGTCAAGTCATTTTGTCTGTCTGG
This sequence comes from Gryllus bimaculatus, assembly GCA_017312745.1. Classification (NCBI taxonomy): domain Eukaryota; kingdom Metazoa; phylum Arthropoda; class Insecta; order Orthoptera; family Gryllidae; genus Gryllus; species Gryllus bimaculatus. Next base: position 2,339,734 of record BOPP01000016.1, on the reverse strand, counting down.
GCATTGTGAAAAAGGCTACATGTCAATTCAGAGTGGTGTTTGTGTGTGTGTGTTTAAAAATTCAGATTGTGATGGCATGAAAGAGGAAGTTCATATTGAATCGGAAAAAAGTACTTGACATCATATGTCAAGTTGAGAACAGTAAAGTGTAAGATTTTTGGCACAGATAATGTAGACTAATATGAGCATTTCCCTCTTATAAGAGCGGGTTGTAAGAGACAAAAATGTTTCCAATTAATCCTAAAATGGTCTTCTATTACATGTACTTGACCCTTAATTTTTGTATTATTCTCAGTTTTAAATATGGTGACATGACAGATCATCGGTTGGATGTGATTATTCACTTGGGAGCATTGTTACAACTTCAATTTTAGGTATCGAAGCTCCCGATTGAATAGTCTTGTCGCTGCTGATCTGTCACAAGTCACTACATTTAAATCATAGTGTGGTTTTTCCATTGCAGCACATTTGTCAAAATTTTAAATCTGGTGTCTGACATAAGTATCAGATTTAATTTTGATAAGATTTTCCTCAAATATATGGTCAATAACAAATAAAAATTATTTAAAAGAACTTCCAAATTTTACATATGAATTTAACAGACAGTAGAATTATTGACAATGCATGATTAATGAGAATGTTGGGTAATACAGCAGTAGGTGACCATTGATATTGCAGATCTCTAAATTCACAGTTTAAAATTTCTAAATATAAAATAGTAAATTTAAGTGGGGGAAAAAACTATGTAGAAAAACAAAAAGATGTAGGAAGCTAATGTAAACAAAAAAATGAATTTATAATATTTCTCTCTTGATTAGTCGAAAAAGCTCTCGGTATTTTGTCATGTTTTAATTTTTTACAGTAGTAGTTTTTAAAATATCAATAAACGCATTAAATGCTTTAATTCCAACTAAATTATGTCTTCTCTGGCACAAGTCTTTGTTAACTCTTGATGGCCATATATTAGGTAATCTGTTAATTTTAATCATACTTAAGTATTGATCTTGAAACCACGCGTAATTGTGTAATATAGATTTTTCAATAAAGTAACACTTTATCTTTTATTGATTTATATCTTTTATCTAATTATTAGTTTCTTTTTATAAAGATTCTGTGGGGTATGATGTTTTTTTATAAACACTTTTAATAATCCTTTATTGAGTGTTAATTAATGGTACTAGTATAGAATCGTATAATCCACACAAAGTTACTATACCTTAAGTTATAATTGACCAAAATAAAGCGTGTATAATTGGCAGTTGTTTAGTTTCGTGAATTGATCTGAGTTTTTTCCGAAAACATGTATAAGAGATCTACTTATTTACGGTATTTCCGACACCATTATCACAAACAATCGAGCCATTTGTTGGAAAAATTTGGAAATGTCCCAGGGGCTTCATGTAAAGAACCCCCCAAAATTAAAATATCGGTTTCAATTTTAAGAGGATGCGTCATCAGCCAGATCGATTGGGAATATCTATTTTGGTGAAGATGGATTGGAAGGCGGACCCGCTTGCGTTGTTCATAGACAGACGGGCGTTTTGCCGTCAATCGATTTCTCGGTATCAAGGCCCCACAAAACATGAATTCTGGCCACTTCACGTGTTAGAGGATTTTTTCTATATTTAGCAACTAGATTTATCCAGTTTTTCATTACCTGGACCCGTAATAGTTTTTTCTGTCGAAAAATGTCGCTGCCTATTAATTCCAAACTCTGGCGAATAATTAGCAATAAATCATTCGACATGTTTCATTTCGGAGTGCTGACAAGACTTCCAGCTTGACACATCGCTTCCTAAAAAGATGGCTGGATCTGCCCCTGATTCTACATGTTTGCCCCAGTAGCAAATTGTAGAAGAATTTTTAATTAAACTTTGTATTAAAATCAGATTAATCTTTAATTACATAAAAAGAAATATGCAGTAAAACCTGACCATGACGGAATCTCTGTAAGCCGGAAACTTGCCATCTCGAACAAATCTCGGAACGGAAAATGTACGTGAAAAAAAACGCAAAATGCGGAAGTTTGTGTAAAGCGGAAACGGAAAGGTTTTTAGAGAACGTTAAGTGATTACATGGCTAAGAAGAAAATTTATTTTTTAAATTTCGGCAGTCTGTGGACTGTCACAATGTGAAGGGTCTTGAGACGATAGAGTGAACGAGTTTTTCCTCATACCTGCCTTCAGGGAATCTGGCGAACTCTGCGCCTGTTTCGCCACTTTGTCACGCTTCTCAAGGTTGCAACAGGCGCGACATTGTCCCTGTCGCTCCGAATCTATGATGTTGCTTGTCTCCATCCCGTTCAGTTATCAAAATTGTCACCAGGTTTCCTTAAGTCGATAATGCAATTTCGGAAAAACTGTTTTGTCATCCTAGCAGCAGATGTAGTAATGTAGGAAAGCTATGTGCTAGTGTCAAAATGTCTTTACAGCGTACATGCAAAACCCGTCCGCTAGACAAGAAAATACGGAATACATGTTTGCCCTATATTTTCCCTGTGTTTCGCTGTTGAAGATTTTTACTTTCTTCCTACAGCTTACGCAATAGAGCTGCGCGAACAACAGTGCATTTTTGACAGAAAAATTCTTTATTGCAGAGCCCTGTTAATGAAAAACTGGCAAGTAATTTCAAATTGTGGCAATTAATTAGCATCATCATTGACTGTTTCATTCCGGCGTGCTAACATGGATATTCTAGCTTGACGCGCCTTTTTGGGGGGGGGGGGCATTGTAGATTTTTATTAAAATAAACCGATTTGTTATATTGTATACTATGTACTGTAGATATGATAGAATATTGTTATTATTACATAATTCGAACATTAATATTTAAATCGTTTGCCAAATAAAGGAAGATAAACGAAAACTCAACTTTCTTTTGCAGGGGGCCATGGCTCCCCTGGATTCGTCAGTATGTAGAATAACCCTACAATCATTATACTCATCCCTTAATTTCTATATTCCTTACTTCCATCTAATTCCATAATTTTGATTTAATCTGATCTTATCAGGCAACATTGCAGAGACCATGGAAAAATTAATAAAATAAGGCAAATTTAAAGAAATACTTCCAAGAGTACAAGGTTTCCTCGCAAACCAGTGGCATACTCTGCCTTTGACGTAGATATTGTGCATGACAGCTGGTATTTTGCGACAAATCAAATGCGTTATGTTCTTATTCTCTTTGTACAATAATACCAAGTAAACAATATTTTTTATTCAAAACTATAAACGAGATCATGTTTAATATCTGCATTTCTGTGTGAGCCATTAAAATTACATTTCACAGCCCACCAGTTGCTGGCTGCCGATGTAGTATACTCCTTGGAAATGTGGTAAACGCAGAGCATCACCACACTTTTCGTCATTATAGTCTGTTCAACAATACTGTAACTTAAACGTGATCGATCATTACTCACCCTTTTATAAACTGGCACGAAAATTGCTTTCTAGAATACTAGTTCCTCTTGACAAATCTTCATTACCTACCTTGTGTTTCATGGAATATGTCTATTTATACAGAAGAGAATGTCTTGAGAGCTAAGGCAGTCATGTGTCCAGCTGTGTCTGGTGCACACAATATTTCATAAGATTTCACGACCGGCGAAGATTCTGTTACCACATAATTGTGTGACAAGTGGATTAAGATGGTGGTTTCTAGGGTCAAATCGAATTCTAGGGTTTTTTCATCTCTGGAATGGGGAAAACTACATTAGGGTTTGCAGTAATGTAGGTCTGCCTGACCCCAAAGCCATCATCCGGGGCAGCAGAACACATGTCAGTTGCCGTGCACAAGTTAAGGTTTGTAGGAGGACTGCCGCCAACGTCCTTTGCACTTAACGCGCGTGTTTCAATCTCCCAGACCACAACTACGTGTACTGTTTTCGTATTACCGGACAATTCCTATTTAAAAAAATTAAGTGCAATCATTGAATCTTACAACCCTTAATATCCATTTATTCAAAATATGAAATTGAAGCTGAAAACGTTGTATATATTTATTTACGCATCTATTAATCGAACGCCTTACATCTAAAATTCGAATTCGGAATTTCGAGGGCCGCTAAAATTACGCGAAACTACACTACTTAAAAAAATTGTACATGACCTTATTTGAAGATATAATTTTGAACTAATGTAATTAAAAAAAAACAATATGTGGTTTTGCAATATTCATTGTAAAAGGATCCTGCGCCATTTTTATATACAGATTTTTACATTATTTGAGGGGGGTGATGTAAACAAAACTTTAGGAGCAATTTTTGAGAAAAAAATTAAAAATGACTTTCGTGCTGATGTAAAGTAACCGCGAAAATCAAAATGTTTCAAACTTAAAGAACCTCAGGTTCGGTCTAATCGGTCTAGGAATACCAATTTTAGGGAAAAACATGCGAGTGGTTTAGGTTCTAGTGCTAACTTCGGACTGACACGTTTTGCCATAAACAACTTTTTCTGCACCGTAGACCCTCAAAAAGTAGATTCTCGCTACACAACGTTAGAAAGAAACAAGGGAAATAATTTACTGTACAGAACTGTTAAGAATATTTTTCTTTTAATGTCAGGAACCGACAAAACTTTTTTCTGTTGAAAAATCGCCGTTCTTTGCCGCAGCATTACAGGCCTCAACTGTGTGGCGCGTCCTGCGTGTATTTTTGTAATGCAAAGTTTCATTTGTGCTTTGCAAGTACACAACAAAAATACGTTTAAAACGTATTACATTTCCATGCATCATCCATTGTCAGGCATAAAAAGTTAATTGAATCGATTAAAAATCTTTCTGATTCCTTCACATGGCATTGACCAATGCGGCTCTGACCGGGGAGTTCCGATTGTCAACGCGGGACGGTAGATGCTTGAGTACAAGCCAGGACCACGAACCTTCCCACGCTCAGAGAGCTGAGAGATAGGGAATTCCCCTACTGTCTAGACTTTGAGAGACAAGCGACCTCATCGTCGAATACTACGCTGACAACTTATTGCGGGTTTATTGACAGTTTCATTCTTACAGATTAAATATATCTTTATTAATTTGTTCTGCAAGAGATGTTTATCACATTAGCACCGTCGTGTATGCTAACCATTACAAAATTATCCTACGGGGGTGGTACGCTGAAGATGAACCATTTCCTTCAGTGATCAAAGTCCTGATCCGCATTTTGTAAACTGCAGTGTCCGGAGGATAGCGGCCTGTCATTGCATGGGTTTGTGGGCCATACGATGGATATTTAGCTATCATTTAAAATTCATCACAGCTTGGCGCTGGGGCGTATGGTCCTCGCGGCTAACGCTAGATCGCAGCGCGAAAATGTTTTTGGAAGTTTCTTAGAATATAATGGACGAATCCGCAAACAAATCGTAAGAATTTCATCAGAAGACCAAGAGACTACAAAAACAAAAACAAAAAAAAAGCTACGTACTTTTTGGATTTAACCAAAATCTCCTCGAGGAAATCGGCTGAGAATTGTGCCATCACTTTACCTTATCGAAAGCACATTACTTCAACATGCGCGATATACTACTTAAGCTGTACCCGAGAAAAATAAAATTATTAATATTTTTTTTATCACTCGATTATTTTGTACATTTTCTGATCAATAACTTAATTTATGTCTCGAGTTAAGATCTCTGCACATACGCATTTAAGATCTTATGAATTGAATTTTTTTAAACTGATGTTTCGTACTGTTTCCCACGTTTTAGATGTTTTAATTGTAAATGAAACGTCGAGCTTCACAGTTAGGTCAAAGTTGAAATAAGCAATAACTGTACCACTGTCAGTTTTCGTGTTCGAACGAAACGAACGCTGTTCTTACTACGTTCTATTATGAACAGGCAGAAGGGCCCCGATGTCCTCTAGTGTTTTCTATTTCGCACATTGGAGAGACAACGTGAGCTATCTTCCCTCTTTTTCCCATTCGCTTTGAGAAGACTGGGCGCTCAGTCTTATTTTTGCCCGTTGTCATTTTTCACATTATTTTCAGAAATATTTTAATTATAAATCAAGATTATGTATTGTCGAATCCAATTTTGCTGCACACTAAGGTAAAGATTACTAAACCAGCATCAAAACTTCGGAGCATTTTGGTCGATGTTTTGTGATTGATGTCCATCACTAGTAGGAGATGCTATATTAATGACAGTTCTAATTTTGAAATGTAATTAATTGCTTGAAGGGGACTCTGTAAATGTAGAAGTGATTTTTTGACCATAGGTGTTTTTGAGAAGTAGATAATTTCTTCCTGTACTGTTTTAAAGCATTTAAACATTTGTGATTTTTCATTGAATACATTAACCCCCCTTGACTCTTACCTGGAGCGTAGTCGAAAGGGTTACTAACTAGACGAGGCACCGAAATTTCCCATCTCTGCGCACCGCTATCGAAGCAGCATTCACAAATAGGGACAGCACTGTTTTGAAGAGAGCGTGCGATCGCTTTAGGCCAAGGATGGAGGCGGTCATTGTAGAAGGAGGAAAAATAGAGTAATTTTACTCATGAAATAACCCCCTATTTCTGTGTACAGTTTTCTATTTAATTTGAATTTTGCGTTAATAAATTTGCTTAAAAAAGAAAGTTAATTCGTCCGGATTTCGGCGCCGCAATGGGTTGATCCTGGGAACGGGGAACCTGAATCATGGTATTGCCTCTCGTTGCAACTTGGCTGCAGCCGCCTAACCCAGGCCCCAAACATGACGCGAGTTAACAAACTAGTAGTTGTCTGTTGTGGTCGGTAGGGACCTAGCAGATGAAAATCTTCAAAAATAGAATTTAAGTATTGCCGCGGGGATGACCGGGGGATTGCAAGGTACGAAGATTTTAATGAGTGACGGAGCGAGAAGTGCTTAGAGAGCATTTTTGGCGAGGGAGGTTGCGGTGAAGCACACGTCCAGGCTAACCACAGTCTGTTTCCGCTGAATGAAGGGGTCATCGCCCGGGAGCCCGAAGTGCCACTCATACTTCTTGATTATTTATTTGTTGCTCTGAATAAGTTTTCTGAATGTGCATAACTCGTAGAAAATTCTGTTGCGTATCTGGACCACATGTCCACATTTCGTACATTTTGCAATGATACGAGTTCGGGTTCTGCAATTAGTTCCCATGATGCAATTATGGGTGATAGATGACTAACGGGACAAATGAATGTTTCCATCCAGCGACAGTACCCAAGCTCGAAAATTAATCTCTTTAGAAAGCTAGAAGTGCATTTCAGAAATATACGTTGATTTTAATTAAACTAAAACCAAACGGATCGCCGACCTTCAGATTTAGGTGGCTTCAATTTTGCGAAGGTATTTGTAAACCAGGACTTCACGAGTTGAAATCCTTCTTCGAGACTCAAGGCGTAGAAATGAACGGTATTAAGCGGGAAATAAATTAAAGGAAATATTCCTTCATTCTGATTTTTACTTTCCACCTCCGTATTCATTTGTGAAACATGTCTGTTGAACCAATGATGTGGCGAAACGTCCCATTATGAAATAGCCTTTTTCAGCCCATTGAGAAGGCTGATAGGGTAATCTTGCGACAAATTTCAATCTTGTCTAGCCTTTATTAAGGCGACTGAAATTCAAAATATTGTGGTGGCAGTCTAAGGGCCCGTTTCATCAGATACATCGTAAACTGTGGAGGACTTTGCAAATTTCTTTTTCACCGATGCGGATACGAAATGTAGAAAATATACGATAGCAAAATGAAAAACTATAACAAGGACCAAAAGTACTTATTTATTTAGTTTAAAAAAACAAAATCTGTGATGTATGGGGGGGGGGATCTGGGCAAGTTTTGAGTTCCGCAGTCTCTTGCCAGTATTTAAACAATATATAAACAAGAAATAGTTGAAAGACGAACAAAGATTTAAAAAATAAAACAAACAAATATTTAAAAAATGGTGCGAGGTCAGCAATATTTGAGAAACTACACAGTTTTCGTACTAATTCGTAATACTTTCGTAAAATTAGAAATATTATGAAATAAATATACAAAAACTAAGAAATACCTACACTAACTCAAATCACCGAAACACCACACAAGACTATTCCACCAAGAACTTCGAAACTGAAATGAAAGAAATAATCAAAGGCTCCCGTTAATTAGCGTTGGTTCACAGCGTCGCACTCGCTCACGACCCTTAGAATCGCTCTCTGCTCTGTATGAAAAATTGCCCGTTCAGCGGGTTACCGAAGAAAATGTAGGCACAAAGTAAAATAACTCTTCAGAAGCGTGGCGAAACGATTACATACTCGAGAGTAACTATCGTAGACAAATGCTTACTCTCGAGTAACTACTCGTAACTTGGGCTGTTGGTGAAACCCTAAAGTTTGATTTGGTAGTTGTAAGTATAATTTTCATAAGCAAAGATATACTAGGTAAAATTCTGGATTTGAGGGTTTTCTGCCGTTTTTAAACCTACCAAATTTCAAATGACGTCCTTCGCTTCCTTACTTGCTCAAAGGATAAGAAATCGGAAACCAATGTCAGCTGCTGAAGATGGAACTTACGGATTGACGGCTGCCGATCACATAGTGCGCTGTTGCCAAACGCGATGTCTGCAGCCTTCGCTACACATTTTGCGGCATAACAACGGCGCGACACTGCTACCTTCTTAGGAAATCCTACTCTTTGTTTACAATCTATCTGGGCTTGTGTTTCATACGGGTCCGAGTCTGGGCGCGGCGCCTATGCTCGTAACCTAATCTTGCCGTGCAGATGGCGATGTATTTAATTCCTCGGCAACGCTTGTCTGCGGATGCTGTCGTAAACGATACCTGATTGGCCCAGTGTATGCCGTCGCCAAGAAAACGTAGACACGCTGCCGAACTGGCAATACCAAATTCTCGTTTCCCGCAGTAAAATTCTAGTCTGTGCTGAACATTTGTGGGCAGTCGACTATCTTGAGCCTACCTCCGAAGTCGGGCCAACCACCGTAATCCACCGCAATGATGACCCGACCACTCGCATCTAGGTCTAGAGTCAACCAAACGAATACCCTGGCCCCTAACAGAGGTCAGAGTGATACCGCTGCGGAGGCAGCTTCCGACGGTACCAATCCCTGTGGCTTCAGGAACAAACAAGCGAAGTCTTACAGTTCTGGATTTTAACCTAGATATTACAAATATCTTTTTAAAAAGAATGCTGCACTTGTCTGGGTATTTTTCTCTACAGGACAACTAAGAGACTTTGCGATATTAGTTCTGCGAATTTTCTACTAGTGGAAGGGTCTCAGAACAACTCTTACCGCAGATCTACGCATTATCAAGGTTTCTAGTGTACCTAGTGTAGAGACGAATTCGGACTCTAGATAGGCATGTTGTTTCCATCTGTTGCAAACTTGAGAGGTGCATCGAGTCATTTTTGCTCATATATTAATTACTTTAAGTGCATTATATCACAACTTCACGTATTGACGAGCGAGTCATGTGGAATGTTGTAATATATGTAGACACATTGTTTCCTAAAATGAAGTTTCCTTTTAAAAGAACAGTAGGCATGAGTGTGCATTACGATTACTCTTGGTGCTGTTACATTAGTCAATACAACTAGTGGTTTTACTACTTACGATGTCAAAGATAGTAGACGATGGTGGCGACAATGACAAATAACTATACGAAGTGAAGTTGCAGTAATTCCTCTAATGAATGTTACAAGAGAAGTCATGGACGAGGACTCCAAAAATTAATGCACGGTTTTGCATACAAATCAGGTGCGCAAAGAAGATAGCATATTCAAATTTATGTGATGCTTCTGGCACGAATCATAAGAGAACGATGAAGGTAATATTCAAAAGTTAAAAAATTGCGCCACTTTAATTAAGCTGGTTTTTCAAATCATGGTAACCACAGGGAAAGATTAGTCTTACAGATGCAACGTGGAATAGTAACTTTGTTACATTAGCATGCAGTGCTGCGGAACTATTATTTATCCAACAAGAAAATAGGGTTAGTAAACATCGCCACGTGGGTAGGCAGTCACGGTTTGTTTGCAAGTCTAAGATACACATTCCTCTTTGGACTTAAGTATACTCTTTGTAAAAAGTGTTCCGTAAAATTCTCGTTAATGTCTGTAATATACTGTGGAAAATCAGATGTAACCTTTTCAAATAAGTATACATTTTGTTTTCAAGTTTCTTCAAACGAGAGGGAGAAAGCACTAACTAACCTAGCTAGGAAGTAGTTTAGTTGTAATGGCGGAATGCGTGACCAATATGATTATCGCGTATTGAAACTATTCGTGTTGTGCACAATGAATTAGCATAATAAAAACATTTACATTAGTGACAAGATCGGGTTATTCAAACTTGTGTGTATGGGATTGTGTACGTGATGATAGGAAGAGTGTATGTTGTGAAGTGCATTTAATTTTTCACTTCAATGTCATGACCGAACTCTATTCCCGTCAATGTCTGAAGTGGTCAAACTTTCGCGGCGAAAGCCGACAATTTGATGGAACATATAGTTTTTAAACGTGTTCAATGCATTTCGCAAGAATTCAGAACTTGAATAATTGACGATCAATTTTTGCTGACATTTAATGAAGAAAAAAACACTTGTATAGGTATAAGTATAAAAACGACGTTTTCTAATCAATTTTTCATTTACGAATATTTATATTGATAACGAAAGCTTATATTTATAACGTAAGCAATTGATTCATAGTTACTTTCGTTAGTACAATTAGTGAAAGCTATTTTTTAAATGCACTCTTACTAGTATTAACGATCATTCTCTTCGGCTTAATTTGGTTATGAGGTGCCTTTGATACTGGGAAAGTGTTTTTTTGCCAAAACTGTTTGTCCGTCTGTGAACATCACTAATAACTATACTACGATGCAGAGGTTTGCTACGTGCCTTGTGCGATCGAATTTTATTTCAATTTTCGTCGTAGAGAATGGCATACTAGTTAGTGTACCCATTGATTACTTTCTTCTTGGAAAGTGGAGTAAATAATGCGTTTAAGATGTTTAATAGAACAGTACTACCGTAATTGCAACTATACTAGAGCCGAACGAAATGCACTCTTACAAGTATTATCGATCATTCTCTCTGGCTTGCTTTCGCAATCTCGGAGGGCGAGCGCGCTCCTTATCGGCCTGTGAAATAATCTACACGAAGGTGTGTCTCAAGGATCGGAACGGTCAGTCTTGAATATACTAGACAATTCTCGGCAGTATCGGCGAAGCGTGCTCTGTGCCCAGTTTTCTGGTAGTTTGTGTGTTTCTCTTGTGAGAAACACCGTAAGCGGTCTTCAAATAAAAATTTTTAAAAAAAATACAGAAATTACTTTTAATAATAAATGATTTAAAACATGTTTAAAAGATATCTTCCGAACTTGCACTGTTTAAATTGTACTACGATGCAGAGGTTTGCTGCGTGCCTTGTGTGATGGAATCGTAATTCAGTTTTCGTCGTAGAGCATCACTTACTAGTTAAGTATGCACCTTGGTTACCCTCTTCTTGGAAAGTGGAGTAATTTACAATGTTTAATAGAACCGATTCAGTGGTAAACTGAGTCAAAAGAGAGATCCAGTGACTCTTCCATATCCGTCGTAGGCTTTTCGTCTGACAACACAGAAGGTGCACTCACCTAACCAGGTCTAGATATCAGTATCGTTCATTCTCGATAATGACAGCCGGAACTAGCGTTCGCCTCGGCGGGTTGGCCTTTTCCACGTGAACGATTCTAACCTACTGTTCTAAAATAAACCGTTCTTACGTTTATTTTCCAAAAAAAAATAATACACCTCGATAAATTTGGCCGCATTCTGTGCCCTGCGAATTTGGAACTTATTTTATCATTTTTAAGTCGCTTTACCTGAAATCCGCCATTTATGAACTGTTAGGTCCGTATATAACACGGCGTTTGAGCTATCACAACAGCGATTACACGACATTTCCAAACCATCACGTTCTGCTGGGGTTGCTTCGACGCGGTGCACGGGGTGACGAAAAGGCAGACATCACCTGTTATATCGGGATATCCCCAATTTCGTGATACCGATCTTTGTCTCTGATCTCGGCCTGTTTCAGAACTTGGGTACTCACTGTAATACTTGCTGGTTCGTGTGATCGACGATATAAGGAAAAAAAAGCCCCGTGGAAAGATTGATTAGTACCCGAAAATAAATGAGTGCAATGACTAGGTAATTCTATTCTTCCATTTGAATCTATTGTAAAGAATGGAATGCCATTTTAGTGAGCTCGTAGTTTCGGAATGTATCATTTTTTGCTTTCATTATATTTGTATTATAAATGAATGTGTTAAAACAGTGTTAGTTCAGGAGCTTGAGCGCTCTCGGAACTCGAGTAGTATTAAGTCGTCTACTCCTGTACACGAGTCTGAGGAGAGAGGGGGCAACGCTTCTGGACAAATGGAACTCTTGAAGGACAAAGAAAAGCCCAATCCGTCTCATAATTGATATAATTTGAAAATTTAATTCATATTTTATCGTGACGAATCTTTTCAATTTTGCAAGTTAATATATTTTTTAAACAAACTATATTATATTAGTACTGATAACGACCGCCGATATAGGACACTGATTTCGGTAAACCGGGCTAACTGCTGTTGTGATGTCAAGCGCCGAAAGAGTAAACAAAGCAACGATCTCATAATCCGAAACGTCTCGAGAATGAAAACAGCCTTGTGAATTAAAGAAAAGAAAAGAAAACGCCCAAGAACTTTCGTGAATAAGACAAATATTTTAGGGATCAGAAGTAATAGAAGGCCGTGAGGTATTAAACCTCCGGATTTCAGTGGGATAGTCACCATGTAAAAAAGCCACTAATTTTTCCCCGATTTCTTATTAAGGAATCCCGATTTGAAGAATTTATTTTTTCTTTACATATGTACAAAAATGGATTATTTCTTCTTATTAAAATCATTAATCATTTTTTGTATATATTTCAAAAATGAAATATTTTTAAATTCTTATAATTATTGGATTTCAAATTTTTGACATACTTTTTCATTTCTGGATGGTACTCCTACTTCGTTGAACGGGTTGTCAGAAAGGTTCGACGTTTGTTTCCAACAATAGCTATTTTCTCTTTTATTACAATTCACAAAGTTCTGAATGTTCGCAAGGGGCCACAAATGTCTTCTGGCTACAATTTCTTCAAGCCGATATGTACCTGTAGATTTACGTATTATAAATAAATGACCTGTATCTAATAACCATAATAAACAATTGAGCGTTCTAGAAAAAAATGGACGTCTGTAGTTAAAGCGTCAAGGATTAATGCTTATCTAAAGGTCTTCTAGAACAATATTTTACGTCCTCGCGAGTGATCATAACATTTGAGCAACTGAAGCAAATTTGTGCGGACGAAGTATTATGGTTTAAGGATACGCGGCTAAGAAAGACTTAGGATAGAACTTCCCCATAAGCAATGGAGAAGTTCCGGTCACCTCCGGTTGTGTTATTTGAACATCTGGCTGGACAATTCTGTAGTTTTTCCGGCGTACAATTCGGTTTCGCAGTTTGTGACGGGTTTGATGGGGGTGGCAATTGTTCTTGTACGTATATGCTAAAATTGCCCTTCATACGCTTCGGATTTGCGAAGGCAGGATTAACTACTTTTGACCGCGACGCACGTTAGGGATATTCAACGTTAGTGATTAGGGAAAAGCTACTTGACCTGAATTAGGGAGGCCCTGTCTACTTCAACTAAATCCACTATCAATGAGTAAAATAAACCCAAATACATTTTTATCGCGAAGAACTTTATGTGCCCACATAATTACTTTATAAAAAAACTAGTTGAGAAAGAATAATAAAAAGACAACCGACATGAGAGAGAACTGATGAGACCAAGCACTTGCTCCCATGGCAGAAGGCTGGAAGATGCCCGTGCGGGCGTGTTGCGATCATGTACGCGCGATATCTGAGAACACAGTGGACATAATCTTAGATATGATTCTTCGAATCCAAGAACCCAGTATGTCTAAACGACTGTATCAGTGAAACTAAATTGGATTTTTTCATGGGATGTGGCTTCTATCATAAACGGTACAAAATTTCTCCTGTAGGTCCCTTAATGGAGTGAGAGAACCTGTTTGAGTTTGGTTTGAGAACCTGTTTGTAATAAATGAAATTTTGATATTAGAAACAAAACAAAAATTTACACTAATATTAAAGAAATTAAATTGTGTTCTACTATTCATTCTAATACATTTTTAATAAGGACGCTTGATTTCATCCTTGTGTTTTCCCTAGTATAAAATAAGAAAGTGTAAGAAATAATTATTTACACACATACGTAGGGCCTGTAGATTTTGTATAAGGATTTATTCCCCTTTACACTAGGATCTGCATATTCTCGGCGGTGTGTGTACTCCGTAATTATTAACTGCGGGTGATTCGGTAAAGAATTCAATTTCCCAAAAAGAAAGTTTCGTAGTGTCTTATTTTATTGAATAAGGTTTTGAAGACGTGCTCCTTCGCGAACGTAAAAACGCGTTTTTAAGGATCTAGACGCATAGTTTGAGTTGTGCTCCATGATGTGTGCTGCAAGGTGCTTATACTCCTACACGTACCTTTACGAACTGTTTTTACATCTTAAACTTGTTAACGTATTTCCCTATGTACAGAGGCTGTTCCACAGACAAAGTTTGGGAGGGGAAATTAAAAATATTTTGGAGGAATGTCATATTACAGATTTTGTAAAATGTTGCAGGCGACACTCAGCTAGTGCTGTGCTACGATTTTATTCGTTTTAATGACTATCCGAAAATATTTGAGCTTGAAAGTTTCGTGGCAAATTAAAATTGTTACTGAGACATTTTAGGGGGGGGTCCTCATTTCCCTGCACGTGGTTCTGCGCCTGCTATTTATCAGTAGCACACTTACAGGGTTTTGTGATGACAATTTTTTCTAATGATTACAAAACCATAAGAATATTTCTAAGCGCACTTCTTATAGACAACGTAAACTAAAACTGGAAACAGAATTATTCAGTGTTAATTGCAATGGTAGACAAATTGTAACGTTTGTCTTTTAAAAAAGAATCTGTTTCTTGTTGAATATGGAGCTCTGATTTCAAATATTCATAGCATTTATTTGTAACGGGCAAGGCCTTTTTGTAATAGACAATTAAAAGCCCCTACTGTTGTAATGTGGTAGGTTTTATTTACTGTATTTTGCTTGAGGAACAATCCATTTTAGTGTCCAGCAATAGCCTGCAAGCTCATTTCGATTCCATTTTCACTGATGACGTTTTTCCATTGTTATAATGTCTTAGTGTTATCACTGTTCGTCGCTCACATTTTCAGGGAAAAAGTCTAAATGTGAATCCAGAAAATGTATTTTAAGGGACATGTTACACCCCACAGCTTTATAATTGTGAAGGAAATCGGGCACTATTTCTTCATAGTTCTCAGCTGGTCTATTATCGAGGAATTTAGTTACCTTTTGGAGCGACGTCCTTCCAGCCCTTTGAGCATCATTCAAACTTGCCTCAACGTCATGATCCTTCATTAGTTCGTTTATTTGTCGTCCTACAAATATGTCCTCCTTTACATTCGCCTTACTGTTCCTCTGGAATCTGTTCTTTAAGTAGAGAAAACCGGTCTCACTTTTATCCTTCGCCTTCACAGAATTTTTCACCAATCCGAGTTTAATGTCCAAAGGAGGAAGATAAATGTGATTTACTCGTGGTTACAAAGTTATAGTTTTTATCCAGCTAGCAAATGTTTGAGCCTGTGCTTCTTCAAAACTTTTTTTTGCGATCACTGCTATCTCACTCGCATAGAAAATAGCAAGATTTAGCATACTAGCGTACCCGTCCGAGAACTCTCGCATGTTTAAATTTTTAATATTTATGCAAATAAACCTCGCCAGTTTGCGCAAACCACGGTGTACACTGATAGCGTATAGTATAAAACGGAAGAATCTAAGCCTTCTATGCGTGACGTCACAATATGGACACCAATACTAAGGGCTGGAATGTAGGTAATGCAGCAATATATTATGTGTTCCTCCATTTGTAGGTGGTATTGGTAGTTTCGATAAGCACCAAACAATCAAAAATTTAATAGAATGTCCAAGAATATCTAATCCTTTATATTATAATGTGAGGAACGTTTCTTCGAAGCCTTAGTCTTTCAGGCTCTAGAACGCTTCGTGTAGGAGTTACTTAACGATAGAGCTGGCCGTGTCTCCCGGGTTGCATTTGACATTTAGATGCGTTTTTTAAAACAAATCCTTCATATTTTTAAAGTCAAAGTGCGATCCATCACGTCTCTTTCTTTAGAACTCTCATTTAGAAGTTGGACGAGACAGTCGCCAAAGGTATGTTTACTACAGAAAGAATATGGGAAACGATCCTTGTAGGATAGCTAACAAAAGTCTTTCAAATCGTCGCTATATTTCGCGAATTCTGATGGAATTGTACTTCTATAAAACGTTTCCCGATGCCATACGTGTCTTTCGACTGCATGGGGGCTTTTGGGGTTTCTCATTTCCAATAAGAATAAGCTCGGCTTTTAAACTTAGTTTCGAGGAATCTATAAATTACCTGCATTCGCTATGATTGTGATAGTCTCTCAATTCGCTCAGTATTGCATCACGATCAGTACAATACACAAGATTGCCCTCTTTGGAGAACAGGCATTGGAGGTCTTATTCCCGTCAGCAACACACGGTAATTGCAGTTCCCTTCGGAAGGAGGTTTTAAACCTTTAATCGGAACGCCAACAATTCTGTCTGATTCTCTGCAATATTAGATCACGATGTAGATCATTGAATTCCGACTGATCGATTCTATGAGGTTCGGTAGACAATCCATCGAAATTTGTGTCTTCAATATCTCTCCCAGTACTTACGGTTAAATCTTCGACAGATTTTTCTGAATATACAATTGTCTGGTGGTGCTGGGATTGGAAGATCGACGCTATGGCGTACAGGTCTGATAGCTGAAGAGAGGTTGCAATATTGAGTCGCCTTCTTGGAATTCCTTATGATTCCAGCAACTTTCGTAATGCTGAAATAACAGGCCTGGTGTGGTCTTTCGGTTCCCCATGTTGGACCATGGGAATTGCAAATGGCGTACGTCACAAATATTCGTTAAGCCAACCACTAAGTAGAGTAACGCAAGTCATACAGCAAATAGGGGAGTCCATGAGTTGTCCTAATCACAGAAATTGTTTGGATGGTTTACACGTTGCCGCGGCATTACAAAGGATTTGTTCGTACAAAAATTAGCCCTTAAATGCAATGTGAAGAGACGTGCACAATACAGTAATATCAGCATCTCACACCATATGATGGCACAACTAACATGTAGTTACTCACGTACATAACGCGCCTAGATGGCACTTCACTTCGCACTCCCGAAATTCAACTATTTTATATCTTCAGTGGAATCTACAATATCGTATGTTGGCGACTACCATCTTTAATAAACCTGCAAGCCACTAGTGTTTCAGCATAGAACGTGCCTATCTACGATATATGTATCGTATTGCGCGATTACACAAAAATGAGCCCAGTGGGCAACGTGCTTGATTGTATTATGCCTTAGAGTTGCAAACTACATAAGAAACAGCTACAGTTAGCTTTAACGAAATCACTAGCAACCAGTGTTATTAGTGTAAATTTTTCAGTGTTAAAACTGAATGATTCCGGATTAAGAGCAACGTGTTATTACACAGTTACACACTTGTAACTTCGAGATTCAGTACTGACTTTCTTCGCAGAGTGATTTTATCACCGAGTCATTGAAGCCAATGGACGATTTCTCGTATTTTGGCAGACTCTAAAACTGTCTAGCGGCGCTGAAGATCGCGTACTCCTCCAGCTGATGTCATTCAGGGAGTACATTTCCAGATTAGGCTCGGTTTCCCCTAGTTACTTGGTCCCTGTGTTATCACTTTTTACTATCGTTTGAATTGATACAAAACATGTCAAAAAGCACATGGGAATATTAAAATGAATTCTGTGATTGAGAAATTAGAAGTGAGGCCATGCGCGTTAATGGTAAAATATAACCACGGAATAAAAGAGAAAAGACTTTCGTCGCGCTTTGTTCATCTGTAAATAGTCCAAATAATCATCAATGTAAATCAATGCAATTCATGTAAATAGAAGTTTCGAAAGGCATTTTCTTTAGATTTTAGTACCAAATGTACTCAATCTTTGATTGGTGGAATTTCAAAATAATAGAGAATAGCTGTTCCAACCAACTTCACCAACGTTCGTATGTTGAATATGAATCATTTCTGCATGTTACTCTCCGACCACGCCCCCATTTAATACACATTCGTTGATGCCAGGCGATCGTGCAAGTAATATTTAGTAAACCTGGTCAGCCAAAATCTTAGATGCAGTGCCTGCTCCTTCGGGTGGGCTATCTAGGCAGTGCATACCCTGATAACTGTGTAATAGTTTAATATATTTTACATGTAATATTTAAACAACTTACAGTTTGGGTATTTTTCTTCTGGAAATATACGCACATTTATTTATAGTCGTTAAAAGAATTTGAAAAAAAACAACTCATGATATGTTTCGTTTTCTCTGCATCGACTTACACTTATCGGTAAGCATGTTCAGAGGTCACTTCCCTTCGCGACGTATTATAAGAGAAAAATTGGCCCGAAATGAGTGAAGATTAGTGACACGTTTAAGTCAGCTGACGAGAACTCGACGCATGCGTGTTCTGAAAAAGCGGGCATGTTTTTATGGAACCGTAGACGAAAGCTCTGAAGACTTCGATATTCAGTCACATAAGCAGCTTGTCGCATGTGTATTATTTACAGGAGCATGACTCCCTTGCCACCCTCCTCCTCCTTTGATCCGCTTATATTCCCGTAAAATGGTTTGGGTAATTCCGGATACGGGTTTCTTTAGTCGTTAATTGTTTTACGATAAGTTAATGACACGAGTCTCAGGACGCGCGCGCGCGTGTGTGTGTGTGTGTGTGTGTGTGTTTTCAGACGATAGGAATTTTCAACAATAGGTTACGTACTTGACACATCACACTAGATTACGTGAATATATACTTAAAAAAGTACGAATGTTCTTCTGTAAGTGCCAGGTTCTTTAAAATCTGGTCTTTTTTGTAGCACTTCTACTAATTGTTGGTTTATGCTGTGAGATGATTATTAACCTAAGCTCCAATTAAACTGCACAAGAAATGTCACTTAAGATATTACATTAATATTTTTTAAAAAATATGCTATTAGTTTGAGGTACTTTTGATAATTTAACGCTTCCCTTTACTTATATCTGTTTCTTATGGCATGATGGTTATAATAATAATAATAATAATAATAATAATAAGCCATTTAAAAACACGCTACCCGTTATCTTCCGAGGCCTCTGAGAAATGAATGTGTGTAATTATGGGGATCAGATTTCTATGGCTATATCCCTTGATAAGACAAGGTTGTTACGCCTTGAACTGTAATGAGGTGATAAAATAATGATGGATGAAGGGACAATCTCAAATTCAACCATGCCTAATTAGGACTCAAACCTGCAGCGTCCTCGGCGCGGACGATGGCTGACGCAACCACTTGTGCCTCGGAGCCAGCTTCTATTATTATTATTATTATTATTATTATTATTATTATTATTATTATATTGTCTTACATTTTCAAGCAGTATCTACTGGTCGCGTAATGTCCAACCACACACAGGTATATGACCCAGGTGTGTGGTTGCTTTTTACTGAAGGTTCAGATGGCTCTGACAATACGGCATGTATTCAAAAGATTACTGCCTTTTGGCATATTTATAGCATTCTGGTATCCAAAGTGAAGACACTACCAGAATGCGGCCGAAGTGGTCATTTTCGGGATCACTACCCGTAGCTGATATTAATTATCGGCACAGTTGTCACTGTACTTGCAAGTCCCACTGAGTTGCGACTTCATAGGCGAGATCGGTATACTTCTGGATCTTCTCTTGATATTTTTCCCGATATTGTTGTGGGTATTGGATATATCGAAGAAAAACCTTGCTGTTGGTTTCTAGTCAATGTACGTTATATCGTTTATTGTCCCGACATGTATGTGCAGTGATAATGGAACGATCCCCAGTAGAGTTGTGGTGGGCTCACTACTTTCAATGCACATTCTGAGACCCATATTTATTAATACGGCACGGAAGTGGCGATAACCCGTCTCAACGCCAAATAATAGGTGTTACCTGCTTGCCACTCATCATGCCTCTTTATTCGTATTCCGCCTGCTGTTGCTGCTACATCCACTTCGCCCGTGTTGGATAGTTTCGGCTTGCAGCCTCACATCTTCTACACGAGTCGGAATGAATGGTAGAATCTCTTCGTTAGTGTTTTTTCTGTAGTTCAATGTTTGGTACCACTTGGTCGTGGATAGCTATCATGGAAGGCTTCTGTCTTCCGGAAAGAAGATCCCGTGCGGAGCATGCGTGCGACGCAGAGATGTCGACTTCTGGTTTACTCAGCTCGTGAGGGTACTCTCTCTATGGCGTGCTTCGCATTCGCATAAGGTTATTTTTCTCTTCCGTTTCAATGACTTGGTTGAACATTGGCATCAAGCTTTTCATATGTTCAGGAGGACTTATTATGTTATTTATCGAACATGACGACTCACTGCTATTGTTTTTCTCATACTGCTTCTCTCACATAATGTTCCATATGGAAGTATCTTCTGAAGTGAAGCAATGTGTTGGAGTTCTGTGATTAGACTTTATGAGTCTACTATTCTACGCTCCTGCTCCTACTCGAATCCTTAGAAGGCTAGAATACTGCTCACAGCACTGTACTGAAATGTGGATGATGTTTTTTCCGTGTTAGCGACAGACATAGCGGTTCGAATTGTGTCTGCTGAGGGTTGTCTGAGGTCGGCTGATTGCCTCCATAGTAGTAATACGGCAAAAAGAGTATGTCAGCACTGGGAATAAACAAAATGTATTGAATGGATGCAACAGTTCATCTTCTAAGCATATTGATGTTGAGCAGTGTTACTCCGATAATGAGCCTAGTTATTATAATCTTTTTTTTTAATGGCAATTGTTTTGATCAGGCCTTATATTATGAATTAGTATATTCTTTTTTGGAGTATAAGTGGATATATTGCTTCTCTTTTAGTGGGACACGTGAAACGCCAAGTTATGTTGTAGGTTTGATGGGGTCTCTATGAAGGTAAGATCTTTGTTCATTAATCAGTTTCCAAAGTTGATAACTTGCTATGACCGCCGAATGAACTATCACTCTTCCATGCACTATATCCGTAAACCGAACATTTCATCTTAATTGTCGTCAGTGAACTTCTTAATCCGTCTAGTGTATCTTTAGTATGCTTCATTGTGACTCAGTGTCTACTAGAGTCGTTTCAGTATCATGTATAACGGAGATGTGGAAGTACAAGAGAAGAGTTGAATTCCGCCTTTTTAAGAGCGTAATTCCATAATTAGATGAATTAAGTAGAGTAGAGGAGGGGAATTCAGGCTAACAGAACAATAAAGGGCTTAAAAGAGTTCAGCCCTGGAAAATCCCTGTCGGATGTGTATAGTATCTGTGTGGATGGATTGTTTTCCATTAGAGGAGGATACAGTTTTTGTCTATTCGCATCGACTCATCCGGGCAGTTTTCAGGAAGTTTGGATAAACGGGTGGTCCTTGTATACATCCAAACATTGAAGGAGCCAAGAATGGGGCACTGTGTCGAATCTTTTAGCGTAATCTATGTAGGCATGCGTACAAGTTTCTTTGTTTTTCAAGCACTTGCCCATAATACAGTCTATAATGAGTTGCTCCTTGCATCCCTGAGATCCAGGTCTAAGCATCCTTTCTGTTCATTTGCTAAGATGTTCTGTTCCTCAATGTGTGTCATCATTTGTGAAACACAAGATGTTATGAGTTTGTATTGTTATTATTATTATTATTATTATTATTATTATTCTCCGACCAAAACCTAATGTACAGCAGGAATAAGACCAGTAGGGCTTATTGCAAATACGGGTCTGAGCAAATTTAAAATGCTCTAATAAATACGGGGAGAGTAACTCGTTTATTATATGTACTTACGACATGCTAATAGTAGAACCGGAATGAATATCTTGAACAATGAAATATGATTTTTTTAAGGCTTAAGCTCTCACTTGTAGTTGTAAATCAACGTTTTGTTGCCCCCCCCCCATTTGTGGCTGTTCTGGAGTGTCTTTGGACCCGTGGTACAGAGAACCTTGCCTCCACTCGATGTAAGTTTGTGTAACTTCTAGCCAATCACATTTATGCCCAATGCTCTTCAAGTTTTCATGGATAATATTTTATATCTGTTGCTCTATTCTTTAGAACCTCTAACTGACTTTGGGTGCACCAAACATGGCTCTCAATAGTGCTAGTGTTGTCCAATTATTCAAGAAATGTTTGGTTCATCTCAACCTGGCTCATATTGGTCGTCATCAATGGGCGTGGCCTCTGCCCGATTCCATAATTCTGCATCCCTAAAATATTGAAACCATTGTATCCTCACTAAGGATCTCGTATGTCGGCGTTACATTTTCGTACAGAAGTAAAGTAAAATTCGTAAAGTAGTTTTCTATTTCCGACTTTGTAAATTACCGCCATTTTGATTATCAGCCATTTCGCTGCTCTTTACCACCTTGTTTGCAAGCAGTTTCCGCGGCGATCGAAGAACAAATCAGTTCTAGTTCAACACATGTGAGGTCATTGCTTATATTTAGTAACAAAGCTGAGAAGTTAAATTAAAAGTGTTTTTAGAATCAAATTGTATTACTGCCTTCAAAAATTAGATGAGAAGTAACTTGATGCTATACCTATCAAAGCGTGACTTCACTCATTTTTTAATCCGTTATTTAAAAAGAAAGCTCTTACTAGTTGAATGATATCTATTGTAATTTTCAGCAGCACAATAAATAAGGTCGATGGTAGATTAATGACAAGTTTTAACTTAACAGTATCAGCGTAGTATCTTCAGCAATCAGAATTCACAATGCAATCAGAATATCTGAACTTGAAGCTTTATTAGATTATAATGGTTATTCAATTGCTTTGCAACTGATCAGTTCAACCGAACTTTTTTCTAATAAGAAACTTGGAGATTTTGGAAAAGGGATATGGCTATTTTTTTAAAGTTGAAATTGCCTTGAAGTAAATGAGTTATTTGAGAGTGAATTTGGGTGGGTGTTATAACATATAATTATATTCTACTTATATCCACCTAATCTTATGTTCAGTGTCTAATTAGTGGAAACTCTTCTAATATTTCATTGTAGTTATTGGTGTAGTAAAAGTAACCATTACATGGTGATCATTGCAGTGAATAAAATTTTCTTAATTGAAATGTATTAGATATTCTTGATTTAAGAACTTTCATTAACCATGCTCACTACGTATGCATTATTAAGTAATCTCATAATATTACATTACATATACCTAAGGTTTTAGTAATGTGAGGAACGTTTATTCGAAGCTTAGTCTTTAAGGCTCCTAGAACGCTCGTGTAGGAGTTACTAACGATAGAGCTGGCCGTGTCTCCCGGGTGCATTTGACATTTAGATGCGTTTTTTTAAAAACAAATCCTTCATATTTGTTAAAGTCAACAGTGGGCGGATCCATCAGCCGTCTCTTTCTTTAGAACTCTCATTTAGAAGTTGGAAACGAGACAGTCGCCAAAGTATGTTTACTACAGAAAGGAATATGGGAAATCATCCTTGTAGGATAGCTAACAAAGTCTTCAAATCGTCGGCTATATTTGCGATTCCTGATGGAATTGTACTTCCTATAAAACGTTTCCGATGCCATACGTGTCTTTCGACTGCATGGGGGCTTTTTGGGTTTTCTCATTTCCAATAAGAATAGCTCGGCTTTTCACTTAGTTTCTCGAGGAATCTATAAATTACCTGCATTCGCTATGATTGTGATAGTCTCTCAATTCGCTCAGTTATTGCATCACGATCAGTACAATACACAGATTGCCTCTTTGGAACAGGCATTGGAGGTCTTATTCCGTCAGCAACACACGGTAATTGAGTTCCCATTCGGAAGGAGGTTTTAAAACCTTTAATCGAACGCAACAAATTCTGTCTGATTCTCTGCAATATTAGATCAGATGTAGATCATTTGAATTCCGACTGATCGATTCTTATGAGGTTCGTGTAGACAATCCATCGAAAATTTTGTGTTTCAATTATTCTCCCAGTACTTACGGTTAAATCTTCGGACAATTTTTCTGGATATACAATTGTTGGGTTGGTGCTGGATTGGAAGATCGACGCTATGGCGTAACAGGTCTGATAGCTGAAGAGAGGTTGCAATATTGAGTCGCCTTCCTTGGAATTCCTTATGATTCTAGCAACTTTCGTAATGCTGAATACAGGCCTGGTGTGGTCTTTCCGGTTCCCCATGTTTGGGACCAATGGGAATTGCAAATCGGCAGTACGTCACAATATTCGTTAAGCAACCACTAAGTAGAGTAACGCAAGTCATACGCAAATAGGGGATCCATGAGTTGTCGCTAATCACCGAAATTGTTTGGATGGTTACACGTTGCCGCGGCATGTAACAAAGGATTTGTTGCGTAAAAAAATTAGCCCTTAAATGCAATGTGAAGAGACGTGGCAACTAATACAGTATATATCAGTCATCTCACACGCAATTGAAATGTGCACAAACTAACTGTAGTTACTCAAACGTAACATAACGCGCCTAGATGGCACTTCACTTCGCACTCCCGAAATTCAACTATTTTAATATCTTCAAGTGGAATCTACAATCATCGTATGTTGGGCGACTACATCTTTATAAACCTGCAAGCCACTAGTGTTTCAGCTAGAACGTGCCTATCTACGATATATGTATCGTATTGCGCGATTACACAAAATGAGGCCCAGTGGGCAAACGTGTTTGATTGTATTATGCCTTTAGAGTTGCCAAACTACATAAGCATACAGGCTACAGTTAGCTTTAACGAATCACTAGCAACCAGTGTTTTAGTGTAAATTTTTTCAGTGTTTAAAACTGAATGACTTCCGGATAAGAGCAAGGTGTTTTATTAGCCAGTTACACACTTGTAACTTCGAGATTCAGTACTGACTTTCTTCGGCAGAGTATTTATCACCGAGTCATTGAAGGTCCAATGGACGCATTTCTTCGTATTTTGGCAGACTCTAAAACTGTCTAGCGCGCTGAAGATCGGCGTACTCTCGCAGCTGATGTGCATTCAGGGCAGTACATTTCGCAGATTAGGTCTCGGTTTCCCTAGTTACTTGGTCCGCTGTGTTATCAGCTTTTTACTAATCGTTTGAAATTGATACAAAACATGTCAGAAAAGCACATGGGAATACTTAAAATGAATTGCTGTGATTGAGAAATTGAGAAAGTGAAGGCCAATGCGCGTTAATGGAAAATATCGCACGGGAATCAAGAGAAAAGACTTTCGGTCGCGCTTTGTTCATCTGTAAATAGTCCAAATAATCATCAATGTAATCATGGCAATTCATGTAAATAGAAGTTTTCGAAAAGGCATTTTCTTTAGATTTTAGTCAAATGTACTCTAATCTTTGATGGTGGAATTTTCAAAATTAATAGAGACTAGCTGTTCCAACCAACTTCACCAACGTTCGTATGTTGAAATGAATCATTTCTGCCTGTTACTGCTCCAACCTGACGCCCTCCAATTTTAATACACATTCGTTATGCCACGGGCGATCGTGCAAGTAATATTTAGTAAACCTGGTCAGCCAAAATGCTTAGATGGCAGTGCGCTGCTCTTCGGGTGGGGCTATCTAGCAGTTGCATACCCTGATACTGTGTATAGTTTAAATATATTTTAATGTAATATTTAAGACAATTACAGTTTTGGGTAGTTTTTCTTCTGGAAATATAACGCACATTTAATTTATAGTCGTTAAAAGAATTTGAAAAAAACAACTCATGATATGGTTTACGTTTTCTCTGGCATCGAACTTACACTTTCGGTAAGCAATGTTTCAGAGGGTCACTTCCCTTCGCGACGTATTATAAGAGAAAATTGGCGCGCGGAAATGAGTGAGATTAGTGACACGTTTAAGTCAGCTGACGAGAACTCGACGCATGCGTGTTTGAAAAAGCGGGCATGTTTTATGTAACGTAGACCGAAAGCTCTGAGACTTCGATATTCAGTCAAATAATAAGCAGTTGTCGCATGTGTATTATTTACAGGGAGCATGACTGCCCTGCCACCTCCTCCTCCTTTGATCCGCTTATATCCGGCATAAAATGGTTTGGGTAATTCCGGATAGCGGGTTTTTCTTTAGTCGTTAATTGTTTTAACGATAAGTTATGACACGAGTCTCAGGACGCGCGCGCGCGCGTCGTGTGTGGTGTGTGTTTTCAGACGCAAACATAGGAATTTTTCAAAACAATAGGTTACGCTAGCTTGACACATCACACTAGATTACGTGAATACTAATACTTAAAAAAGTAGCGAATGTTCTTCTGTAAGTGCAGGTTCTTTAAAATCTGGTCTTTTTGTAGCACTTCTACTAATTGTTTGGTTTATGCTGTGAGATGATTATTTAACTAAGCTTTCAATAAACTGCAGCAAGAATGTCACTTAAGATATTACATTAATATTTTTTTAAATATACTCTTTAGTTTTGAGGTACTTTTGATAATTTAACGGCTTCCTTTACTATATTGTTTTCTTATGGCATGATGGTAATAATAATAATAATAATAATAATAATAATAATAAAATATACTAGGCCATTTAAAAACACGCTACCGTTATCTTCGCGAGGCTCTGAGAAATGAATGTGTGTAATTATGGGATCAGAATTCTATGGCTGTATCCCTTGATAAGACAAGGTTGTTAAAGCCTTGAACTGTAATGAGGTGATAAAATAATGATGGATGAAGGGAGCAATCTAAATTCAACCATGCCTAATGTAGGACTCAAACGCTGCAGCGTCCTCGGCGCGAGCGATGGCTTGACGCAACACTTGTGCTCGGAGCAAGCTTCTATTATTATTGTATTATTATTTTATTATTATTATTATTATTATATTGTCTTACATTATTCAAGCAGTATCTACTGGTCGGTAATGTCAACCCACACAGGTATATGACCGCAGGTTGTGTGGTTTGCTTTTACTGAAGGTTAGATGGCTCTGACAATACGGCATGTATTCAAAATTACTGTCCTTTTGGCATATTTATAGCATTCTGGTATCCAAGTGAAGACAACTCCAGTGGGCCGAAAGTGGTCATTTTCGGGATCACTACCCGTAGCTGATATTAATTATCGGCACAGTCTGTCACTTTTACTGAAGTTCCACCTGAGTTGCGACTTCATAGGCGAGAATCGGTATACTTCTGGATCTTCTCTTGATATTTTTCCCGATATTGTTGTGGGTATTTGGATATATCGATAAGAAAAACCTGCTGTTGGTTTCTATCAATGTACGCTTATATCGGTTTAATTGTCCCGATCATGTATGGTGCAGTGATAATGGAACGATCCCAGTAGAGTTGTGGTGCTCACTACTTTCAGCACATTCTGAGGCCCATATTTATATACGGCACGGAAGTGGCGAGTAACCCGTTCTCACGCCAAATAATAGGTTGTTACCTGCTTCGCCACTTCATTCATGCCTGCTTTATTCGTATTCCGCCTGTGATGTGCTGCTACATCCACTTCTGCCCGTGTTGGATAGTTTCGGCTTGCAGCCTGCACATCTTCTACACGAGTCGGAATGAATGGTAGACTCTCGTTTTATGTTTTTTTCTGTACGTTCAATGTTTGGTACCACTTGGTCGTGGGATAGCTATCATGAAGGCTTTCTGTCTTCCGGAAAGAAGATCCCCGTGCTGCGAGCATGCGTGCGACGCAGAGATTGTCGACTTCTGGTTTACTCAGCTCGTGAGGGTACCTTCCATGGCAGTGCTTCGCATTCGCATAAGGTTATTTTTCTCTTCGCGTTTCAATGATTGGTTGAACAGGCGGATGCAAGCTTTTTCAAGTTCAGAGGACTAATAGTTATTTATTCAACTGCGCTCACTGCTTGCTCAACTGCTCGCCACAATGTTCCAAGAAGTATCTTCTGAGTGAAGCAATTGTTGGAGCTGTGTAGTTTATGAGCTCTACTACCACCCATCTCCTACGACCTTGGAAGGGTTACGCTGCAGTAGCTTGAATGGGATGATGTTTTTCGTGTTGAGACATAGCGGTTCGAATTGTTCTCTGAGGGTTGTCGAGGTCGGTATTGCTCCATTTAATAACGGCAAAAAGGAGTATGTCAGCACTGGGAATAACAAAATGAATTGAATGGCTGCAACAGGTTTCCTAAGCAGATTTGAGTTTTTAAGAGCAGCATGCAATCGTTTACACCTTATTTTGTTAGTATATTCTTAGTAACAGTGGTAGTTTGATTCCATAGTGGGGACACGGTTGGAAACGCCAAGTTATTTGTAGGTTTGATGGGGTTCCATGAAGGTAATCTTTGGTTCATTATAGTTTCCAAATTGATAACTTGCATATGACCCGAATGAACTATCACTCTCGCTGCACTTATCCAAACCGAATTTCATCTTAATGTCGTCAGTGAACTTCTCGTCAGTTTTTTAGTTGCTGCATATGACTCAGTGTCTACATAGAGCTTCAGGTATCATGAAACGGAGATGTGGGACACGAGAAGAGTTGAATTCCGCCTTTTTAAGAGCGTAATTCCATAATTAGATGAATTAAGTAGAGTAGAGGAGGGGAATTCAGGCTAACAGAACAATAAAGGGCTTAAAAGAGTTCAGCCCTGGAAAATCCCTGTCGGATGTGTATAGTATCTGTGTGGATGGATTGTTTTCCATTAGAGGAGGATACAGTTTTTGTCTATTCGCATCGACTCATCCGGGCAGTTTTCAGGAAGTTTGGATAAACGGGTGGTCCTTGTATACATCCAAACATTGAAGGAGCCAAGAATGGGGCACTGTGTCGAATCTTTTAGCGTAATCTATGTAGGCATGCGTACAAGTTTCTTTGTTTTTCAAGCACTTGCCCATAATACAGTCTATAATGAGTTGCTCCTTGCATCCCTGAGATCCAGGTCTAAGCATCCTTTCTGTTCATTTGCTAAGTATGCTTTCTGTTTCCTATATGTGTGTCCATCATTTGTTGTGAAGCACAGATTGTTGTGAGTTTGTTTGTTATTATTATTTATTATTATTATTATTTATTATTATTCATATTCTCGCAACTCAAAATATGTACAGCAGGAATAAGAGCCAGTAGGGCTTATTGGCAAAATCATCGGGTCTGAGCAAATTTAAAAATGCTCTAATCAATAGCGGGGAGAGGTAAATCGTTTATTATATGTACTGTAGGGCATGCTAATAGTAGAAACCGGGAATGAATATCTTGAACAATGAAATTATGATTTTTTTAAGGCTTTTAAGCTCTCCTTGTAGTTGTAATCAACGTTTTGTTGCCGCCCCCCCCATTTGTGGCTGGTTCTGGAGTGTATTTTGGAACACGCGTGGTACAGAGAACTCTTGCCTGCCACTCCGATGTAATTTTGTGTAACTTCTAGCCAATCACATTTTAATGCCGCAACTGCTCTTCAAGTTTTATGGATAATATTTATATCTGTTGGCTCTATTCTTTAGAACCTCTAACTGACTTTGGTGCACCACAACATGGCCTCTCAATAGTGCAGTGTTGCCATTATTCAACGAAATGTTTGGTTCATCTCCAAACCTGGCCATATTGGTCGTATCAATGGGCGTGGCCTCTGCCGATTCCATAATTCTGCATCCCTAAATATTGAAACCATTGTATCCACTAAGGATCTCGTATGTCGGCGTTACATTTCGTACAGAAGTAGTAAAATTCGTAAAGTAGTTTCGCTATTTGCCGACTTTGTAAATTACCGCCATTTTGCAAATTATCAGCGCATTTCGCTGCTCTTTACGCACCTTGTTTGGCAAGCTAGTTTTCCAGCGGCGATGCGAAAGAACAAATCGTTCTAGTTCACACATGTGAGGTCATTGCTTATATTTAGTAAACAACAGCTGAGAGTTAAATTAAAAGTGTTTTTGAATCAATTGTAATTTTATGCCTTCAAAAATTAGATGAGTAAGTAACTTGATGCTATACCTATCAAAGCGTGACTTCACTCATTTTTTAATCGCGTTAATTTTAAAAGAAAGCTCTTACTAGTTGGGAATGATATCTATTGTAATTTTCAGGGCAGCAACAATAAATAGGTCGATGGTGATTAATGACAAGGTTTTAACTTAACAGTATCAGCTAGTATCTTCAGCAATCAGAATTGCACAATGCAATCAGAAATATTCTCGAACTTGAGCTTTATTAGATATATAGGTTATCAATTGCTTTGGCCACTGATCAGTTTCAACCGGAACTTTTTTTTCTAATAAGAAACTTGGAGATTTTGGAAAAGGGATATGGCTATTTTTTTTAAAGTTGAAATTGCTTGAAGTAATGAGTTATTTGAGAGTGAATTTGGGTGGGTGTTCATAAAATTATATTATATTCTACTTATGATCCACCTAATGCTTAATGTTCACTGTCTATTAGTGGAAACTCTTCTAATATTTCATTGTAGTTATTGGTGTAGTAAAAAGTAACCATTTACACTGGTGATCATTGCAGTGAATAAAATTTCTTAATTGAAAATGTATTAGATTATTCTTTGATTTAAGAACTTTCATTAACCTATGGCTGCACTACGTTATGGGCAATTATTAAGTAATCTCATATATTACATTACATATACTAAGGTTTTTTTTTCAAAGAAATATATTTTTTAGAACCTTTTACTGTTGATATGAATAAGTAACCTGTATAGTGCCAACGGCATACATTTTCTGATATTTAAGTTCTTTTGAAGAATACGGATTGTTTTTACTTATACTAATTGAAGAGTGGATAAATAATGTATTTTCTTGACTTTGTCTTTCTATATTTTCAATGATTAGTTTGATCGTTTTGGGACATTTGGTTCTTGGGGTTTTCAATAATTAAAT
>BOPP01000016.1:2282722-2308748 GCA_017312745.1 Gryllus bimaculatus | reverse complement strand
TTCAATAATTAATTTAAAATTAACCTTCCTGAGAGTGGTATTTAAATGACTTAGTTAAATTAATTGACATTTTTAAACTCTTTTTCTTTCCTTTTCAGTCAGCAATCAAAGGTCTTCAGATGAGCGGCCTCAACATCGTATCTGTGACTGACAACACCCCTGTGTCTTGGAATCCACCTCGTGCCAGAAAGCAACGAAAATTGTGAGAATGTGCTCCGAATTTTTTGAGATATATTCTGTTTTTGGACAATAATTTAAACAACAGAATGAAGTTGTGTGAATTGAAAAAATGTAGGAATTATATTGTTTTGTAATGTTATTAGATAAACATTAAACTGGAATTTGTTGTACTAATTTTGTGGTAATTTGCACCTTCTCATCACTTTGATTTGTATGTTACCATGAGAGTGTCGCAGTCTCAGACACAAGTGGTTAGCCTTTATGCAAGCTCTTTGGTGGTTCAGAGGCTACGTTTCACTTTTATAGGAAGTTTTAAGGCACAAAAGTCGATATTCCTCATAGGGAATATTTGCAGAAATAAGAAGAAAAATCCCATCATAATAGTGTTTTCTGTTGTGGTAATTTTTCAAACGACGAATATTGTATTTATTTTGTAAATACTTGGAAAATAGAATTATTTTAGCGTGAGCGTATTTTCGGAGGTGCACGGCATTCAAGTCTGGCACGTAACCTGCGCTAAGCATGCTGGGTAGTGGCCTGGGAGGAAGAAGGCAATATGGCCGGTTGTAGTGCAATGCAGTTAAGTAGGGAGGAGTGACGAATATGTGGTTCGATGATTCGCGATTTAAATATTTGTGTGTAATTTAGTTTTGAGGAGTTGGAGTTAACATCGTAAACTATAATTCGCTGTTTTTATACTGATATATAGCTAATTTTTAATAATAGTTCCTTTCGCCTAAAGAGACACGAGTCGTGTGAATTTGGCAAGATGGCAGCTAAAGAGCTGTGACGAAGGGAAAATCTTTCGTGAACTTGGTGTTTTCTGTGCATTTATTGAGCTCCAATGTTACATTTAGGAGAAGATTAGTAACACCCAAATAGGATTTTTGGATTTTCGTGAGATAATCAGTTTTTAATATATTATTTTGTCGAGGAGCAATAGGTTCTTGACCAAGACCATGCGACAGGTAAGGTTTAATTTATTACATTGTTATTACAGTTTCTTTTTGTAATTTGAATTATGCTGATTTTATTTTGTTTCTTGACTTGTATTGATATTTTCCAATGTCCGTACGCTTCACGTTCATCCATTTCTTTGTCATTACAAGGTCTCTATTCAGCTGTTAAGAACGTTATTTTCATGTATATTTATTATTTATTAATGCTTTTATCATTTTTTTGTGTAGCAGACTTATTTTACTTCGTAAGGCAGTGGTTGTCATGATTGAAAATTTGTTATATTTCCAGAAAATTGGGGTAGTTTGAAGTGCATCTGAGGCATGGAGTTTTGTTTACAAAGCTTAATTTGCCAATATTTGTTCATAATAATGTGTGTTCCACGGTTTTTTCTTGTTGGGAATGTCCTCCATACATAAGGGAATCTGATGGGCAAGGAACAAAGAAATTTTGAGATGGACCCTTTTTTGCAATTTTAGCTTAAAGATTGACTTGTTTCTAAAGAAAGCCCATATGTAAGGAAGTGCTGAGATGATTGTAATTTATTTAATACGTACTAATGTGGAGCTTTTGGGTACAGGAGAATTAATGTGTATGGTTAATAAATTTTCTTTCTGCAATGTTAGTATTTGTGTGGATACCAGAAATTGTTAATCAATTGGTATCCAAACGGTGTAAACAAAGGCTCATGGCTGTATAGTACATTTAGGTTAAATATGTTCTCAATGGTTTAGCACTGTTTTCTTTAAACATGGTTTCCAGTGCAGAGATAAAAATAATATAAAATGTTCCTTTTTTTTTTATTTGTCTAATTTGTGAGTTGATATAGTTTGTTCTGAACTGAGGCATAATTGTTATGGTCCTTACTTTCTGAACGCTTCTTATGTGTTTGATATAGTGAACAGGTTGATTGTTCTCATGCCACCATAAATCAGTGGTTCATGCATTGAAGTTGAATAGTTCTGATTATCTATCTGAAGGATTATTTTGCCAATATTGATCCTGAAGATGTTATACAAAATATAATATTCCAATTGAATGCCCTTATTGTCAAATAATTATTTTAAATTGTGACAACAGAAAAGCAGAATAGAAATGTTAGAATCTTCTCATCATTAAATTAAATTCAATAGCACTAAAGTAAGTTTAGTAGTATTACTGTTTACATTTAATTTGAAGTTGAAGCCAGGAATCTTAATTGCTTTTATTTAATGTAGAGTTGATATTTAAATACTGGTACTGTCAGTTAGCTATGGAATTAAAGAGTAGATAACCCATTTTTAATAAACTGTTGGAAATAAATAAGTATTGTCTTTGAGATATGTGTCTGTACTATTGCCATATGACAAACTTACTACCCCATTTGTATTTCACTAGGAATAAATGTTCTTTCACACATTGCCACAGTATCTTAATTCCTCCAGGTCAGTTTTAGGCACTCATTCAAAATATTTTAGTTAGTAGTTGGGGAATTTGTCACACATGCTGTTTAAAATTTGTGGGGTTCCAATATTTTGAAAAATTATTGCACATATGTAATGCACTTAACTAAATAGTTTTGAAAACTCAAATTTTTGTATTTCACATCTTTTGAATTTCTTAGATGATAATTCAGTTTGATATTTCATTAGATTTTCCTAAGGTTAAATAGCATTTGAAATCACTGGAATTTCTTTTACTGGTATAGTTTTTAAAATATAAATTTCAAATGTAGAAGAGATTGGTAATTATCAGTGTGGAAAATGTTAATCTAAATGATCTCTGAAAGTGGTGATCCATCTTTATATTCCTTCAAGATAACCCATACTAGCTCTAATGTGAAAGTAAATTTGTCACCTCTTGATTAATACCACAAACTTAGATTTGACCCCGAATTGTCGGGGTATAATAGTTATAATTTTTATTCTCGAGATAAGTGAGTTTAATTGAAAAGCCATGGAATGTTATCTCTTGTGAATAACATTAGAAAAACAAAACAATTAACAGCCTGTCACACATCGATCTAATCCAATTGAAGTAGTTCGTTGTACTGTGCGATTTGTACATATTCAATTTGTCCAGTATATTTTAAGGCATTCACGTACGGAAGATTTGCACATTTTTTTGTAGCAATTGTATTATATGGCTTTTGTTTTGGGCATTGAAATTCCTGGTGTAATATTACCAAATGTTTAGTAAATGTGGTTTACTATTGCCGAACTTTTTATATCAAATCAATATTTGTAGATGCACGTAGAGCAAAATGATAGTGACCTTGGTGTCCGCCATTTTGGCGGAGTTACTTCTGTATGTGCAATTCACTTTCGGCGAAATACAATTCGCTATAAATCACTGAACCATATACCGTTAATTTTGATTACATTGTATTCCGTAAGTTTCATTGCTATTTACCAAAATATAACGGACAATCCCTACCATGAAACGTTCCTGGAAATAAATGGATTATGACGCTATAACTCCCTTTTCATTGACCTGGCATATTCACACGCTTTCTCTATTTTTGGAGAAGCGTACCTTGCCCTCAGATTCACCAATGCCCTGCGTTCCTGGCGCGGATATTTTTGTTGGTAGCAGGTAATATTTAAAGACCTATTTAGGATGCCAACGAGATGTTTGTTTTGTGGTGTGAACTGCCACTCGCGTGGCAGATAGCAAATGCCAGCACGCGAAAGCCCTGACTAAGCCTTTTGACGTATTGTGAAATCTAATTGTAGTACATTATTGTTCTCAATAAAGAATATATTTGTCAGTGATTTTTTGAATTGTAACCTCTCACTTCCTTTTGTGTACAAACCTTATCCAAACCGCAGAATTATGATGTATATATCAAATTGATCCGTAGGATTCGGGCGAAGAGAGTGGGCCAGAATCTGCTTCTGAATCGGAGAAGAATTCCGGTTCAGGTTCAGACAATGATTCTAAAAGTTCAGAATCATCCAAGTCAGGGTCGGGGTCTGGTTCTGGTTCAGGATCTGACAGGTAGAGTATTGTGCATTAACAATATGTTAAAAACTAAATACTTTTTGGGGGAACTTAAGGGGGAAGTTTAATTTTATAACGACAGCATTTGAATTTCCCACCACGAACGATAAATTGGAAATATTTTCTTCACATTGTAAAACTAGCCAAACATTAATGGATTTTGGGGGCCTATTACAGCTCTTCAGAGTCTTCAAAGTCAGGTTCAGGGAGTGGGAGTGGTAGTGGTTCAGGATCAGATGACAAATCTTCACCTGAAAAAAGTGAGCCTAGCCCCCCCAAGGTTCATGTGAAGAAATCTGAGGCATGTGCGGACCTTAAGCAGGTAAAGAAGAGCAGCCCATCTTCCAGTGTTTCATCTGAGGTAGGAGCCCCTGCACAGGTATTTGGAGTGGGGATTGAATGTATATTCCTGTATTCTGACTTGAGGGCCACTTTAATTTGTTGAATGTGACACTGTTTGTGGCTATTGTATTTCATGATTGCTAGTGTACCAATTTTAAATATAACTTGTTTAAATTTTGATTTCCCTGCAGTGCTTTTTGCCAACTCAATGTCAAAGAAACGGAAGTTTTAATATTCTAGTGCAGTGTTTCACAAACAAGTAGGCTGTGGTCAGGTAGTTGGCTGTGTGTGAAGTTATGATGAGTCACGATGTGTGCTCCTTGATCTTTGGCGATATTGTCTACTTTCTAGTGAAGATCTAATTATCGAAAAGCATTCACAATGTCTAGAAAATTATTTAGTGTTAATCAAATGACATGCAGTTATGAATATAAAACTTACATAATTTAGTGCATTATTTACCAGACAAGAAAGCATTCCATTTCCCCCAGTCATTTTGCCATCATGTTAAATGAAAAATATCAGTGGATCTGTGAGAAAGCATCCATGTTTTATGGAGAATTGGCTGGACTGCAAAGTCATGAAGGATGAGAATTTCTGTAGTTGTGGGTTAACTCTTTGTGCTAAAGAATAGTTTTTCAAATCTTCGTTCTAATTAAATTTTGACTGAGAAAATAAATATTAATATTTTACTGTGTTATTTTATATTTTATGGGTGAATTCCAAAAGGCACTGGAATATTCTTTATTCAAAAAAGCTTTTTTTAGAAATATCAATGTTTAAATAGACTTGTACAGATTTTGTAATTAGCTTATCAATGAAGGATACAGGAAATTGTTATGCACTGCTTGTGAGAGTGACATAATGCTTAACTAATTGGCAAGACAGTTAACACTGGACCTTGTACCGGGGCTCAGATACCAAATTTAATGTTGTAAAATTTGTATGTGAATTTAGTAGCACATTATCCTTTTATCAAGGTGTAACGGATTTTTATCTTCCTCATAGATCGTGCAGTTTTCCTGACATAATTAAAAATGTATTTTAAGCAGTTTGATATATTTGCTCTGCTCTTGTCAAATACAAAAGTATCCCTAATGTTAGTGAAATTTGTTTGGAAGTAATGTTTTTATTATGAGTAATAAAGTGATTGCTTTTGAGAATTGTGATAATAAAAAAGTTTTCTGTCTCGGGACAAAGGATAATGTGCATTAGTAGTGCATGCATGTATGAATGTGAATAATTTAATTAAATGATTGAGCAAAA
This sequence comes from Gryllus bimaculatus, assembly GCA_017312745.1. Classification (NCBI taxonomy): domain Eukaryota; kingdom Metazoa; phylum Arthropoda; class Insecta; order Orthoptera; family Gryllidae; genus Gryllus; species Gryllus bimaculatus. Next base: position 2,303,021 of record BOPP01000016.1, on the reverse strand, counting down.
CAATAAAGCTTTCGTGCAGCATAGAAAAGTGATAATTTGCCTACTTTCACTGAAATCATTGCCTCCTATGTACTCAATAGCAGAAAATTGAATTTGGATTTCTTGAGAGCTGAGTTGTGGCAGCAGCAGAACAATGCCAAATTAACCTTTAGAAGTATAAAGGCTCTGGATTTTACATTAAATGGAACTATTTTATACACTTTTTATTGAGTTAAATCACAATAAAGGTAGCAAGGAAAATTTATTGTGAAGCAGTTTCAAAAAAATTTTGTCATTCAAATTTGAATGATATTCTTGCAAAGTTTTAATTTATCAAGGACTAACAGAAGCAAATGGGTTGTGGATTGATAGGAATCGAACATTCCCAGAAGGTTTTTTTTTTTTTTTTTATACAAATTCTTACTCCTTTACACAATTACACAGTATTACACAATTTATTTGCTTTTCATTAAAAAAAATTTAATTTATAGGTTACCATTTCATTTATTTTTAATGAATTTACTTCGGTATAACTCAGCAATTTGGTGTAGGGTGGGTGTATTTGCAAGTGTTAAGATATGCTACAAGGGGAAAGGTTAGGAAGCTCAGGTTTTTGAAAGGCTCGTAAGGAGACAAAACATTATTCACTTAGGCAATATCATAGGAAATGGATTAATTTATTAATAAGAAAGCATGTAAGTTATCCTTCATTATCTGTATTTTTAGTAAGCTAAGTAAGGGTGGTTTATTATGATTTATAAGAAACCATCGCCAAAACTCTTAAGCTTATTACTGCTGGATACAGACTTAATCCCATGTATCATCATATTTGAGGGAGAAAACAAAAATTTTGCATATTTCAATACAAGGCAGATGCAAAAGCAACTTGTGGCATGTTATAATTGTGCGTAGCTCTGATTCAATGCATCCAAGGCCCTCAAAAACAGCTTTTGTCTATCAAATGGGTTGCAAGAACATAGCTTGTACCAATATCCTGAACCAAGTTGCAAAAGAAAGACCTGAATTAGCTTTAGAGACTTTGCCTCCATTGATTATTAGATCTAAAATAATAATTGGTTCTATTTTACAGAAAATAATGGAGATGGGTTTCTGATATTTGTATTTCCATGATCACTTTGCAATTGTTGGAAATTAATGCAACTGAAACATATCAATGAAAAAAATACACAAGGGGTGAGACAAGGAAGTAGTCCATTTATTTTATTTAATATCTCAGTTAATGGAAGCATAAAGGAAAGGTGGTGGAAGACATGACGGAAGACCTCGCAAAATATAAAAAACCCTAATTCTTTAAAGGTGAAGAAGGAAAAAATGTAATTTATGAACTGATATTCTTATAATAACTTCCAGTACTAAATGATTAGAATATTCAATAATTAGGATTTGGTGTCTCATGTAAATTAAAAGTAATACATTTTATATACCCCTTCCCTTTTACCTTCCAATCTCAAAAAGGATATTCTTTCATTGCAATACATTAAACATCCAGGGCCTTTTGAAAGCATAAGAAACTAGTTTCTGTGAACGAGGCCATTTGAAAATATAGTTCAAAATATGAGGAACTGCAGGAGACAAATCAGTCTCTTGCAAAGTTGGAGATGTGATGCAATACTAATTGGAGACACTCAACTGTCGTACAAAATTAACCATTGCTGTGAAGTAAGTTATACCAGGGCTTCACGAAACATGATCAAGTGTCTTAGAGAATAATAAAGGTATGCATAATAATTTGTCCCCCACTTCCTTGAGTGCGGTATTTATACAGAATTAGATACAATTTTTATAATTTATTCCTTCTAGCCCATTACAATTCTGAATAATCAACAGGTAACTGACGTCCTGCATTTTTGAGTGAATCTATTGTGTGTTAGAAATAAATGAGCTTTAGGAATTAATGAAGTATTTTGATACAACAGGTTAACTCTTTTTAGTTCAATACAAGGATATTATTTGTTGAGTGATTTGCAAATTGTCGCGATTACTTTCCTGTTTCATATTCCACAATTGAGGGGTCGTACATAAAACACATCACCCTATTTTGACCTTCAAAAAAATTTCATTTGTTGCATCGTCGTTAACATAACACATCTCTTTAACCCTTGTGGGGCATTAAACACTTACATGGAGTAGCCCTTCTTTACTATCTGTGTCAAGTATGGTCACATTGCAGTCAGTTAGTGCCTTTTATCCCTTTACCAGGGGATCAACACCGTTCAATCCCTGGGCTCTTAGCCAGTCACACAACCAGGAACCTGTGAGTCTTGAATTCGCTTAACCTCTGTAACTTTTTGGAGCATACAGACCTGTGCAAATTATTAGAAAATTTGAAAAACTTATCAGTAATTTACTTTTGAAATATAATTATCACTATTTATCAATACACGATAATCTATTTAGTGTTTGGGGTGCATTCCCTTGTTTATAACGATTTGTGTCCTCAGGCATGGTTTCCACAAGGCCTGCATTTGTTCATCGTGATCTGTTTTCTGCATTTGTTCATCATGAAAACTGTATGTCTATGTTTCCAATGATGCGAATTCTGGTTATTATTTTCTTCAATTTTATCTCTACAATTCCCCATAAATTTTCAGTTTTGTTGCAGTCTGGTCTATTGCCAGGCCAAGATAAGGTCTTTGTTATTTTCTCCCAGAATTTATCAGGCTTGGCCCAATGGCATGGTGTTCGTTTGTGCATGAAAATGCAATATTTTTCAGGAAACCCATCTCTGATCTGAGGCAGCAGGGAGGTTTGAAGCACCTTTTTGAACTGATTCTGTTCCATTGGACCGTCATTCTTAGGTTTTGGCTGCTTTGTTTGGACACAAAAAATATGGATTCATCTGTAAATACTATCTGCAAGAAAATAAGCACTAATTATATTGAATTTTCAAAATAATGTTTTGAAACTATAGAAAATAAATCTGTACATCTCTGTATTGCATTTCTGAAAAAGTTTGAAAAATTCCACTTTACCGCTGAGAATGAAGTTGCCTGTTAGGAAACAGTAAATAATGAGATATATCATATTTCCTTAGGTGTTTCCCACTTATATTAACTTCAAAAGTATTCCTTTTGTCCATTTCAGCCATTTCTTAGTCATGATAGGAGTTATTTTTGCTTTATTTTGTGACCTTATTGCAGGAAGTCCTGCAACACAAAGATATCGTCTAACAATTGATAACTCCATTCGACTTTAGTTTATTGCTCAAGCTCTTACTGGTGTTTCTTCTATCCATCTTGAACTTTTGAATCCATTTTTGTTGCATACAAGAGCTCAGTGGGGGTTTTCAACTACATTTCCCTTTACATTTGACTGCAATGGTCTCACCTGATTTCAGTGCAGAACTGATTCTACAAATCAGTGCTTGTAGAAGAGTCAATTTCCTAGCAATATTTTGCTGAAAATATACGCCCTTCTTTATTGAACATTCAGTCTACCTTTTTCGGGGCGATAGGTCTGTATTTTTATCTAAAACTGAAGTTTTGCTAGAAGAAGCATTTTCAGATCACTGCTTCAAAAACTCAGCAGGAAACAAATTCAAAAAACAATTTTACTCAAAACTTAGATTAAACAGGCATATAAACAATATAAAACAACACACACACATTTATAGCAACAGTACTTCAATGTTTAAAATGCTGCTTCAAATAAGTGAGCCATACATGATACAGTCCACACTTTTTGCAAGACCTTTTTTTTTTTTTTTTTTTGATAATATTTTTAATAGATGGACATATAATTTGATAGTGAATATGATCATAGATTACAATATACACTAGAATATAGATTGAATATTTTAGAGTAAAATGTACATTGAAGAGTCAGAGAGAGAAATAACAGAAGAAATTTTTCCTTCACTTTCATCTATATTAATTTGAGATTTACTTTGAACAATTGGTACTAGGAATGACATTTTACAATAACAATTTATGTTGTAGAGATACATTTTATAGCAGGATGAAAGAATTGTTGAAATATGAATGCAGTTGATAACACAACTTGCATGAGCTAATAAATCATTAAATCTTTTTTTTTTTAAATAGAGTTATTTTAGATTTATTATATATTTTTAATATACTACGTTTGATATGTTAAAAAGTTACAAAATGTATACTTTTGAGATTAAATATCTTTATTAAAGAAATTTAAAAAAACCTACAAAAAAATGTTTTTACCGTAAATATCCACCATGATGTCACAAATTTTAAAAACGCTCTCCCGCTTGCATCACAATAACTACAAAATTAATGACCCCCTTCCCTAAGAGTGTGATGTAGTTTATATATGGCCTCTGACCTCTCATCCATTTTGTTAACAAATTATTTCTTAGTTGTTGGATTTTGGTGGTTGAAAAACCTCTCATCTTTGTCTTTTTCTTCTCACTTCTACTTTGGTGGCAAATACAGTTTGTCTATTTTTGTATGAAGGTTTTGTATAAATTTAGATTCTCATTGCGCTCTAAGAGTTTGCGTGAGGAACCCATTTTTAGGTCCGTTCTGCAAGTATATATGATGGTCAAATTTTTGCCAGTTTTTGAATTGGAAAAAGAATGGCAAAGAGGTGAGGTCAGTGGTGTCAGAGACCAAGGAAAAAGGACTGAAAGATTTTTTGCTCAAATTGGAAGAATTTTGTGAATAAAAATTGCAGTGCACAAACAATATAATGTAATGACTAGGGAACAGATTTTCATATAAATACAAAAATATTTTTTAGAGTTTACGAGACATTATGAACAAAATAATTTAAAAAAAAAATATTTTGGTATAATTGCATATTTTGCCTATTACTACAAGTTTCGATACTATTTAATGCATTTATATGTCAAAACTGAACATTTCAGATGTGCCTTTGTAATTTACCATATTACTGGAATCATTCCTCCCTTCTTCTTGAAAATCATGTTCTCAGGTTCAAAGATGAGCAGATATACATGTGAAGCAAAAGTAATGTCCACCTCATTTTTGTGCATGTTTCATAGACCTAATGCGTAATGTGATAATAAATCAAACATATATTTTTATTTCATTGTCTTGTGATGTTGAAATGGGTTGGGGGGGGGGGCAGATGTCCCTTCCCTTCTCTGTAATCCATCATGGACAGCATGGTACTACACTATTCACTATTCACTTGAGCACCATCTCACAGTGTATATAGTATGAACATATTTTATATGACGAAAGAAACTATACATTTACTTCTGCAATGGAAGAACTTTCTCTTGTCTCGAAATCCATGATAAGACTGATCGATGACGTTCTGTGCTTATAAAGTGGAATTTTAAACTCTGTAATAATTTTATTGGAAAAAATATATACATATGTATGTACTTGTTTAATCTTTTTTATTACAATAAATTCTGTTCCCTAGTAATTACTGACAATAATGGTGCTCTCATGTTTGTAGTGTGTCTCCTTCAATGTATCTGTACGTATTGATAGTTATGGATAATTTCACATTCTTGATAATGAAGTTAGGCCATGAGTTTCATTGTTCATAAATTGTAAGTGTATATATATATATCCCTATATTCAAAGTAATCTAATTTAAATATTAATGAGACTAGTCACAACATAACAAAGGATTTGTATTTATTTTCTCTAATTTTGATTACATATTAGATGCAGCATACATGACTAGATCCTAGAAGTACTTGTATTGACAAAGACAATAGACATAGAGACGAAATTTATTGGTTCTTTATTTCTAATATGCCACTACCAGAATGAAGAGACTTAGAGTGCTTATGTCAAAGATACGTCACAAGTGGTGGTATTAATGCGATATTGATATTGTATATATATATATATAATGCTAAAAAGATTGAGTGGAAGGTAATCAAAACACGTAAATTGATCTCTCATCATGAAAGATTTTATTGGTCGCTGACGGTAAGCACAGGTTACAAGAGAGAAAGTATATAGTTAACGATTATTTATGAAGAGACACACTACCTGTTTAGTATTTTATCCCCAATGGACTATCAAGGATGGAATTGGAGAAATTCCACCACCTAGTAATTGCTGGGTGAGAAGAGGCAAAGCTTTATTGCAGTGTTATGTTAATATAGTGGCAAATTTTCTAGGAGGAACCATTCAAATATTCATAAACTTCGAAAAATTTTATTTTGTGAGTGTTGTTATGTTTGTTTGTGTGTGTATATGTTGTGGTTGAATTGTTTGATACTTTTTATTATGAGATGGCTTTGTTCAGAGTGAATTTGTTTAATGATACGAAAATTGCATTTCATGAAAATTTTTATTATTGAAATATTAAGATTTTTTAGATCAGATAGCATGTCATACCAATATGATTATTGAATTCATGCACGTGTGTGTGTGTGCTCATGTGTATTTCTTAATGTACTAGTAAATTTCTTAATATAGTAAATGGGCACAAATATAGTTTTCAGTTGATTTGATCAACTTGCAATTTTTTAGCATGGGATAATATGAATATTTTTGGATTTATTGGAGAATTTTAGCACTATGAGTAACTTATTTATTTAATGAAAGAATACAATCATTGATGAATTCACACTTAATTTGGTGCTTTGTAGCATGTACAACTTGCTTAACGATGTCTAAAAATCTTGGAATTGTCTCGTTAAATTTATTTCTTACTAATGTAGTTTGGACTGCAAAACTTATCAGTTTATGAGACCTATTGTTAAATGTTTCCTTACTTTTTAATTGATAATCAAACATAATAACCTTCATTTTCATGTATGATGTGTTTTACTGTAGTGTTGGGAGGAAAATCCAGATGTCTATGGAATTCGCCGTTCAGGGAGATCCAGAAAAGAACCTGAAAGGTTAAATGCTGCAGAAAGTGATTCTAGTGACAAAGGAAAACGTAGAGCTACTGTTAGGAAGGCAAGAAAAAGGTAAAATTAGAGCATTCATACTGTGAAAATTATTTATATTTTTTAATGCATTACTATTATTAAGAGATTTTTTGGACTTGTGAACATTGGGTGATTTTTGAAAATATTGATTTCATTCCACATCCTCACACCCAAAAAGAGAGAGAATTATATCATAACTTGTTTTAGTGTGTTCATGAAAATTGAAATTTTTGAAGTTATGCACAGAAGAGAGGCTTTTGAATTGCATTGACTTTCTCTTACCATGAATTTTATGTATATTAAATACTTCAATGAATATTTAAGGTTTATAATGCAACAGAGCATTTTAATACTCGATACTTCTTTTTATTCTGTAAATTTTGTTTATTGATGTAATAAAACAATAGAATGCAATGTGTTATGGTGTTTTCAAATTTGTTGCAATTCTTCTTTTAAAGTTGTATAAAAAGTAGAGTTCTCAAAATATCAAAATCTCCAGGAAGATGTTGTAAAAGAACAAATTTAGCTTGCCTTTTCATTTAATGAAAGTTTTAATTATTATGAATAATTATTTTATTTTTTTGAATTTTCTTCAGTAGATCAGACACATGGAATTCAGAATCATCAGATTCTGAAGATGAAAAGGCTCCTCCTCCCAGAAGCAAACCTCCATCCCGCAAAGGAATACCTTCAAAACCCCGACAGAGAGTGGAAACTACTAGAAAGAGACGTAAATATAGCGAAACATCAGAAGAATCAAGTTTCAACAGTGATGAAAATGATTCACACAGGTTAATTTGTTTTGAATTCTTATTTTAACAAAATAGTTGGTTTTCTTTTTTGGAGGGGTGTATGTAATACCCTCTGATCTTTTGTCTGTTTCCAATGTTGACTGATGTGTGGTGAGAAAAGTGTTGTCTAATTTTTCTTATGATGTTGAAGATGATGATCTACATTATGTGAATAGGACTTGGAATTATCGATAAATTGGTGACATTGATTTGTTGATGAGTAGGGGCTTACAGTTTCTAAGATCAGTTAGATTCTTGGTGAAGCTACATTGAGTTAATAGAACTTAACATTTCAATCTTGAATCTTCCACATAACTTTATTTATTTTCATTTATTATTGTGTTTGTGTACAATCATTTTTACGTCTTGCTCAAAAAAGAGGCTAGTTAAACCTGTCTTTAAAATGCCTTTGTGTGTGATGCTTATTAATTAGTCTCAGTGCAGTCTCTTTTTAATTAAAAATATAACTTTCATAAAGATGAAAAAAGAAAAATAATGCAATAAGTACTGAAATTCTTTTTCTTAATAGTTCAACTAATGATGTGCTGTTATGATAGTTCTTGTTCTTTTCTTACAACATACTCTTAATACCTACATGTAAATAAGGCTCTACATACTTTATTTCATGGTCCATATGAAGACGAAACTATGGCAATTAATAGTCTGGAAGCGTTATGGAGGTCTAGAGATGTAATATTCTCGGCGTTCGTATTGGGTCCTGATGCGTACAAGTTAACATGAAGTAGGAAGGCAACGGAGAAAAAGTATAATGATCGGAACTGATCAGAGAAAGTCGTTCGCCCGTGGGAGGGAAGGTATGGAGCGTTACTGGGGAATAATGGAGTATAATGTCTAGTACGTGGACTTAGAGCTAAGTATGTACTTAAGCTACAGATTTTTAGGCAGGATCATCAGTTATAATAAGCACTTCTAAAATATGTGTTCAAATAGGATCTTAAACTTCTAAAATATCTATTCAAATAGGCACTAACAATTTATTATTATCAACTAATAATCAATGAAAGGAATATTGCACAGCAGGTACGGCAATAATCAAAATAATATTATGTACGATTGTGACAAAGAATAACTAAACTTTGCTCCAAGTTCTCCAAAGTAAACTGATGTATTTTGTCTGAAAAGATGTTCGTTAAGTGGGAGAAAGCTTAGTTGTATTCATCATTGTCATCATCATATATCATGAAGTTTTGAGGTTTAGGCCACTTGACCTGTTCCTTCTTTCCAGTATTTCCTCAATTGCTATTGAGGTGTTCCTGGTCCATCCTGGTTCTCTTTGCTGTGGCTTGTATCTCATTGCCATTTTTTAGTATTTGTTGATTTTTATTCTTTTGTGTGTTTATACTATTTTATGTGGTGCTTCTTTATTTCCTGGATAATGTTCTTGCTCAGATATCTTGACTCCCTAAATGACACTCCTGATCATGCTAAATGAGTTCAAAACACTACTGCCCCTACTGATTATACACAGCTTTCAAAATTCAAAATTCTACAGAAATTGTGTAAAACATAACACAGGATTATTGATAGCTGTTCAACTTTTTGGCAGTAAGCTGGATAAAATTGGAAACAACATAATATATAATTCAATTTTTATTATTTGACAGCCAATGACTTACGATATTTATACAAAAACGATATTTAATGAAGAAAACATTGAGGCATTTATTAGGCAAATAGGCCTCTAAAGGCATTGCAGAAATCATGTAATACTTCAAAGTATAAGGAATAAGTAACCTCAGAGATACATTTTCTGTTAGGAATGGAAGCAAGGAATGAAATACGCTTATAGGCAAAAATCTGCAGCTTTGTTATAGTAGATAAAATATCAAAAAAAATTAAGAACTTTGCTCATTGTGATGCTATGTGACTAATAAAAGGTTTAATTAAACAAGCAAGAATCTTATTATAAATATTCTGTGAGGATGTGATCTTGTTTGTTAGGATTGCTTCAAGTGTTCTACATAAGAATTTACAGATTAAATGCTTGAATTTTATACATTTACAAAATTGCTATGTTGCTAAAAATGCAATGCAAATGAGGATGCTTATATTTAGTACTTTACTTGCTCATTTATTCCATAAATAACTCTTATTCAAAATGTCCCTCATTCAGTATGTAGTAGTGAGTTTGGCTCTTATGTTAAATTACCTTGCCCTGTTTCTATGCACTTGTAGAACCAATCCTGTTTTACTTTCTCATACGTATGTTCATCGTACATATTTCTTTGTTAAAATGGTTTCTTTAAAACTTTTTAAAATATTTTAAATGAGATTTTTAAAATATTGACTATTTCTAACAAACCGTTTCTACTCAACTGAACAGAATTGTCTACATTTCATTACTGAGAAAAAGAAGATCAATATGCATGTAATTTCAGTTTGTTTCTTGTCTGTAGTATCTGGAGATATTCATTTTGTGGATGTTTCAAAGATCCGTAGCCTTTTTTGCCATCCGGTGTAATGAAGGCGAATATGCCAAAGTGATTTGGAAAATGTGCACTTATGAATTTTTTATTTTAGTGTAAATATTTAGTCACAAATTCGAAATATTTGGTCCCTCTGGAATCCCAGTCTGGGACCTGTTGTCCAGACAGATACTCTGAGCAATAGAATCAATCATTGCATTTGTGACAATTAATCGATCTTACAGTGATTTGCAAAGTTACTCATTATTCATTGATGCAAAAGTGAAAATAAATTTAATGGAATGACACTTTCAGGAATAACAATGGGTTTGGACAGGATGTATCTCAAGAGACAATTGATTCGAAGTGAATTAATAGTCCTAATCCTCTATTCTTTAATATTGAAAACGGATTGTCATCTTTCGTGGTCATTCCATTTTGTTCATCTTCACTTTTGATGCTAATTGAACTCTTTTACTCTTGAATTTTTATGCTAAAACAATATAACAATGGTTCATAACCAGTTCTTGAAATAATGAATTCCTTTGTAAATAAACCTAAAAAATCAATATATGAGTGATGAAAAAAAATTGTATTTTAAACTTAATTTCCTGCAGTGCCAGTGTATCGAGACATGGAAATCGTCGGGTTGCTGCCGGTGTTAGTTATAAAGAAGCAAGCGATGATAAGACTGACTCTGATGATTTAGTAGAAGTAGATTGGACAGAAACTACACCAGCTGAGCCTGACAATGCGGAAACAATCGAGAAAATAATTGCCCAACGACGTGGAAAAATTGGAGGTTTGTTTTCTAATCTTAGATGTTTTTAGAAATTAAATGTTTAGATTTAAAAATTCAACTATTTTTTGAGGAGAGTAATTTTGTTATTCGTTGTGTTTCCTCATGAGTTGGATTAAACTTCTCAAGATTCAGGTGCATTGTAATTGTATAGCTCTCGTCTATTTGATGATTCTCAGAGTAATAATAATCATTAAATATTTATTAATGCTGCCTTTATTAACTAATATAGTTGATATTGATTTTAGTCTCCATGTGGGGCCGAGATAATAAGTTTTCATTGATGTAGCCCTTCTTAGGATCACGGATCACATTGATTTTTCCATATGCATAGATGTTTGTCATGAATGTTTTGTGTCTGAGACCTTGCTATTTCTTTTATTAATGTTGTGCTAATGGTAATTAGTAAAGTGTCAAAAAATAGTTCACCCAATAGTGGTAAAAAGTGAAGTCGATTTGATGCTATAATGACCCTGAATATTAATGGTGTTAGTGCATCAAAATTTTTGTTTTCTAATATTATAGATGCAAAAGAATGTTTTGTACCACTGTGAAGAAATTCAAAGAAAATGGAAGAATTGGGTGTATTGTTTCAGAGAAAGCTTGAGCATAGTCTAAAAAACTTCAAGGTTCTAATACTCTGAAAACGTTCTTAATTTGTCTAGTTTACAGACCTGTGCAAAGAATGATCATACTTGTACTCAATTTCATCTAGATACAAATGGTATTAATATGATATTTAGAGGAATAAAGTGCTTTTAACAACTGCTAACAACAAACAGCGTCAATATTCTGCTGAGAAAATCCAAGTGTGTGTATGTCTAAGTATGAATATCTAGTGAAAAATATAAACAAAAGAACAGTATGCGAACTGCCGGTGCGGTCAGCCATAAGAGAAAAATATAGAAAACAATGTTGTAAATAAATTAACATATGCCTTCATATCACAATTTGAATAATACTACGGTACAGACAGCGTATAAGTGACTGACAGTTTGATGTGCTCTTGTAACACATTACTACTCTCATGGCACCATCTACATCACAGATAAATTAAATTTCGATACTTACCATCAGGTGATTACGCATCTTGATATCATGTACATAACCTTTGCCACATCCGAACCTTATTGCCTCCCTGACTGTGTGCGAGTCAGATGGGCAGCAACACTGAACCCGTGCTGTGAGAAAGTGTAAAAATAATTGCAACCTGATTGCTTCACAGCAGGCCACATGACATACCTCAGCATGGGTATGAGAACTGTCAAAGTCTCTTATATGTTGCCACTACTGTAAGGATTGGCGTCAAATATTCAAAAACCTGTGTAGGTAATCAGTTTCAATTTATTTTACAAAACCGTTGCTAATTAGTTGTGACAAATAAAATCTCTCCAATTTAAATGTAATGTAATTTATATAGAAGCATTTTTCGTTATTTTTATACTTTTAAATGTTTAAATTTATTTACATTAAAAATTCATAATTTTTTCTCTGGTATTAGAATCAATTTGTTGGCAGGAATTGAATTCATTTAAAAGAATCAAAATCTTTAAATTAAATTAAAATGATGATATTTGTATTAAACTTCTAGGATTGTAGTCCCATTTGAAAAATAGTTTTTCATTTTGGCAATGAAAATGAGTTTACAACTAGACTGCAGGCAATGGAGCAGAAGCATAATAAGAATGGTTTTGGTGTCTTGGTATCACATAAAGTAAATTTTTTATATTTTTTTTTCCTCCTGCTCTTCCTTTTAAAGTGTAAGGAAATAAAGCTCTCTAAAATGTTAATATATTAATTTGCATTAGAATTATTATAAATATACTAATTTTAATAAATTTTACAAGCTATTTTTAAACCCAGCAATACTGTGGTATTTTATTTATGACAATCGTCTAAGAGAGGAAAAGGAACGAAGTCAATCTATAGTGGAAAATAGAAGTTATTTTATTTATATCCCTGCCTCCCTCTTTTGCTCCACCTCAAACAAGTTCTGCCCACCATACTTTGCTCCCCTCTCCCTTTCGTAAGCTAGATTTTGATTTGTCGTACGTTTCTCATCTCCCTTGGAAATATAATGATTTTCAAAAATATTTTCAGTCACAGGAAATCAGACTACTATTTATGCTGTTGAAGAAAATGGTGATCCTAATAAGGATTGTGATCCCAATGACTTGGAAAGCACAGAACCACAGTTTCTCATTAAATGGAAAGGATGGTCACATATTCATAACACATGGGAATCTGAAAAGTCTCTCAAGGATCAAAAGGTGTGTTTTTAGAATAGTGTTGTGTTTTAAATAATTAATACTTAGAGCTAATGATTATGTTGTATATTTATTAATAGTGAATTAAGCCCTGATTTTTATTATTTTTTATTTAGACAATAACAATGATCTAATATGCTTTTTAGGTAATAATTTTGGGTTTGGAAAGTGAGATAACCATATTTATGTATTTATGTTCCACAACACTGGTCTACAAAATAATTACAAATTTTCGTTCTCATTTAATTCCATTCACCCATAATTGAAGGTATCAGGTTGTATTGTCATTGTAACCTTATATCTAGTAACTTCTATCTAATTTATCAGAATTTGCATAATGACATTCAGCATAGTTGTTATGTTTTCTTGTTGAATATGTAAGTAAAATTAAAGGAGCATCATTTGAAAATTATTACAAGTGTTATTCATTAAATGTTAGTGTACTGTTTTGGTAAGGTCCTTCAAACAATTTATTGTATCAATTTTTTTGAATAAGTGTATCACAGCGGAAATAAATTGGAATGAATTATGTTGGTTTTCCATGATCTTGTTCCAATTTATGTGTCCAACAATGTTCTAGAGCTCAAATTTGTAATAGCTTGTTTTTTGAAAATGTATGCTGTAAGAACCCAATATTAGTCAATGAGAGGCCTGCTCATAAATTTGCATGCATATATAAATGCAGATTTGTGTGTATATTAAAGTACTACTCTTTTTATCATGAATAATAATAAATAGTAATAATGTGAAATACATATATCCTCATTGATTAATATTCCTTCCCATTCTGGGCTTGCCCAGTTTTAAAATTTTTGTGATCAACAATGCTCTCTAATTAGGGTTTGCCATTATTTACGTATTTTCAGGGCTGCATCATTTACTTACTTGGCTTTGCTTGTACAAGAATTCCGGTGGTAAAATTTCTAATATTTGGGGAACTGTTATTTTATTGGCTATTCCCAGGACACATTAAAACAATTACGAAGCAATACCACTGAATTCAGATTTATTACAGTACTGCAACAATGCCTTCTGTAGTTTAAATATCAAATATCATCTTATGTGAATTTTGGAATTCAACTCAGCTTGGCTTTATCACTTCGTAGAGTTTTTACCTAAATAAATGAGTTTTCATTTATACTCGATATGGACAAGCATCACACTCATACATGTTCAGATCTGTTCTAATTTAGTTTTTGAAATTTTTGTTTACTATGGCCATATTTACTTTGTTCATAACTTACTTAATTTATTACTAATATTTAAGAATTACAAACATTCCTGATCTTGTACATGAAATGTGGAAGTTCTCTGTATGAAATTAATTATGTTCACTTCCCTGTGGTAGCAGACATTCAATGCTCTTGGCCAATGGTCGAGGATTCTCGTACACTTTATCCTACGTGGCTGTGACTCCGCTCCTCGAATGTACTTATTTTCTACATATTACTATTGTGTTAATTTCACAGACAAAATATCGTCTTATCGTGATATTCTGCATACATTCTCCTTCGCTGCTTCTAATTTCTTTGTATCATGTCATTACATGATCCATGCTCCCAACTATTTATTCTAGCTGATGACTAACACACCTCTCTCTTGCTCAGTCTTGCACCCATCTGATGATTTTCTCTTGCGAAAAATCCTCCTCTATGAATTGTTTTCTGTCCGTATTATTTCAATAGCATTTGGATGCCATGCTATCTTCCTCCTGTTGCACAATACTAATCCCCTTTTTTTTTAATTATCTCAATAATGTCTTATTATTAAATTAACTTAATAAAATTTTAATTTAAATACCCATATATTTTAAAATATTCTTTAAATAAGTGAAGTAGACCACAGAAATGTCACTTTCATCTTAATTTTCCCAAGTTATACGAATTTATCATCATATTTATGTGTGTGTGTGTGTGTGTGTGTGCGTGCGAGAGTGCGCGCGTGCGTGTGTCTATATACACAAAAATATAAATAACATTAATATATTGTGTGTCTAACACAAAATGGACCCACGAAAGGTTATCCTACCCTTTGCCCACTGGCAATCTAAGGTAGAACCATATGTGTGGGAGGAGAAATTACCTGCCATGGACACAACATACAAAATTATGTAAATTATGTTCCAATAGAGGCTTATAATAAACTTATTTTTAATTAAATTACATGAATTGCTAACTTTTTATTATATATTAGTGTTCAGAATTTTGGAAATTACTTTTCCGTTAATAGAACTGCAACCTCCAGTTTGTTGGGACACCAGCCACCATCACAAATTGTAAGAATTTAGTATTTAATAACAAGAATTTAAGATCAATTTTATGGATTAGTGTGAGCTCTGAGGTACTCCTGATGTTACATTTATCTGTCTAGGACAATGACTTTTGTATTTAACGTTTTCAGTTCTCATCATGATATAAGATTTCATTCAATTCAACAATGTGCCATAAAGACCAATGTAATTGAGTTTTTGTATTAAAATATTTATATTCACTTTATCAAATAACTTATTAAAATTAGTATATATGACATCAACTTGTGAAAGATCATCAATTTTATCAATTGTCAAGTATTGAAATGACAAAATATTAGTTGTAATTGATCTCTTGACTTCAAAAACCATGTTGTTCATCTATAATAATATCATTTATGAGTGTTTAAATTTTTTATGTTACAATGGATTCAAATATTTTTGAAATAGTGCTCATTAATGATATTGGTCTAAAGTTTCTAATATTTGAACAGTTTTCAGATTTATATATTGAAGAAACAGAACTTGTAACCCAAATAAAAATTCAATATTATTTAAGGCAATTTTTTCTTGAAAACGTAAAAATGTGAGAAAATTGTGCTATGATCATGAGTAGTGTTCAATGTTGTTAATTTCAGAGTATTATGAAAAATCTGTAATATTGGTAATTGTACGTTCAATAGGGCCTGAATATTGGAACACAGCACATATAATATTCCATTTGTAAGGCCGTGGACACCAGGGCTGTTTTAACAGCTTTGGGGAACCTTTGGGCTTATGTTAATTTCGGGGCTTCCTATTCTTACTTTCACGGATCCAACAAAACAAAACTAAACATTATGTGACCTTCTTGTATCAGCCTGACATTTCATACTCTAAATATTATCCAATGATGCGCCAGTGTCACTCCGTTCTGACAATTTTTTACATATAGTTTAATTATTCATCACATTTTTATAGGTATTTTTATTTTCTGAAAAATTTAGTATTAAATATATTTTTTTTAGAAATATCAGGGACCCTTGAACATTGGGCCGGACACTTCGGGTGTCGGGTCTGGGTGCCACCCCAGTATACAGAGTTATCGGTGATGATGTGAAATGTTCAGAGTCATTTCATTGGAGAAGGGACGCTGAAGAATTCTTCATTAGTTGCTGAATTAGATGTTTTCAAGAAAGAAAATTTACTCAATGAAAAACACAAACGTTGGTCACCAAACTCTTGCTGCAATTCGATCTGCAGGAAACATTAAAGAAAAAACTGATTTGCAATGCAGATGAATGCGTGACAGCTTTACAAACATTTTGCAAGAGAAATGAAGGTGAAATCCCCTTGACTTTTAAATCTGCAAAGAATCTTGTGTTCTGTGATCCACATGTGATAACTACACCACTACAGTTGCCAACAAAAGACAATCATCACTCCTTGGAAATTTTATACTGAAAGGATGGATAACGGGAATTGTAGTCAGCAACAACTGGGAAGGTGGGTGACTGTTCTGTCTGCGCAGAGATAGAATTTGCGATGTTGGCTGGTGGTTGATGTGTTTGGATGTTTATTGGCTGCAGTAGAACCACAAGACTAAAAATGCAGAATGAACGAAAACTCTGAGGCCTTCTGAGCTGTTATGCAGTGTAGTGGAGTCAAAATTGAAAGATACTTTACAGATCTGTTTTAAACCCAGGATAAATGATGTTTTCAGAAGCTAATCAGAACACGACAGATTGGATTGATAAAAAAAAATTCTTTTTGGGTTTTGATGGACATAGTGAATGGTTAAAATTTATTAAGATGATGCTTCTTTTATCTCATGGTCA
This sequence comes from Gryllus bimaculatus, assembly GCA_017312745.1. NCBI lineage: Eukaryota > Metazoa > Arthropoda > Insecta > Orthoptera > Gryllidae > Gryllus > Gryllus bimaculatus. Next base: position 2,285,829 of record BOPP01000016.1, on the reverse strand, counting down.
GGTTGGTGTCGAAAGGGGATTTTCCATCAATAAGGAATGACTCGTTGAAAAGTTGGCAGAAATGTTTTTTGCTCAAACACAAGTTTGGGGTGGTTTTATATAAGCAGGAGGGATTACACAGATTAAGTTAACTAAAAGAATGATTCATTATCCTAGAAATGCTTCAGCTATCTATCATGTAAAACTGGAACCGTATTTATAAATTATACTTGTAATTTTTCATTTTATCAACCTTTGCCTGTTTTGAATTTCATCTATTATGCAAATAATTTATAAACAAAAACTGGAATATATTTTTATTGTGACTAGAAAGCCTGGAAAAGTCAGGGAATTTTGAAAATCTAGAGCTTGTGAAGCCTGATTAATAAAATATTTAATTATTACAAATGCCAATAAAACACAAATAATGATTAGATATTGATTACGTAACAAATAAAAAAACTGAAATAATGATATTATCAGGGCATATTGTTTGTCTTTCTCATGAACTTCGTCCATCTGAAGAGTGGGTAATAAATATTGGTATATTGTCAGTCCTCCATGAAAGTTCACGGATATAACATTGATATAGGCGATCCGCTAGCGGATATAACCTTGATATAGGCGAAAACATCCACTAGCGTGATTACCAAGACACTGTACTCTGTATGTGTTTTGTGACGGTGTCACTCCTCCAAGGGGACAGTTATTTTTCAGGTCAACTAATAAATACCAAACACCCAAATGTACATACACAATACAGATGATCCCCAACTACTTTCAGTTAAAATGCTAATCTCATACAGTATCATCAAATAAGTCAAGCAGATTACTCAGTAACTGACACTTAATGTTGCAGATCAATACTTCTAATTCCTCTAACCCATATTAAATTCCCTTTCTCTCCTTAGTATGTGTGCAATATGTAGTTGGTATAGATAATGTTTTCGTCCATATGGTCCGTTCTTTGTTCTTCTTATAGACTTAATTTGTGGTGTCGTGTTGATTTGTTATACTTTCGTAAATCTTTTCCGAAAGGGTGCTGTTACATTGAAAAGGAGAGAACTTTCAATTTATTGTAGTTTGAATAGATTGGCCAATATTTGAAAGTTGATAACTTAAAATGCCTAAATTGCATTCTTTTTTTTCAACCAGACGGATGATACTTTTGGGTTGTTGATTAAGTCTGTACTTTTAATATTTCGAAACGTAGATGGATTAAGACGGCATGATAGTGTGAATTGGTTGTTTCAGGTGGCTAGCAGTAATCTCGCAACGTGTGTTTTCCCAGGGCAGAGAGTGTGTAAAAATTTATATATGCGTTGGAATCAACGTCTCGAAAATAAATCTGTATGCGTCCCGCCGCATTGGGGAGCTGAGACGAGTACACACTATTGGTCACAGAAAACACAGTACAGAGCTATCAGTGTCTGGGTTAGACTTGTCGAAAAGGGTGCAAGTCGCCGCAGGGGCTCTTAGTGTTGAGCAAGAACTAATTGATATTAAATAACGAGCGCTGCTATGCGAATGAAATTTGTGAAAAGATTGGCGACGTATTATCGGACTAGTGTTTGGGGCGTCCGAATGGATCGCCTTATCTAAGTGTTGATTATCCGTTTTCATGAGAGGACTGACCAGATATGGTACTACATAGCTCAATACTTTTGAGATATACACAAAGCTCTTACAGTGCTATTGCTTTGCGACTGAATTTAGAAGTTCAATGAGACAAAGACAAAGATAATTGCTCGTTAATCACAACCATGTAGCTAAATAACTCATTCTTATTGTAGTGTTTCACAGTATTTTATTATATATATTTAATGGTCCAGTGTGATGAACGTGCAGTTCGTTTCTTATTTCGATACTCATGGCCTTGGTGTTTTATTAGGGATAGTGTGTATTACGGCAAAAATCTCAAAACTATATGTTTTATGGTTCAGGCTTTCGTCACAAAGCTACGTTTAGATTTTCGAATAGAGTAATTCCTATCTCATGGGACTTAGCCTGATTTTTTTCCAGGCTTTTTCTACGTCACAATAAAATATTATTTTCCAGTTTATTGTTTATAAATTATTTTAGTTTAACTTATAGCCATCACATATTTGAAAAACAATCTCTGTAAAAATCATCAGCTGTAATATTGCGGCGCCACCGCTTTCTTTAACTAGTGCATCATTCATCTGTGTTAAATTTTGACCCAAGTTAATTTATATAATCAGAGGAATGATGTTGGCGCAAAGACGCGGTCCCTTTTTGGGCCCCCCAATAGTGGTTTATTGCGAACTTTGTGTGTTATATTGAGTAGTAGAGTATAGAGGGAGCTATAAGCAATTTCTGTGAGGGATAAGTATGAATGCGTGTCTCTTGTTATGCAATCGTTAGAAGCTTGATTACTATGTGGTGCCATCTCTCCTTCTTCATCTGGGCGTCTGAGGTTATGAGGAGACGTATTCCCCCAGACAGTCTAGGGTGGCAGATTGAGCGTAGAGGGGAAGTTGAGACATCTATGTTCTGGTCACGGATACTTTTGGTCATGGAGCGATCATTCCTTATTGATGGAAAATCCTTCGACACAACCTGACCATGCAGATAAAGAAGCATCTCTTAATTAAATTTCTACCATTCACCTACTGTCCATCAAAATCCAAAAACGAATTTTCTTTTTTGTTCAAGGCAGGAGAGCCTCTCTATTATTTTCTGTCGTGTTCTCTGTGTGTATTTAGATTCTGATTAAATGTTAGCTTATCATTAATATCCTTTGGGTGTATAAAAGACGGTAGTTCGTGTCGTTTCAAATAACGTTGTCATCTCTTTTCTCAATTGTCTAACTCCATATCAAATTCGTCACTATGACATAACAGCTCCTAGATAGCCTCAGAGTTTTCGTTTTGTTTATACTCGCTGTTTCCTTGTGTTTTATATTAGTTTCTCTTGTGTGTCATATGTAACTGCAGACCATTGATAAGAATACCCTACAAACAAAACTTTTAATCAAACCCATGGCCAACATAACGCAAGAAATTTCCAGTTATATGCATGACAACTTGCGCTGCAACACATACAGAAGGAACTAGTTTACGGCCCCACTTCCTTCCACCGAATATGTCTCACCTTTGACTACAATA
>BOPP01000016.1:2234389-2282697 GCA_017312745.1 Gryllus bimaculatus | reverse complement strand
TATAAGAGAATTTAATTTTCTTTGCAGATAAGCACAAACTTTTTTCACTGTTTCATGATATTTTAAAATTTCTTATTAAGCATAAGTAATGTCTCCTGCATGTGTATCCTTTACTGAATAACTGCTTGGGGTGCTTAAAAATGTTTGCAATTTCCACATGTTCTTTTATCAAACAAAAAAAATTTCTATGTCTTAATGGAAATTGAAATATTTTGTGTCAATAGATTACTTTTTTTCATAATGTATAGTAGGTACTACATGGCAACTTGGAAAGACCAAGTAGTGCTTGCTTTCTGAATATGAATTACACGTTTTCCCTGTTACAAACATTATAACTTGGTTTACTTATATAAATAGAGCCCATTGAGACGTTCGTTTGGAGCAGCGGAAGATGTGGGTTTACGAAGCGAACATATTAAGGTTTGTCCCATGTTCATATTTTGTGTGTTTTGTTTATCTCATGGGACTAGTGGTGTATTAACTCTGCCATCACAATTAACATCTTGGTTAGATCATTGTAATATTTCGTCACCTCTTCTTTATCTGTGTTTACAATTCTTAAAATGAGTAATATGTGATCAAGAGCTTTCCCTTTTTTCCCCCCATATTTTATTTATTTAATTTTTGTTTTGTTTATGAAAGAGTAAAAAATTTGGGAATTGTGTTCTGTGCACTTTCATGTTATAAAAATGTGTGTCCACCATATTGTTGTGCTGTCTGGTTTGCTATCTTTCAGGGCATATGTGGTTTTTTAATTTTTTCAGTTTGATTTTTTGGGATTGTAGTGCATGATGGGATCCTCTATTGATCTTGGTGTACTAATTGTTTTTAAATGTGGTTTAATATATGCTGGGGAAAGCGGTAGTTGTGCTTCATTACTTTTGCTTTGCTTCTACTAATAAAATCTGCATACACACCTAATTGTACCGTGCATGTCGGTATGATTAGTGTTCTGGTTTTCAGGTAAAAGGTTTGAAGAAACTAGAAAATTTTATAAAACGGGAAGAAGAATTAGTTATATGGAGACAACTTGCCACTCCAGAGGATATAGACTATTACGAATGTCAACTTGAATTGCAAAATGAATTGCTGAAAAGCTACAATAATGTGGAGAGAATAATAGGTAATTTTTACCCTCTGTTGGTTTGAATCATTTTTTATTTTGTTTTTACTTTTTTCCTGGTTTTTTTGTCTCTATAATTTGCATTTATTTTCAGCAGAGTTTAGGAAACCAGAAGGATCAAATTCAGATTACTATATCAAATGGGAAAGCTTACCATATTCTGAAGCTACTTGGGAAGATGGCTCGTTGATTGTAAAGAAATGGCCAAAGAAAATTCAAGAATTTCAAGAGCGTGAGGAATCTAAAAGAACTCCTTCCAAACATTGTCGTGTCTTGAAACATCGACCTAAATTTGTACCAGTTAAATCGCAGCCTGAATATATGGGCGGTGATCAGGTAAATCGTTTCTCCTTGGGTTTTTTGTGTCTTTTTTCCTATTTGCTATATTTTTCTTTTGCAAAAAAGTTGCTGTTGTGGAATTATTATATTATACTTTGTAGGTGCTAACATTGAGAGATTACCAGTTAGATGGATTAAACTGGCTTATTCATTCATGGTGCAAAGAAAATTCAGTAATATTAGCGGATGAAATGGGTCTAGGAAAGACAATTCAGGTACTTATTTCCATTTAAATTGTGAAAATATAAAAGTATTTTGTGTGTGGTATTATTGGTGATATTGCCTTCTCCTTTTCAGACAATATGCTTTTTGTACTATCTCTTTCATGCTTATCAATTGTATGGGCCTTTCCTTGTGGTAGTGCCTTTATCTACTATGACATCATGGCAACGAGAATTTAGCCAGTGGGCTCCAGAAATGAACATTGTAACTTACTTGGGAGATGTTACTTCACGTGACATTGTAAGTATTAAAATATAGCTTTATAACATTTCCTGCCATTAGTATTATTTTTGAGACAATAATAATTAAGAATAGTCTTAAAAGGTTGTAATGATTTTTGTCCATGGCTTTAATACTGAGCTTGTGCTTAGTATTGTGCTGAGGTTATTAAATTGTACCTTGTAAATTTAAACATTTTATTTACAGAATACCTTGTAAAGAATGAGAGGGTTTTTTTCTAATAGCAAGTAATGTTAAAATGCTGGGATGATTTATTTTGAATCTTTACATTAGAGTTTGATGCTTGGGCCTTTAATAAAAGTGCATTAAGATATATATTACCAATATGAACAATGTATAGCTAATAGTTTTTACTTTCTTGTAGATATAGTGTAGAGAAAGAATCAAAACGTTGCAGGAAAAAGCTGATTTTTAGAGAGAAAAATCCATTTTGGGTTGAACAATTGTTCCCTGATACTACAAAAGTAGACAACTGAAAAATAAGAAAAAGTGTTGATTTTTATGTTTTATTGACATGAATATATTACAAAAATACAGCAAAAACAAATCTGGACAACAATATATATTTTTTAGAATCAGAATTTTCACAAATTTCACCCAAATCTTTCTTGCAAAATTTTCGAAAGCTAATTCTGGAATGCTTTGCCTAAAAGTCATATTGTGGCATGTTCTACATTCTAAACTGGAAACAACACATGTGCCACAGTACAGAAATCCATCTTCCAGTGCAAACTACTATAGAAAGCGACTAACGTTACCCAAAGTTTAAAAGATAATAGTGGAAACTTGTGCAAATCAGCATGGACGGCGCTAGTGACTACTGCCATCTAGTGGCTGAGGTGTAGAGTACAAGACTGGCGCGTGACACCTATTGTACACAACTGTTTATATAATTTATTTTGACATTACTATTTATGGTAGAGAGTGAAGATGTTTTGTTCTTTGCTCTGTGTTTTATTAATATTATTTTCCAAAAAAAATCAGATCATAAGATTTTGTTGTTGAAAAAAGTAAGTACTCTGAACTTCAATATGCATTATTTTTTAATTTAAAATGTTTTTCAAATCACAGTTCAATTCTCATTTTTTTGATTAACATATTCTTTAATTAAAACATTAAAATGCAATCGATACATACATGTTCTTTAATCAAATTGTCACCCAGAAAACAACTAATAAGCTTGCTCTTTACACCTGACATGCAGTCACACACAAATTCTTCCATTCGGTTATTAAAAATGTTTTTCATGTGATTGCAATTTTTTTCTTATTAGGGAAAATATGATTCACAGAAAATAATTATACAATTTACAGAGAGTAAAAAAGCCCACTGAAATAACGAAAACCATCCATGTGCTTACTCAGTACTTACAAATGTGTACTTTTAGGAAACCAGTAAAATGATTTGCAATCCCTTTGCAGTTTGTAATTGCTGCATCCAAGGGCGCTACAAACACAACCCCTACTTGCAATTTTTACAAAAACGAACTTTTTGCAAATAATAAAAAGTACGCCTTATGAACACTAAGAAAACACTAATAACACACCCTCTTTCTTTTTTTGCTTGTAAACAAACATTCGCATTCACAGTTACAACTCCAGCTGAGCAGAGTAGTTTACACCTTGAACCGCTGGAGAGCGCTGTTTCTGTCTCCAAAATATTCGCCAAGTTTCCACTATTATCTTCCATACTATTTGACCTTATCGACTTACATTTTGCAAAATAGTTTCAAATTGGCCAATAGACGGCAGCACAATTCAGCCACATCAATGGAGACATCCTAGTGCCCAGAACTAATGTATACTCGGCAGAGGATGGTTTTTAGATCTTTTTTGGGGGGAAATTTTGAGTGCTGTTGTAAACATGAAAATGTTTGTTTATATTAATGCTTTAAGTTAACTGTTCTGCAATCATATACATTATTTTCAATTTTGTTAATTATTTATTTGATTATTATTGAATGTTATCCATTAGATTAATTGAACACAGAAGTGGCAATCCTCATTGTTATTTGAACAGTTTGAACTGTTAATTCTGTGCAGTTTTTTCAGTGAACCATGTATCAAAATATGTAAAGTGTTTATGATTGATTATGATCATAAGTATTTATACGTGACTGTATGATACATATTTTAAAATCTACATTAATAAATTATTTTAAATAAAATTCAATCTTTGTTTTTGGCAAGGTAGAAAGAATTTATAGATTTAATTATATGACGTTTTTAATGGAGGCTGCTTTGCCTTTATTGAATGTGTTAACATCTTTGATAGCTTTTAAATTGGTACAGTTGTAGTTTGCAGTGTTAAGTCTCATTCCCGAACTTGTAACAATGGGTTGGGGAGGATGGCATCAAACGAACTTTTGCACTTGTAATGGTGCTTTGATAAATATTTTCTTCACTGCAGAAATTAACTTATCTACATCAGGATAATTTCCACTAATTTCTTCCGCAACTTTATTTAGTGCATGTACAGTGCACGTTACATGTCTCATTGTAGGGTAGTTTGGCTGCAAACCTTGCCAGCTTTCATCATGTAAGGGGCTGCATCAGTGACTAGTAGTAGAACAAAGGGCGTAACTACCGCCAGCCCAGCAAGTGCAATTACCTGGGCCCACCAGAAACAATGGGCTCTCATAAGCAATGTTTCATTGAGAATGTTGTTTGTTTTAATCATCATTTGACTAGTGGAAAGTTTTAATCATGGAGGGAAAATATTATTAATCATGAAAACACAGTGGAAAGACATTGGCTCATGGTTCGAATTATGTATTTTATTTTGAGGATGTGAAGATATTTTCTAAACTTGTAATTTGACATTAGGATGCCCTTATTATTTATTACATCAAGTTGGTCAGGTTGGACAAGTTGGACAGATCCAAAACTGAAGCATCTGTTCTAGTAGATGGTCCAGAAGAAATGATTTCCCTTTGGAGATTCAGATAAGATACACTATTTTGCAAGCTTTATCAAAAATAATCTTGGCAAGCAATAGTGCATCTGAGTGAGCAGATGTGTGCAACTTGAAAAAAGAAATGGTGACATTTGAACTTGTGTTCCAAGTTTTATTGCATTAAAAACATTGTGATCATGACTAATGCTGTGTTGCTATTCTGCAAATATCTGATTTTGATCTTTGCGAAGCATGGAATTTGATTGAAGCAGCTCCCAATAATCCAAAAGATTTTAGATGTGACTGTAACAAACTAAAAACCAATGCAATAGACTGGCTACATTTTGGAGCATATAAATCTATTTTTCCGAGAAACTTGAAAAACAAATTTTGACGAACAATGTAAAGATGATGTCTAGTTTATCTTGATGGTGAAAAACGATTCAAAGGTAATGTTACTTCACTTGTTTAAATAATCGGAGTACTCACAAATGGCTTCAATCAAATAATCGATTTGTTTGCGATCTTTCAGCTAAGAACTTGGTTGCAGCTTTCAGATAAAGAACATGCGAATCAATGCCAAAAAAAGTGAAAAATACTATAACAATGTTACTGATCAACTGTACACACAGCTATTATCCACATCTAAGAGATTGAATTTAGAAGATTCCCTCCAGCAGAGAGTTGGCTATCTTGGTCTTGATTGAGTACTTTACTCCTTCAGCTAGCTTTACAGACGCCTGTCCAGTAATCTTGATGTTTCTAACATTTCCTGTAACAGTTGCGACTGTGGCACAATCTTTTTCAAAATTGAAAATTATCAAAAAGTATCTGCGAAATTCGATGGGGCAGGAGAGACTGGCAGATCTTAGCATATTATCTATACAGAGAAAAGTGACAAACTCATTAAATGTGACCTGGGCAAAATAAGTTCATCAAAGCCAAAGTCCGCAGGCCTCAATTTTGAATTTTAAGATTGAATGATTAATACATTTTCATCCAAATAGTTTTCAAATTGAGTTGTCATTGTTGAATAAAATTTGTTGAGGGATCCCAATTTAGTTTTGGGACCAGATGACCGGAAGGGCTAGTTACACCACTGAGTAGAACATTTTCTCTCTTCATTCCTTCAGGCCACAACACATTCATTGTTAATGCAAGGTAACAGCAATGGTTGAGTGGTTAGTTCTGCCCAATGTTTCACAGAAAATGAGAAATTTATCTCCTGCTCGGTCTTCCTTTAACATCATCATTTGAATTAGTTGTGAAAAAATATCTTTGAGACGACTGCAAGCAGTATGAGAAAAACATCATGATAAAATTATAACAAATATGGCTACAAAATTGTGACTGTAATATGAAATATAAATGAAATATGACAAAAGCATTAAAGGAGCCAAAATATGACTGTAAACGATAGGCAATTGCATGATTTTAGTCATTGTAGATAAAATCATTCTTCACTTACATTTTCCATGGAAATAACACAAAGAAATAGAAAAAAATTACATGTCGTAAACATCTGGGTCCTAGGTATGAGTTGATTTTAGGCTCGAAACTGTTTAATTTCAAAGTAAATAATGTTTAAAAGCAAAATATAATTGAAATTTCAGATGGCCATATTATGATGAATGGCATATTTTGGGAAACCTTCCTCTTTGAGAGAATCTTTTTTGTTAAGGTTGCGAGATTTACTCAAAATATATTAGAACCTTCTCAAAGGGGTCTTCTAAATGCATGTAGTTAATGACAGCCATGTGTCTTGAACCCTCTCAAAGACAGTCTGCTTTCAAGAGTCAGCTGCAACAAAGTTTCTACACCCCATTTTGTTTGGCTTACTTTCTGTGAACTTTACACATTCAAAATTCAAATCTGAAAATAACATCAAAATAATCTGCTCAAAGCACAACGAAGAGAGAAAACATGAGCTGCACACAATGATAGGAAAACAGTTTAATAAGTAAGTTTGGCATCCTACCAAATGATGTTATGCGCTGGTAAACAAGTGAACTGTATACTGCATCAAACACAGATTTCTCTGGAATTTCAATAATTGCAAAATTCATTCTTGAACTGTACTCCACCTTCATTACTTAGCTAGAGATTTTTGTCTCGGAGCACTGAGTTCTTAATTTTTAATCCTTAGATCATTCATATGTAGATTTTTCAAGGTGTTAGTAATTTTTGCATAATTTTGATTCAAATCTTGACAATTACCTGATTTTCGTTTTCTTTCTTTTCATTTTTCAGGAAACAGCTTGAAGTTTTGTTCTTGTCTTATTAAGTTTTTAAAGCATAGAGAACAATGAATTCTTTGTTCACATGAGTGATTTTATTTTAAAACTTGCATTTACAAAAATTATAGATGTGTATTTTTGTCCCCTCAAAGCTTGAATGAGTGTTATATTACCCTTTCAGACCTGATTATGTTGGGAAAAGGGGATATTCTTTAAGAACTCAGTGATATACCTTTTTAAAAAAATTACTCTTTTAAAAAATGTTAAAGAATTTAACGAGTTTAAACATTTTGACACATTTTAGGATCACAATTTTGCAGGTTGAGACTTGTTTCTTTTTGAACTTTCCAATGTTTGCATGAAGGGACATTTTTAGGAATCAGATAAATGTACCAAAAAAAGCGGTTTTAGAAACTCATAATGCATAAAATGTTTTTGTTTTAAACTCGCACACATATAGGACTTACAAAAATTGTGCGTGTTGACTTCCTACTATAACATTTCACTTTGCTGGAGATACCAACTTTTGTCTAATACTTCATTGTCTCTAATGAAATCTGTACATTAAAAAGTTGTATGTTATAAAATGAATAGTAGGGATTTTTACTGATAGTACAGTACAATTGAAACACTAATAACAATAATATTGTGTTTGGAAATAAAATAATTATCATTAATTTCTCTTTTCTCAAATAACAAATTATTAAATATCTTATGATAGTGGTGTATGAGTACACCAATACATGTTGTTAAGGATTAAGTTAATACCGTAAAACCTGTTTAAAGTGGAAGCCTGCTTCACAGGAAAAAATCTCAGAACGGTGCAAAGTACACTGGATATTCCAGAATCCTGCAACCTCTGAACAAATTTTAGTACAATGATATTTTTAATTCTGGATAAGACTGAAAACAGATATTCTTTTAAAAGTTAAAATGTTGACTTGGTGTGGCAACATCATACTCAGAGAGAGTTCTTCTCATTCATTCATTTGCTTTCTCAGCTACACGTCCGAACGTCATATTTCCCAAGCTACTTGTGCAAAAGCCACTGTTTATTACACTCTTATTGACGCAAGAAGAAACAGTATTGTAATTGTAACTGAAAACTGTGATTTTTTGTAATAGCGCTGATCTTCATGAGTCCATGTGAAGGAAGGAGAGACGCAAAGAGCGATCCTTCCACAGTTCTTGTAATTCATGCTTTGGGTTCAATGGATCTAAATATTTACAGTTGTCTTGCTTCATGAGTTGCAGATGTTGTGTTAATCAAGTGTTTATGATGTCAGGTGGCAAACTCTTGATGAGGAAATTCGACTAATTGAAGAACACAAACAAAGCAATGCCTCTGTCTAGGTTTTGAAAAATAACTTAAAAACTGGAAAAACCAAGTGTATGACACCTTAAAAACAAATACAAAATCAAGAATTAGTGGTTAAAAGAATTTTCGTGTGTGTAGCTGCCGCAGTATTCACAAAGACCTAGGTTTGAATATATCTGTTCATACAAATGTCGAAGAAAATAATATTTCTTTAACTTTTAATGGAGTTCTTTGTTTCATTAGACTTGCATTAGTATTGCATTTCTGTGTATCATATTTTTTGTTTCTCCCGGGGTATCTTTGTTTCTTTGAAATGTTTTTAGGCGATATAAACTACCCATACCACTTAATCCATCTTTGAATGATTGCATTCTTGAATTGACTGTTTTTATTGGAAATCTGTACAAGGCTGAAAAAAATGTTCGACCAAAACTGTTCCGACTTAGACATGTACTGTTTTAACTTCAATTGTGATTCATACTGTATTTCTGCTTATTTCATGCCATTTTCCATTCTGCTTTTTTCATGCCATTTTCCTGACCATTGATAGAGATTCCTACATCATTACAGTACCTAAAACACCCCTAGATTTCATTTGCTGCTTTTAAGTGTAATAGCTTAGGATACGTGCATGTGCTTGCTGTCGATAGGAGCGCTCTTGAAAATAACCACACCGAAGCCAGTTATTGTGAAGATAAAGTAATGTTTTCTTCATTATTGCAGTAGATAATAATGCAATGTTATGAGTAATTTTCTAATAATACTAAAAAAAATTATAAGAATTTCATACAAACACATTAAACATGTTTTGGAACTGAATTTCTTGTGTTATTTATATTTAAAAATATTTTAAACTATTAATGTGAACATAAAAGTTAGAACTTCATATAAACGAATTACTTTGTTTCTTTAAAATAAAAGAAAAAAATCTTTTTCATATGTTAATTGGTTTAGAAGATACGACCCTTCCAATATACCCCGAACCCTTGTGACCCGGGGTAGAGAAAGTTGTGCTGAGGCTACAGCCTAAATATGTTTAAAAGTCACTGTCTGAATCCTTATCATTGGTCTCCCGCATTCTATTTAATTCCCAAAAGCGTCACCACGTTTCCATCAGTCGACAATGGAATCCATGAAGGCTGTTTTGTCACCCTAACATAGCAGGCATAGAATTGATGAGGTGTAGACCATACAACTTATTGACTGTTCACCATATAGTGTAAGAAAATTGTATGCTAGAGTGCCAAAATGTTTTCAAAGCATACATGCAAAAACACTTCTACTACAGAAAAAAATGGAAGTGATAGATGAACACTAGAAGCAGAAACGTACTGCAAAAGATCTAGTTGCGAAATTCAAAATGAGTAAAACTCAAATTCATGATATTTTACAAAATGAGGACAAAGTTCAAAATGAATGGTTCAAAGGACAAAAGTACATCAAAATTGCTGTATTTAAGCTTCAATGTGAATTTTTGGATACAGTATGATGGAAATCCATCTGGACGGAAATGTTTTGAAGGAATCGATAGGTTCTACCTTAGAAAGGTTTTGCTGTATCTTCTTGTCTTTTAACACACACATTTGTAATAAATTGTAAATAAACTGGTTGTACGTAGAGCTTATGTCGGTATCCTCACTTAGCTAGCACAATCCCACACTGTATGCTTCTAAACCCAATACCTATGTTGACACAGGAAGATTTATGTACCCTAAGAAAACTCACCTGTTTTTCAGAGCATATTTTGTGCATTCTGCTCTGGATCTTGTACACTCTCTGTGACATGATGAACATTAAAGTGTATTCTCACCATGTTTTTGATAGAGAATAGAAGCAACCAAATGCAAATTTTTCCGAACTTGAGAAAGAAAGGTTTCAATGCATGACCCATAAATATAAAAAAATTCCCAACTTATAGAAGAGTGAAATGCTTTTCATAATATTGTTACATTTCAATCCTTTTTATTTGTGCTATTGCCTGGGATTTATTTATTGTATTTATCTACTTGAGAATAAATTAATATTATCAATGTGTAAAATGGAAATAATTTTGTTTGACAAGACTATGCATGCTTCCATTGCCACAAGGCTTATCTTTCCCTATATAACGACAGTATGAAGAAAATGGGTGTATTTTATTCAGTATGAACATAAAAACTGGTACTTTTTTCAGGGACCCAAATGTTTTAATTTTATTGACTATTCTTGATAAAAACTAATTATTGTTTTGTTTCTTTTTCTCTTCAGATTCGACAATACGAATGGTGTTTTGCAAGTTCTAAGAGGTTAAAATTTAACGCCATATTGACTACATATGAAATTGTTCTAAAAGATAAAGTATTTCTTGGAAGTGTGAGTTGGGCAGCTTTATTAGTAGATGAAGCTCACAGACTTAAAAACGATGACTCATTGCTTTATAAAGCTCTCATGGAATTTGAAACAAATCACAGACTTTTAATTACTGGAACTCCTCTACAAAATAGCCTTAAAGAGTTGTGGAGTCTTCTTCATTTTATTATGCCTCATAAGTGAGTTTCATAAATTTGTAGTATTTTATGTAATTTGTATATATTTATTTTAAGTATAGTGTCATAAATTAACAATTTTTTTATGTTTCAACAGGTTCAGTTCTTGGGAAGAATTTGAAAAAGATCATGCAAATTCTGCACAGAAGGGTTACTCCAAATTACATAAACAGTTGGAACCATTCATCCTTCGTAGAGTTAAAAAAGATGTGGAAAAATCATTGCCAGCAAAGGTATTTAAAAATTAAAAAGTCCCTCTTCATGAATATTTTAACTTGGTGTCAACCTGTTTTGTGAATAAAATTTAATGTAGTGATTTTCGTCTTTTCCAAATGCTTACTCATGGAAACATTCTACTGATTGTATTCTCAATCTGATGTCTAGTACACATTGTTTGTAGTATACACACATTTACTATTTAAATATTTATGCCAAAAGGACAATCGTGTATATCAGACCATAAAAAATTAACAAAATTTATTTGAAAATGAAAACATTAGGATTATAAGCATTTATTTTATTTCTGTTTTTATCATTGATGACCACAAGTTCTTGTATCATAAATATTTAAATAAATGCATGTTGATAAAAAACCATGTTTTTTACTGTGGTCATTACGTTAACGATACAAGAGAACCAAGTGCAGGTGAAAATATTTTCATAAGTAGATACAAAAATTTAATATTGTGAAATAAATTACACCCATATGCTATTAATCCACTGATATAAACTTAATAAAGAAAATTAATTTGAATTTTTTTTAAAGAAAAGAGAAAGAAAATGATACCTAAATTATATTAGTCATTCACCTAATGAAAAGGTTAGGTTTCTTTTCTGCTTCCAGCTCTTTTTTTAATATGAGTGGGAGCATGAATCAAAGATGCCTGGGATTTCGGGGAATTCTTGTTTCATTTTCATTAATAAACTTTGTTCACTAAGTACGAGAGTAATAATATTATATAACTTACTCTCTCTATTTTCTGCTATTGAAATTTGTTCCCCACAACTAATTCTTTATTTAATGTCATGTTAATTGTTTTGAAAGTATTAATTGTTTTTTAAGCAATTTTGATTAAAATATGAACATAATAAAACCTAATAAAAGCAATTTGTTTTAAAAAGCAGCTGTGAATTATGTCTTCAGACACTTTATCTGGTTAGTGCAATGACTGAATAACTTGTGTAACAAATGTAATATTCTATATAAGGTCACTATATATCTTTCTATATAAGGTCACAAATGTAACTTTATTGAATTCTGAGTATAAAATAATGTACAATGATGAGTGAAAAACAAATGATTTCTTATGAAATTGCATGAAAAATCAAAAGTTATCTGTGAAAATAAGCTCCAAATTCCACATTTTGATGTTTTTAACAAACTTTGAAAATATGGTTATGGGAATCTTCCTAAGGAGATTCTACTGTGGTTATCCTTTTGCTATTTCATTCGTACTGTTCGGTTATTGTGAAGATTTTATTCTAAATGAATATTTAATTATTTTTATAGGTGGAACAAATTCTTCGTGTAGAGATGACTTCTCTCCAAAAGCAGTATTACAAGTGGATTCTGACAAAAAATTATAATGCTTTAAGGAAAGGTACTAAAGGATCATCAACTTCATTTCTGAATATTGTTATAGAGTTGAAGAAGTGTTGTAATCATTCCTACCTTATAAAGCCTGCTGATCCTGATCAGCGAAACAACCAAGATGAACATATCCGGGTAAGAGGAAACCAGTGTCTTGAACTGTATGTTGTATATTAATTAAAAAACTACCTTCTAATTTTGATATATCATACAAATTGTCATTTTCCTAGGAATTGATACGTGGATCTGGGAAACTCGTTCTGTTGGATAAGTTGTTGATACGCTTGAAAGAAACTGGTCATCGTGTACTCATCTTCTCTCAAATGGTGCGGATGTTGGACATAATTGGGGAATATCTGCAGCTCCGTCACTTTTCCTTCCAAAGATTAGATGGAAGCATTAAAGGAGAACTGCGTAAACAAGCATTGGATCATTTTAATGCTGAAGGTTCTCAGGATTTTTGTTTTCTCCTTTCTACTCGAGCTGGTGGTTTAGGTATAAATTTGGCTACAGCTGATACTGTAATTATTTTTGATTCGGATTGGAATCCTCAAAATGATTTACAAGCACAAGCACGAGCTCACAGAATTGGACAGAAGAATCAGGCAAGTTATTGAGTGAACATAATGTGTATTTGAGTCCTTTTTCTTGGCAAAGGGCGAACTTAAAGGAAGGATATCCTCTGTATACAGGTGAATATATATCGTCTTGTAACTCGAAGCTCTGTGGAAGAAGAAATTGTTGAAAAAGCTAAGCAGAAAATGGTACTAGATCATTTAGTTATTCAGAGAATGGATACAACTGGACGAACGGTTTTGGATAAGAAATCTTCCAGTTCATCAACTCCGTTTAATAAGGAAGAGCTAACAGCAATATTAAAATTTGGTGCTGAGGAATTGTTTAAAGAGAAAGAAGATGATGGTGATGAAGAACCTACAGTAAGTGTGCTGTTATTTACATACTACAAAAGAACTTTTTTTAAAAACCTTTTGAACAACTGAAAATAATGCTGTCAATGGTGGGAAATTTCTTTGCTTTTATAATAAAATAGTACTTTTATTCTTAATAGTGAACCTTTAATAAGAAATTGTTGGGCTTCTTAGACCTTACACCTCAAAACTACTTCTACTTCATACTCGTACCTCACATTACCATACTAGTTAATTTTAATAATATTTGCATGTCTTACTGATTATACTATTATTATTATTTTATTATTTATATTTTAATGATAATGTTTTTGTTTTTTTAACCACACTCCATAAACTAATACGTATCTAATTTATGTTATCTCCAAATGGTTCACAAGAACATGTATTTTTATTTGATTCCAATGACACACTGCAAAAGTAAGCACATTTGTGAGAAAGGGTAAGAGCATGAAAATAATGGAACAAAAACTCAATTGTTCTAAAGAATATTACACTATTGACAATTATTCGAAGTTCATTAGTGTACCTTAATCCACCTGTGCAAGTGCTCTTATAAGCTTTATAATACATGAATTGCTGATTGTAAGGACAAGCTTTAAGACCCAGTTTACATTATTTCTTTTGTCAGGAGATTTTGGAATTTTAATGAGCATGTGCAGGCACACAGTGGATTTGCCTCCCCAGCATTCACAGTGCGCATTTGCTATAACTTCCAATATCATTCATCAGATGGAAACCTGTAAATTAGTTGTAGGTCAAGTTGCACTAACGTAAGGAAAAGTTAGAAAAACAATGTAATTACTACACTAATTGTTAGATCAAGACTCAACTTTGTACGAAGATTAAGTAGCACTTATTCTTTATTTATGACTTCAACTTGCCACATTGTTTGTTGTAAATTATTTTTTATTCTGCTGATTGAGATTGTTTTTGCAATCATTGTAATTTTCGATTGTAAAATGCAGTAACGAATTAGCTGTCTTTATTTATATGACAATATTCTATTCATATATTTCTTTAGGATTACAATATGATACGTTTGACTGTTCTAACGATGAATGCTGTTTGTAGAAAAAGAAAACAACAGCACAAAATATAATTTAATCTTTACAGTACTGTACATATATTGGGAGATTCTTGCACATCTGCAAGCATCTAGGACAGGGATGTCCAACTTGCAAGGCCTCAAAGGCCTCAACTGAGAGGTTTAATATGGTTGCTGGCCATATTTTCATTACTCAGGCAATCCACACCTTACTTCCCCAAATTGTTGAGTTCGGCAGTTTCCCCTGCTGCTCTGAAACGGGGGAAGAGATAACACAGTGAAACCCATGGTTATTTTCAATTCATGAATTTATAAGAAAAAAATAACTTAAAACTAGTAAATCATATTTAGAAAATGTGTTGTCGAAATCTTGTGTAATAACACTGAAGCGCCCTTTGAAGCCTCGTGATGCTTGTCATATGGTCTGTCACCTTTCCCAGAACGATTTTTGCCACTACGATTCTAATGTTCACCGTGACTTTGAACTTTTTCCATATTTATTCGATATTTTGAAGAATGATTCACTTTTTTTTTTTTTATTATTATTATTATTATTATTATTATTATTATTATTATTATTGGGACAAGCTTCTTCCTCCATTTTCACAACAATACTGACATCAGCAACTGGTAGATGTCTTTTAAACAGTAGTACCACAAATTGTTGAATTGCCAACAACTGAGAAGAAAAATTACATGTCCTGGGTTTGGAGTGTTTCCAAGCTAAAATACCTACCCCTGTTTGCAAAGCAGAAAATGGGGACATTGTTTAATATTGTGCACTATCTAACGGAGCATACATGCTAAGTTTGCATTTCTTCTTTTAACTAATGTGGACTTGGTGATTTTGCAATCAGCAATTTACATGTACAATTACCTTTACTCTTCTGAGAGAAAAATTGGGATCTTCACTGGTCATTATAGATTGTTTACATTCTGCATTATACTAAGTAATGAAATCGAGAATTGGTAGTGAAGTTGTTGTTTAATAGTCACAATCAGCATTAAGAAGCACATCTTGAAATTTTTGGACATGCAACATGTTAGTAATTCTGCCTATATTCAAATAATTTTCAAAATTAGAAACAATAACACCTAGCCTAGGGTATGCTTTTGATAATGTGGAGTAATTCCAAATTAACCAATCACAAATGCACATAAAAACCCACTTATTGTACAATTTAAATAAGAGTGATTTGTGACTTTTGTTTTTTTAAATGTACTTTGGGCAGTGATGGATAGCAGTTGGCAAGAGGATGGAACAAAACCAGAAAACTAGCCCAGACCAAAGACATTAGAAAACTAACTAGTATGAGAAAGTCTGTGCCATTCTGGTTTGCCACTAGTTTGGTATTTATTGTACCTTGCTGTGGTTTTGTTCTGTTCATAAATCTGCAGCCATCTGCTACCATCCCATTTCTCACAGCATAGGATGTCGGAAATACTGTTGATCAATGGTAATCACATAAGACAGAAAATTTCTTTCCTGTATGAGTAATAAGAGATAAAGTAATGAAATTTAGATTAACTGATAGATTAGCGATGCCTTATTATCATTTCCAGCATCTGATTCCTGGTACTTTCTGAAATGAAACTTGTTTTCTTGACTTAAAATGTCTTACTGTATCATGGAGATCGTGCATTTAAAATATTTAAGAAGTTCTATATTTGGTAATCATTAATTGTAGAACCTTCTTCGGTGGGGAGGGATATTTGCCAAGGCCAATCAACTTCGTATTTCACACATCTTGAGTATTCACATTGAAGCAAATATTTCTCGTACCAATACACATATTGTTTTTGTGTTCTTTAAATTTGAAGTTTACATTCATTAAAATTATTTGTCTGGTTTTTAAATTATTTCCAGTACATTAGACAAATTTTTTATATTATCAAATTGTTATACTTGTTTACTTGAATTGAATTTTCAGTGAAAAGGTGAATGTTTTGTTTAATATTGAAATATCATTATTTGTACAGTGTGATATTGATGAAATTCTTCGAAGAGCTGAAACTAGGGATGAAGCACCAGCAACAGTAGGAGATGAACTTCTGTCTGCATTTAAAGTTGCTAGTTTTGTAGCTATTGATGAAGATGCAGACATTCCACCTGTTAAACATGAAGAAGTTGATGAAGAAAGTAAAGACTGGGTAAGCAAAAAAAAAAATTTTTGAAGCAGGAACACATGCGAATAAAGAAGTCAATATCATGTTATTTGATTTTCTTATAGGATGAAATAATTCCTGAAACAATTCGTAAAAAAGTAGAGGAAGAAGAAAGGCAAAAGGAAATGGATGATTTGTATTTGCCTCCTAGAAGCCGAAAGACCTTACAACAAATTAACGACTCCGACAGTGATGGTTTGTTTAATTTCATTTCAGTGATGTGATGGGGGAAAATAATCTGTAGAAGTTGAATTTTACATCCTTGATGATTCAGGACCGTTTGCACATTTCTAAATTATAAAAATGTATTATTTATAGTCAGATATTTGTAAAGAGTAGTCTGGCAATTGTTTTAGGTGAAGGAAAGGGAAAGAAAAAAAAGAAGAGAAATGAAGAATCTGACACCAGCGATGGAGGAAGTGATGATGAACGACCAAGAAGAAGAGGAAGACCACCTCTACAACCTCGTGAAGTTATTAAAGGTTTTACTGATGCAGAAATTCGAAGATTCGTGAAGAGTTATAAGAAATTCCCTGCTCCGCTGAAAAGGTTTGAATTTTCTCTTTTAAGGTTGTTACTAATTCCTCATGTTTTTCAGATTCTCTTTAGTTCCAAATTTTTATTTTTATTGTTATTAATGAGGATGATTAATATAATAATAATAATAATATTTATATTATTATTATTATTATTATTATTATTATACTATTTCTAGCAGATGTAGTATAATACACTACAGAGAGAGTGAAAATAGTTATGTATACACCAAGGACATTACAAGGATTAATGATCGAGTGGCAACAATAAAGCCATCTGGCTTTCTGTTGCCACACGTTCATTAGAACAAGTCAGCCCCCTTGGTAAAGACAAAATTTTATATTTTGTCTAATTTTAAGGTAACCGTCTACCTCAAAATTTAGTAAAATCGTGAAATTTTCTTTTCAATTTTTGTTGAGTTGTGTGCTCTATTTGTATTCTCTTTTAAATGCTTCCAACCATTTCTTTCTACTTTTGAAATTTTTATTTTTAAATCTTAGTGTGCAAGTGTCATGTTTCTTTTGGTATTCTGTTAAGATATTAGTGGGTAAACTTCTGATATATTTTTCCTAAATTGGAAATCTTCATCACATTCATGCATATCAAACATCATAAATCATAAACCATATAAGAAATTGATATAATATTCTTGCAGCTGCAACCTATGATTTACTCTGGAGAATGAACTAGAATAGTTAACGTGCCACTAAAAGTTTCAGTTAAATGAACTGAAATGTCCTGAATATACTTTTAAACAGTGGTGGCCTGTACAGAAATCTATTGATGGTGCACACGTAAGCTTCCATGGCTCGATTCCACAAATTCTTGGCTATCTGGTAGATGCCGTGCCCTGAGGAAGCCTGCGACATGTCATGCGAAACGTCGGCCTCTCAGCCAACGACACAGTGTCTCCCGGGTATCCAAAAATTTATCTAATGATTGTGTCAGTTAGTGATGCGACATCGATTTAAAAACAGGTAATAAATTGATATTACGAATTATCAATGTTCAAAATTAAAACAATGTTAATAAAGCATCGATCAAAAACCATCTCTGGTTTTAAACATCGATGTGATGTTTTAAAAGTGGTTTAGTAAGTTCTAAAATAAAATTTATGGACAACAATATTTAATTTTTGAGTGACCTTGTTTATTAATTTATTAGGAAGATTTAACTGAAAGGAAACTACATATAATAAGAGGAAAGAAAAATACTCAGCCTGAATGGCCACAGTAAACTCAACTGGTCACAGCTTCCTTACTCCCATGGCGTACGCCGCCTATCCATGTATAAAAACACAAGGACAAGCGTACGAAATTCCAGGGCATTGGGGTCATCCTGAGTAAGAGTGAGTCTGCTCGATGAAGATAATACTGTTGGCACTTTCTGTGAGGCAAATCATAAACTACTGTGCCACTTCCACTCTGGCACTGTCTCATCCATAAGAGATTCATATAAACAAATACTGTGTTCTTTATACAGAGTTAAAAGGTTAGAGACTGTGCCACTTCATAGGTGGCTCAGAGGTTCGGGAAGAGACCGTCAGACAGCATTACACCGTGTGCGTTTGCAGAGAGTATTGAATAACTAAGCGCTCGTTTAAAAGAATTACTATAAAGAATAATATTCTCAAGAAATGATATTTTATACACACATTTGTGGTGAAAAATTGATTTTCCTTTCGTTTTGTTGGTGATGTTATGTTACATTGGCACTATTCTAGCTGCCACTGCTTCTAAATATTTATGTTTTTTAAAATAATCAAATTCCTACTCTATGTTTCTTAGGTTAGTATTTTTACCATTCTAGTTCATTTCTAGAACAAATATTTGTGATGAATTATGAAACAATTATACAAGAATTATCAAAATATATCAACTTGTTGTGGATATAGGATGTCTGAAGTAAAAACTAGCATTTTGGCCAATTAATTATAACCAGAGGGGAAAAAAATTAAGTAACCTCTAAGAGCATACAGAAATCAAATGTACAAGGAAAATAAAATAGAAACAACATACTTGGTATTATTTCCTCAGATAAATGCTACCTTAATAATTCAGATAAACTTACTTACTAATTAACTGGATGTTAATTTGACTCTGGTTTTCTTCTCATTTGCCCTTCCATATTTCCCCCTATAAGAAAACACAAAGCGTCATTCAAATGTTTTCATATTTCCCTCAAAACCACTATTTTCATGATGCAAGTAAGTGATGCAGAGTATATCACACTCCATATTGAAGGCAGTTAAATTCAAAATAAAAAGATTTACCGGTTTAGCTTATAACAGTTAGTTAAAATTAAATTTGTCCCCTCTGTCGCTCCCTTACAGTAACAAAACAAAACTATATTCTTCAATGAAAACAACATGGATTTCAGTATATAGAATTCAAGTTTAATCAAAATCAATAAACTCATTTCTGTCTGTTAATAATATGAATGATTTCTTTTCAAAACAAGAGGTAAACAAATCATCAAACAGAAAAACAAGTTAAAACAATAATGTTTAAAAAATTAATGCATTGATACTTGTTTTTAAGATGTAATTACTAATTAATAGTAATGTCTAAGTTTAATGGAAACAAAACCTTGTTTAAAGATTTTATTTAGTTTTACTTCTGAATTGGAACTAAACTTCCTTTTTTAATACTGTTTTAATTATATTTGTGCAAACATCGCTCTAGATTTGTTTCTAAGAGAGTTGTAGGAATTAAAGTACTTAAGGTAACACTTAATTCTAAACATGCAGTGGTTTTTAACACTTCTATGGAAACATTGGTCTGGCAGGCACAAAGTGAAATTGATGTATGCAATAGTGGCAGACGTGGAGTGTTAACAATCATAGTAGCTTCCTCCCTGATCCTCTTCTATCTTTTGAAGGAGTTTTGTTTAGTTCTGCTGAAGTGGCCAGCGTTGACATGGCGTTCTTTGCAATTGTTAGTCTGTGAGACCTGCAATTTTCTCACTGTATTTTTTGTAGTGGTATGTGAGATCGAATTGTTTCTCTATGTAAGTGGGCTGTGAGATGGGTATTTCAATTTACTCTCTTTAGTGACTCTCAAATTTCAATAACAATTTAATAATAATAATTTTAATAAAAAATTTAATATTAATTTTCAAAATATTGTAATGGCTGACTTACCCCAGGCAATCCCAACTCAAGACAAGCAAACATTTATAATCCCTTCTCGAGCTATGCTTTGTGTATTCAAACCTATTGAAGGGTCTAACAAGAATATCACTTCAGAGAGTTGATTTAGTTCTGCCGAAGTTATTGTTGAACTGATGAAGATAGTAAAAAAGGATAAAAAATTATTCCTGAAGAATTTCTTGCTAGTCTACTAAGACCAGTTGGATCAACACCGTACAGATTTAGAGTACCAACTACTTCTTAGCATTGTGCCTAAAAAGAATAGATCTGTCTTATTGACATCAACTAAATATCATAGCATCCAGACTGATTAAAAGAGAAGGAAGCCCAAGATTATATGCTTTTACAATAAAACAAAATGTGGAGTAAATTTCTTAGACACGAAAGCAGGAAAACCAGGCGATGGCCCCTTTCTGTATTTTAGAGGATGTGGAAAATTGGAAGGGTGAACTCATTTACGAGAGTAATATTTACGAGTTTCAAAGACACACCGATTATGATAAGATATAAGTACATGAAGCAGTTGGGGCAAGAGCTGATAACTCCTGACTCCTACAAGTAAATGTGGCCTGGATATTGAGTAGTCTTTTCCAGATTTCACTGTGAAAAAAATTTGACTTGTAAAAGATATAACTTCAAAACCTCAAAAACAATTGACTGCAAAGTTAAAAAGAAACTGATTAGCAAAATGTAAAGTATGTGTTATTCCTTTAATTACAGTAAAATCCTTCTTTTACACTTTTGAAGGGTCCGTGGAAAAAATGGTATAAATTGTTGCAAGTTATGTTTGCTTTTATAATAAAATACAGAACATAAATACTTTTCACTTATTAATCCATTGATGCACAAATGGGGGACTCAAAGGCCTTGTATTAATGTCCTTTTTCTAGTTTCTGGTGAAAGTAGTGATTAGTTTATTCGTTCTTTTCCTTCAGTTACGTGTACCTGAAATTAAAAAATGATGTAAGTTATTTAGAGTGGTATAACCGGAATTTTCTTTCTTTTCCATCTCCACAAGCCAGGGCTACTGAGTCTGGTGGACTCAATTAATACTTGTCAGAAATTTTGTATGTTTTGATAATGTGTGATTCTGTAGTATTCCTTTTGTTGTTACTTTCCCTTAATAATAACAGCAGTAACAATTTCTTTATCGGTGACGAGATTTGTTCAATAAGGCCTGCTCTTTTGCCTGTCCACATGAATTTCTACAAAATTGAAATATTATTGAGCTTTACTGTATAAATAATATGCCACACTTACTTCATTTGTGGTTGGGATTCATGTAGGGGGTTGTTGTGGGTTGTTTGTTGTTAGTGGTGGTGGGTGCGTTTTTTCTTCTTCTTCTGGTTTTTTCCTCTCTTGCTCTCTCGCTTTCTTTCTTCCCCTCTTCAAATGTTTGCTTGGTTGACATTCATATGCTTAATGTGATGTATGTGGTAATGATGGCAGGCTAGAAGCTGTAGCATGCGATGCTGAATTGCAAGAAAAGCCATTAGCAGAACTTCGACGTTTGGGTGAAATGTTACGTGATAGATGTATAGCAGCCATGGCTGAGATGCAAGCAGCAGCCAAAGAAGAAGCACTGAATGAAGACAGCAATGCATCTGGTAAATTTAATTTATTTACCATTTATCTGTCGTTCATTGTGAATAAATTGTAAGTTCAATTTTATTGAAATCACTGAAAATGATCATCAAATAGTTATTGCTCATTTTTAAAAATATTTTCTAGGTCCTAATCAAAAGAAACGTCCAAGAGGTCCTTCATTCAAGCTTGGAGGCGTACCTGTTAATGCTAAAAGTTTAATGGCATGTGAGAAAGAACTGGAAGCATTAGATGTTCTTTTACCTCGTGAACCAGAGGAAAGAAAGAAATGGGTGTTAGATGCAAGGTAAGATGTGAAGTAAATTATGCATGATTTTTGGGAAATATATTATTTTGGGAGTAAAATAAATAATCACCTTTGTAAGAATTTCATGAAAGGAGGAGAAATTTTCCTGAAAACTGCCTCTGATTCATTTGGGAAATGCAAAAGGTGATTTAATTTGATTTTCAGTTTCTTTTGTTTTTAATAAGTATCAAAAATGTTGATCAAGATTGAATCAATTAAGAGTATCCACTATGAAGGGCTTAATTCATAATGGATACTTAAAATGAGTGTATGTTACGATGGCTGCTGGTATTACTCATGCAACTTTTCTTGTCCAATGAATTGAAGAAATGCAGGTAGAGTGGGGTGTTAGTTAAAAATTTCATTCCTTTAGATTTTTTGAAGAAAAGGAGAAAAAGAAAGAAAAAAAAAAGTTTCTATTTCGTACCAGTAAAGAGCTTTAGCCTTCAACTGTTTATTGTGCCAGAAAGGGGGAAGCATGGTCATCAGTCAAGAAAAGTTGCGCAATTAATAGCGTCAGCAGCTGATCAACACAGGATGTCAGATAGGCAGCAGCGACCTCGTACTCTGTTCTGCTTCATAAGAGTATATTTTTCGGTGGCGTCTCGGTAACATCTTGGCTCATGTTGCCTGCAGCTTCATGCTGTGTTCTGCTTTGAAAGACAAATCTTTTTGGCGACTGGACAATAGTTTCTATTTAGTTAGTCAGTCTCTGCTTACAATTTGCTTGTGGATGAAAGAGGCTATGTAGATGTCTCTTGGCCATAGATTAGATAGTCAATTCTTGATGTATTAGCAGTTGATTCTTGACTATAATGGAATCATCTTTCTGAAAATCTTGCTGTTGATTTGTTGTGCGTCTGTGCTTTATCATGTCTTGATTTTATATTGAAGCAGGAGACTTCTTTCTTAATGCAGTTTATTTTTCAATGTTACATCTCTAAATAATTAAATGTTCCTTTTTTTTGTGAATTTTGCAAATTTCAATGTTATATGCTAGTATATTATATTGTTAGTTGTCTGATAATGGGGCTAACCTTGCCCTGAAACATTGTTTAGAAAACCTAATGAAATAACTTAAATTGTAGAAAAATTATAATTGATTTTCTATATTATATGAGACCCTACAATTCTACTAATTTGAAATACTATTTCTTCAAAATACTGGTAGTTTTTAGAAAACTTGAATTGTTTTGTAATAATTTTTCACAAATGGGTTAACAAGATTTTTTCTCAAAAACAACCTCCAAAGTTTGCTATTTTCAAAGTTTATATCAAAGTTTGCTAACAACCTCCATGCTATTTTCATTAAAAGTTTTCAATTTTAAAAGTTCAAGATGTGTATTTTTTAATGGAAGTATCTGAGTCACTGAACCGTGAAATGGTCATGGTGTATGGTTTGCACATTGATCTGGAAACCTACATATTTGTTTAAATATCTACTTGGGCAAACATCTTTGTGGCTTAGGAACACAGCCAAAGGATCAATCCCAAGTGAAGTAACCTGTTGCTGGTCATGAAATACACGAATTTGATTTCAAATGTGGGTAGTTTTTACTGAGGTTCAGCTATTATAATATTACACAAATGTTACAAATAAAAATAAATGCAGTTGTGGCTCCACTAGTTTTTCTGTTTCAATGTTTTTTTAATTTGTTACATTTTACTTTACTTATTATTTAGGTTGTTTGAAATATTTTAGAAATCTTTGCTTTTAGAACATTTGTTTTTTAAAAAAAGATTGTTGACCTGTCTAGTTATATACTTTTTGCCCAAAAATGCATTATTTCATTAAATGGCCAATAGTATTTGCACCTTTTCCATCAAATAAATAATGTTGTAGGGTAAAACCAGCAAATTTTGATGTTGAATGGACTCTTGCTGATGACTCAAGATTGCTTGAAGGAGTTTATCAGTATGGCCTAGGTTCATGGGAAGCTATCAAAATGGATCCTTCGTTGGGTATAGCTGATAAAATTTTGGCAAATGAAGACAAAAAGCCGCAAGCAAAGCATTTGCAACAGCGTGCAGATTATTTATTACGAATTTTACAAAGGCAACTGGATGGCACAGGTCCTAAGTCTGGTAGACAGGTATGTTTTTGTTTCACATTGTCACCGTATAATTAGTTTTCTGATTAATTATTGTTTCTGAGTGTATTATTTTATATTGGCCTCATTAGGACCACTTGGTTCACTGTAAAGATTTAATGGTTTATGAATAACATTAAAACTGACAGATTTTCATAGGATGAAGATTTAGACAGAGAAATCCATAATTATTAAACTTCTAACAATATGTTCAATTATTGCAAATCATTTTTTATTGTCCAGGTCAATGGTGCTGCAAAGCCTAGGCGAGAAAGGAAAAAGGCAAATACCTCAAAAGAAAAAGTTCCTCTTACTGCTGCCATTGTGGAAGATGGTTTAAGTTCAAATGAAGATAATACAAATACATCTGTAAGTACTCTGCCAGCTCCAGTCAAAAAACCACCAAAGAAACCACCTATAGAAAAACCTGCAAAACCAAAATCTGAAGCTGAAGATGGCAAAAGTGAAGATGATGAGAAAGAGAAAGATATTTCCAAAGACGATAAAAAAGATAAAAAGAAAGAAAAGAAGGAGAAAAAAGAAAAGAAAGAGTCTAAAAAGAAGAAAAAGCAACAAACAACGGGACCCATGCACTTTACTGCTAATAGTGAACCACGTGCATTGGAAATTATTGGTGATTTGGATCCTGCAGTTTTTAATGAGGTATTTTATTAAGGAATTTGGATCATATTGTTTGAATTTAAGTTAAATTCATGGGATGAATGGAATGTATTTGATACTTGTAAGATGAATACTTACTTAATTCTAAGTTGATGTGTTAATTTCTGTTATAATGTTGTTGTAGGGAATTATTTTCAAAAGGTGAGCTTCAGTTATTTATTAGTACTTTTGGTTTATTTTTCAGTGTAAAGAGAAGATGCGACCAGTTAAAAAAGCTCTGAAGGCATTGGACAGTCCTGATAGCCAGCTGTCAGAACAAGAGCAATTAGTTTACACAAGACAATGTTTGCTTCAAATTGGGGATCAAATTAATCATTGCTTGACAGAGTATAAAGATCCTGACCAGATTAAAGAATGGAGGAGCAACCTTTGGTATTTTGTATCAAAATTTACTGTGTTTGATGCAAAGAAGTTATTTAAGTTATATAAACATGCAGTTAAAAAAGATCAGGAACGTAAAGTACCAGAGAAAAAGCCTAAGCTTGAAAAAACAGAAAAGGAGGAAGTAAGTATCATTTTGGATGGTATTTTTTTTAACATCACAAAAGTGATTGTAATGCAACATTTGTAAAAATTACATCTTTTGCTTTCACGTTGTAGATCTCTCGAGATTCAAAAGATGCAGGTCATAGTAAGGCTACAAATAAACGGAAACTGGATGAGGATAGGGAAACTGAATCCCAGTCTCCAAATAAAAAATTGTATCAATCTTCAGAATCCAGGTAATGCATATGAAAAATATACCGAATAAATTATATTTTCTAGTTATTACCTTTGAACCGAATTATCATTAAAGTGCTAATTGCAGTTTCGATGTTTCGTATTATTTGCTTTTATTGCTGCTGTTAAGAATGGTGCTGAGGTGAGAAGGTACTCGCAGTTTTGTGCCCAAAAATTTGGGTGATTATGGAATATGCGACACACATAACTCGTTCAGATTACAAGATTTTGATCTTGCACACATCAGGAATAAGCTCTAGATTTGCTGTTCTGGGAATGATTTCATATTTTAATTTTAGGGGTACTTTTCATATAGACCATGTGACATTTTCAAAATATTCTGAAAAAGGCTGCAAATTTTTTCTTTAAACTTTTGTTTAAGTAGAGGGAATTGCATTTTAAGTAATACAAAAAAATGAAAAGGATGGAAACCAGAGATCAAGAAAAAACTGCTAGAGTTTTGTGAATATTTGGAACATGTTTCGTATCTTCATATAAATCTTCCAAAGTTTTTTCAGAAATACCATAGGGCCAGTGTTATAAGTATTTTTCAGTTTTAAAAGCTTATTCAACATCATTGTAGGTATTATAATTAGATCAAATTCAGTTATGTCATCCATAACAGTACAACTTCAGTCAATGTGTCACGATAAACTATGATAATTCTGAGCTGCAGAGTAACAACCTTCAAAATGATTAACCAATAAGTTCACTCTATCAACACCTTGAGTACCGACAACATTATCGAGTTTCATCAAGTTAGGCAATTCATGCCCTGGCTTAGGTTTATTACCATAACTTCAAAAAGATTTGACATTATGATTCAATGAATTTTCAATGGAAGTAATTTCAGTGGAAGTAAGCTATTATTATTATCATTATCATCATCGTCATCATCATCATCATCACTATCACATATCAATACTATAATAAAAATTAAAAAACTCTTAACAAAATTCACATAGCAAAAATTAAAAACTTCATGGCCGATGGGGGTCTTCTTGGAGCAATGCAGTTGACCTAATATTTTCTTTGGATCATTTTTTTTCTTAATTAGAACAAAATAGGGGGGTGGGAGCTCAATTTTTGATAAGTTGAAAAATAAGCCCATCTTAATCTACTTGTAACACAAAATGTTAAGTGTTCTTACTGTCCGAATTGAAAACCTCAATTTTTAGCTTTTGGCCTCCATAGTAATAATACTCTTAACCTTGCTAAGTATGTTAATAGCCTTTAATGATAAATCATTCAAATTTTACATTTAATTTTTTTTTTTTATTATGGAAAATTTCTTAAGCTTTGCATTTGAAAATACCCTAATTGTATGGCGGGTGTGTTTTGTTAGTTGTTGTTGTTTTCCTCCCTTTATGTTATGTTATGTAATATATTGCCCCAGTGTGTGTCCATATGATAAAGTTTGTCATCATTTGTAAAATTCATTACAATCATAACACATGAGGTGCAAAACTTATGAAGCTTCATACAGAAAACAAATTCAACTACCGCAAAATGTATACATTATCTCTTCCCAATGAAAAGTAATTCTAAGAACTGCCATCTCATGGTGTTGCCATTCTTTTAGTGCAACCTGATATGAAATAAACAATTACAAGAAAACTACTTATAGGCCTATTTTCAAAACATGGTACACAACACCGCATATGTAGTACTAAATTTTCAGCTATCTTGTGAAATACACCCTTCAGCAAAAGAAGCCTGGGGAATTTGAATTTGCAATTTCTAAGATTTGCCAAAATTATGTGAAACTACTCTAATTTTCAACAAATTGAACAAATTGTACCAGACTTCATGTAAAGATCTACTTTTGCAGAACAGACTTAATTAAGAAAAAAATCTCTCTTCAATATTGACACTGAATATTGAATTCTGACTACATAACATGATAGATGAAGTTATTTAGTACTTATAGTAACAAGATTTTCCCACTTTTTCAGTATAAGGAGCTCACAATACGAATTTTACTTTTGAAAACTGACTTAAATTTTTTTGCTGCAGTGTTTCAAATCTTTCTCTCTACTTGTAAGTAGTATGTAAGAAAGTAAACAAACATTATATTGTATCTAAGAGAAAGAAAACATTTTTGGAACTTCCAAGAAAAGATACTTGTGAGAGGCGCTTGACGTTATTACTAGCTGTGATAATAGCGAAGTGCATAGTCTTCGTCTAGTTTAGTCTCTTATTTCAAGCAATACATAGGCAATATGTGAAACATTTCTAAAATTTATGCAACTTGCTACACAATCTCTTATTTAGAAAATTGAATTTATAGTGATAATACCTAGCCCAGAACAATACTGCATAATTCTGATTTTCCCTTATTACAAACAGTTAAATATTTGTAGAATTTGGTGGGAACAAACAAAGAAACCATCCTATTCTCCCTTGTGCTTGCACTGTTAGGAGGGAAAAAGGGTAAAATGTGGGAAATTGTAATTTTGAATGTGTAAAAACAGGGTCAGATTTACATAATGATCGCAGGAATTGAAGGGATCAAAGAAAATATGCATAAATGGTAGGAAAATAAATTTTAAGAGTATAAAAGCAGGGTTCTTCTTTATGTAATTGTCCCAAAAATGAATCTAAAAGATTTTGACAGAAATGTTGCTTTGCGTTTCTGTCCTGTGATAAACAACTAGAGCATGTAGGAGAGTTTTGAAAATTAATGTTTGCCATCAATGAGTTTGAACTGGAGGCCTAGTAAAGTTTAAAGAAATCTTGTACTTTTGAGAGAGTAAAGTTCATATTGCATTTTCAAAAAAGTATTCTCAAAACCCTTTCCAATGTTTTTCAGTAAATTGCTTATTGTATGTAGGAGAAAGTTCATTTAATAAAAAGATATACCAATTACCGTAACTTACCGATGATTTTAACTAGAGGCACTCCAAAAATTTCAATTTTTTATTTTAATTACAAATTTTATATCTTCTCTGAGTGGAGATAGTTGACAATCGTTTTGAAAATTAAATACTGTAAGATATAATTAGGGCCAACTTGAATGGCTGAGAGCGTGTACTGACTCAGCGCTTTGATCCGAAGGGTTGAGGGTTTGAGTCCCGGCTTAGGGCATGGTTGTTTGTCCCTTGCCTCCCATGCATGTGTTGTCACAGAGGGCTTCGCGTTCTGCTGACCCCAGATCAGAGGAGACTGTAAGTGTGTTGGTGTCTAGTGTATCGTCGAATGTGCGTTCCATCAGGACAAGGGAAACTGGCTGTTGATGGAATAAAAGCCCTAGGGGAAAAAGAAAGAAAAAACATATAATTAGGGAGTAAGTAAAGCTTATTTTAAGTGCCAGAAAATACTCATTTAAGTTCATTTTTTAAATATATTATATTATAGTTCTGTAAATTTCAAATTCTCTCTAGTGTACTGTTATCACACAGTATATAATATAATATGAATTAAGGCTTTAAATTAGTGTATCAGTCGTTGAGAAACATCATGGGAATACTCTGATTTTTAAGGAAGAACTAATCTCTCAAGCATATTATTATATATACCCGAGACATTCTGGATGTAATCAATCATGCAAATTAAATACATGTGATAATTTTTAGAAATCTTCATTCGATTAATATTGAGGATTTACAGCCTTTATAAAATATAGATATTTGATCAAACACAAAATCTATGATATCAATATTACAGCAACAAATGTAAACTACTTTGTAAATGTTCTTGTAATATTGTTTTCTACAGTACTTCCTGTAGAAGTGGTGAATTTTTTGAGAAGGGTGTTTATTTAGGGATGTGGTTTTGAGGATTTTGACCATTGTCGCTTTTGCTACAAATTTTAAATGTCATTGTGATGTGTAGGTTTACTGTGGATTAAGAAAATATCACAGTTTTTCCAAATTTTTTGCTTGAGCCTAGTCCTAAAAATTGTGCAGGTCCATTTTTTGCTAAATTCTCTGACTTTTTGAGAGATGATTAAAAAAATTATCAATGCTCTGTAGCTATTACAATTTTGATTAATGAAATGTATTTTAAAATTGGATAATTAAATAATGTGATATTCTCCTACTTTTAAGCAAAATTGTAACAATTAAAAAACATTTTCTCAACAGGCCCAAGTTTTAAAATTGTGCATGTAATAATAATAATAATAATAATAATAATAACAACAACAACAACAATAACCCTCAATAGTTGCTATCAGCAATTGTAGCTTCAGAGGCTATAAATTATAAAATTAGATTGCTTTTTGAAAGGATATGATTGACAGCATTGATAACCTGAAAAAGTGTCCAGTTTAAAAAAAATACTCAAGGTACAGCACAAGTACTGTATAGGATGTCACGTGGTTGTAAGAAAATCACAGTTTAGACAGCATTCCCAATTAAAGGATTATACTATTTATAACATTTTAAAAAGGAAGATAACAATTGCTTACTGCCCTAATTTGCTTTCTCTTTTTTCTTTTCTCCCCGCTCCTTTCTTTGTGATCTTGATATCTCCTCAGAAGTTGAAATCCTATTTTTTTTTAAACTGTTTTGGTTCTTTAATTTGGAATTTAGTGCCATTTGGGTATGATGTGTTGTATATAATTTATAATTTTTTTTTTATCAGCCGCACCCATGACAAAGAAGAGAAGAATCGAGATAAAGAAAGAAGTAAAAAGAACAGTGAAAGGGAGCAAAGTCGGGCAACATCTCGAGAAAAGGATCGAGACCACGACAGGGAACGAGAAAGAGAGAGAGATAGAAGTAAAGAAGGAATGAGGGTACGGCGAGATAGTGAGGGTAGCCATGTCTCAACACCTCAAAGAAATAGGGATGTCAATGGACCTACCACACCTCAGAAGAATAGTGGTCACCAAACACCTTATGCTGGACGCCATGATTTTCCACCTGGAAGTGAGAGATCTGGTACAAGTCCTCATGGAGGTAGACATCCAGGTGGAGCGATGGCTGCAGATGTAGATCGTTGGCCTAGTGGTTCACAGTCAAGGGACAGGTAAGAAAATTTACTTTAATATCTCAAATGTAAAAGGCAAACTGAAACTGGTGACTATTTTGTAGGTATTTTCAGGCATGAACTTAGAGTGAGTTTAGACAGACCACTTTTATGAGCCTATAGAAGAAATAGAAAGAGATTTCAAAGCTAGTGAAACATGATTCCGATGTCATCTATCTGTAGTACAAACTATCTATGGTAATGTGAGATTCTGTAGTGGAACCTGGACATGTTAAAAGGAACTCTGGTATAAAAGTTATTGCCTGAGAATACATAATATATGTGATATATACATAAATACGTAGAATTTGGGAATTGAGTTTTCCTGTACAAACCTATTTAGATCAAGCATCAAATTAAAGAGTGGTTCTCAGTATATCTTTAATATTACCTTCATCTTTCATTACTTTTCAAACTGAAAAATATGTAAATTTGGTGGTGTTTTTATTTTTTCCTCTCTACATTAAGTACTAATGTACAATTTGATATGGGAACAAAAATCTTCGTGAATTGAAACTGGCCAATCTTTGAAGGATTGAGTCACAAGAGATACGAGTAATGTACGTTAATCTTTCTGGAGTTATTTTGTTTTATAACCCTGGCACATTGTTAAATAAAAGACATATAAACCTACATTTTAATTAATTGCAGTAAGTATATTGTGCATGCTGCTATAATACTTGCTTTAAAGCAATATTTATGAGTGAATCTAAGTTTTTTAATGAAATTTAGAAAATATCATTTTTTTCCCCTCCAGAAATAGGGTTGTAAATGAAACATTTTGAAACCAAATGTGTGAAGATGAGAAACATTAGGAGAAAAAGTAAGGGAAATAAGATGTATCATTCCCTTAAAATGAACTATAAATTAATAACTGTATCTATTTAGCAGTAAGAATGATATTTTTATAATCACTACAATTTTGGTTGGGTGTTTTCTCTTTTTTTTTTTTTTTTTAACATCGATTTTCTAAAACCTTAATTCAGTATGGTATGATGAAGCAAACAACCAAATATGTATTGTTTTAACAGCATATAATAGAAGAGAGTTTCAGGGTGGCCAACTTTCTGGGTGTCTGATTAGTTTGACAAATTTTGCTTTTAAATTCCATTTTCAAAGTAAACCTGCTGTATTTATGGCTACCCTGATGTTAAATTGCATTTAGCATGATCGGAAAAGTAGCAAGGGAACAAAAGTAAAGACTCCTGTGTTGAGTTTGCCCATTCAATCTTCAAATGTCCTCCCTGACTTTAAAAATGGAATGTGTTTATTAAGTGGCTATGCTCTTACAACTTAAAATATCAAATTCTCTTTCTAAACATTTCTAAAATAGAGGTGTGAACTTCCACAACAACAACAAATCAAAATTCATTAGGAAATTCATGGAATTGTCAGAATTCCAGCCCATGAATATGTTGGCTGCCCTCATATTGTAATATTTCTGAGAAATTTGCTGCTTAATAAAACAGAGGGTAAAAGTTCTTATTTCTTCCATTTTCAGATTGCATGAACATAAAAAAAAAGTGAAAGTGATTAATAATTCATTTATTCGAAGAGCAATTGAATGAAATGAAATAATACATGTAAATGCCTTGATGTGCCTGTGAGTACTTTGTGGAATTGGTGTTAAGATCATAACCTTTCACGTGCCTTTCATTTTCATTCCCTGCAGGTTTGGTAAAGATCACCCAAGAGAAAGATTTGATGGATATCAGAGAATGCAAAGTACAAGTTCAGGTTCTGGCAGTTACCACAGAGATAGAAATCATCGTATGATGGACAAAAGAAGGTGAGAAAATGTTGATCATGTTGATGAAGAATTGGGAATCTGCATTAAGTACTAAAATCTAGTTTATCTTTAGTAATATTTTTTTAGTTTGGCCGAATTTGGCATATATAGTATGTGCATTTGCTTTCTTCTCTTGCCAGAATCTCTTAATTCCCCTACTGTTGTTTTTCCTACGTTCTGTTTGTCACTATTTTTGTTGTGTCATTGTTTGTTATTAACAAAATGGAATTTCTCGTAAATATTTCTTCATTGAAAACATGATTTTTTTTGATTTTTTTTTATATATATATATTTTTTTATTTTCCTTTTTTTCTTCATTTTTTCTTCTTGTTCTTCTTCGTTTTCTTTGTCTTTTTCTTCTTATTACTACTACTACTTCTCTTTCCCCACATGTTAATATGGAAAAAAAAATAGCTGTTGAAACAGACTAGAAATTACTCTTAATATAATTAAAAATATTTTGATTTGGACACCCGTCTGACGGTATCTACTGCTAATTGCTCTCCTTTATGACCTAAGCCATTTCAATTCAATTTGAGCAGTTTTGTTCAATCATAAGAAAGCAAGTTTCAGGAGCCAAAAATACATATCATAAATAAGGAATTGTATCTTTCTTCTTCTTCTTTTTTTTATTATTATTATTATTATTATTATTATTATTACAATTTGTTTAGGCAGCTAAAACTTACATGTAATCCCAACCATCACGAAAAAGAAAAATCAAGACATGTTTGTTTTGGTGTTATTACTGTCCATTCCCTTGTCAGCATATTTTCTTTGTTTAAAAGTTATTTATATAATAAGGAATTTAAGTAGAGTTAATTCATAAGAGAAAGGGTATGTCCAAAGCACTAATATGTCACAGTGAGTAAAAGTGCAGGTAAAGTCATGTCTAATACAAAAGTTAATTTTAAACCATTTGTATTCAATTTTTACTTTCTCCCTACAGAGTAGAGGAATTCATATGAAATAAGACATTTAGTTTGGATACTCCCAAAGAAATGTTGTCTTGTGCCATTTCAATCTGCTATATATTAATTGAGTTTTTCTACTCCCATTGTATAATTCTGTCATTTGATTGTTGCAACAGTTGCATTATGATACAGGTTCTTGACCAATCACAGAGAAGTTAAACCAAGTATTGACAAATTAATCATTGAGAATCATTATTGTAAATTTTTCTTTTCATTGTGTGCACTAAAATTGCATTTAATATCATATTATGCTAATCAGGTACTTTCTTTTATTAGTAGTAATTTTTTATGTGGAATATTATTTAAAATTAATTAGATCGTAATTTCACTTTGATCCTATTTGACTATCGCAGTAATTCCTTTTGCGTGGACTGATAACCAAAGCCACCTGCAACAGTGTAGGGTAGGGTAACGGAGCTGTCCACTAGGTGTCCTTGGTTCAATCCTGCATGTCAACTGCCATGAAACGATTCAATATAAGTTACCTAAGTTGTAAAAAAAGTACCATGTGAAACTTGATGTAATGGGTAAGTTAACAATACGAGCTTGTTCCTTGCATGTATCATAATATCACACTCTTGTATTAATACCATCAATAACATCATTTTATAATTGATCCCATTGCACTGGGTTTGGTTGTAAGTTATGCATGTGAAAGATGTAAGTGCTAATAGGGTAGAAGTAGCAGTATTATAATGTCATTACCAGCAGTAAAAGAAAGTATGTGGTGTTGTAGACCTAGTTTTTATTAATAATAATAATAACAATAATAATAATAATGATAGTGATAAGAAATGCATTTAATAGGGGGGGACTTTTAAATATTTTATTACAATTGGTCAAGATTTTTCTGTCCCTAAGGTTCCATTATATTCCAGAGTGTCTGCGAAACCAATTTTCTTTGTTGATTGAAAGTCCATGTTGTGCGAAAAATTCACTTCAAGAATTTCCCTTTCAAACTACTTCATACCAGATTATGTATAGAAAACTGCTTGCATCTTATTTTCTGGTGTAATTATTTACCTGTAATCTTATTCAGAGGACAATAGGCAGTCAATAAATAGCCTGGGCAACAAGGTGAAATGTATGTAATTAATCTTATAATAATGGCTATTAAATTAATTGGTAGATAAATTAGGTTTGATTGGCATTAAGAATGTTATACAATACAATATATCTAATCTCTAAAGATTTTAATAATTCCTTGAAAAATACCTACCTTGTTCTAATTGACACTATTAATTTGTGGATTAGAAATCTAAATGTTGTGGAGCGTAATAAGAGTTAGAATTTTTATGCAGAATCAGAATTTTATTATTTTATTTCCTGTTCAGGTTTCATCAAGGCCCATCTAATTACGGTGGACATTATGGCCCTCAGTCATCATATCCTATGGGGCCTGGATCATATCCCCCTGGTGACATTCCACCATCTTCCCACTTTCCACGAGAAAGGTTCCCTGGACCAATGGTTGGAGGTCCAGGAGGAAATTTTCCTGAATGGAGAGGAAAAGAGAGAGACTACAGAAGGGATTATGACAGGAGACCTCCACCTAATTCATAGTAGTGGATGTGCTGTGTGTAGAAATGTGTATGTGTTGTACATAATATGGATTGTCAAGTTTTGTGTATATGTGGAAGAGGATAAGTTCAAGAACTTGTGATTAGTGAAAGTCTTGAGCAAATCTGATTGTTTACGGGATGTACTTTGTAAAATTATTCAAATTTTACAGAGAAAATTGTATAAAGGTGTTGGATATGATTTTTGCCTTCCTTTTTATCAAGGACAAGGAATCGTTTGGTTCAAATATATCTGAAAAGAGCTTTGTTTATATGGAACTTAATATATTTGTGTGCAGATGTAAATGTATATTGTACAGAGACTTTATTTGTGAAATCTGACAAAAAACACCTAGAATTAAGTGTGTGTTTTGTGAATCATTGTGCATTATTGTGCTCAGATAATGTAAGTTTACTTACGTCCAATAATGCTTGACAATGTTGCATAATGTTTGCAGTGAGGGTTCGGTTCATTTGTAGAAGTAGCTTGTTGTGTGGTGATATAGTTGTTTCAAGAATAATGGAATCATTGGAACATTAAAGATCATGTTGTGATGAGTAAGTACTGATCACCTGTGATCCAGATGACTACCAGCATGGGGAAATGTGCAAGCAGACATTTTAAATATCTATAGTACTGAAGATCTGATTTATATAAAGTTGTAAATATGTGCTGAAACAAACTGAAAATGGTGTTTTTGTCAGTATTAATTGTAATCCTTAAAGTAAACTAACATACAGGCAGTGGTGTTGATTTTATTATTTTCGTATATGTGGATTCACAACTGTATTCCACAGCCCCACCATCATAATTGCAGATTATGTACTGTTAACTGCACAAACAGGACCTTCTTGTATAAGCATTTTATCATCAAAATACAAGATGGTTATTAGCACTGAATCATAATGGACTTGGCCCTTTTTTGTTGGACTAGATCACAAATGAATCATTCCTTGTATATGAATTATAAGATATATTTATTTTCAATAAAGTGCCAGTAACAGTTACTGAGGTGTATTTAATCTGTACCTAAAAATCATGGTGTGATAAAAATTAAGACTAAATTATATGTAGAGAAAACATAAAAACGTGTGGACTTATTTGCGTACTAGTGTGGAAAAAATGTTTGGATTTTTTAATTAAATTTAACATATTAGGTGAAATTGTTGCAATGTGGTTGTTACACTTCCTGTAATCCTAATTGTCTGAGGCTACATCTTAATATTATTTAAGTGTGATGAAACAATAATTTGGTTTAGTGAGCAAAAATTTAAGATGTTTCGGATAGTGCTGAGGAATCTTTATTTCAAAATTTTTATTTTATGGTGAAATGTAAATGTACTGTATTTACCTGCATATAAGTCTACTTTTGCTGCAGTATCTCATTTGAGAAATATGGAGGTTCGTTAAATTTCCTGCATAAGCCTTCTCTGTTAAAATTTGTGTTTTACATTGTCTTTCCATGTTGCAAATCTCATGAATGTTGAAGTAACAAAAAGCTGCTAAGTCAATAAAAATACTACACATATCTATAATAACTAATTATATTCACAGAAATTCACCTTTGCATTCTCTGCAAATTTGCGCACCAATTCAGTCTGATATTTTTGAAGGAGCCAGTAAAATGAGAATCTCAGATTGGAATTGTGTCTAGTGAAACAAAACATGAAAATGAATAAAAATCATTGCTGAGATTTTGTTTTATAATCAGCAAGGCCATGCAAACCCTTAGCGAATTGCAAGTATATTATGTAAAAATATTTAAAAGAACTTTTAAAATGGGAGGTTACAAACGAGCAGGCAGGATAAAAATCTGATGACATAGAAGGGAATATTCTTATTTGATGTGAGATGAAAGACTAGGAATGAAAATTCAATGCGCTGAACTTTCAGAGAGTTAAAATAGTGCAGGAGGAGGACCAAAAAGAAACAATGATACTGAGAAGGTGATGAGGATTGTGACAAAAAATATGATTATGATGATTTCTAAGGATCAAGAAAAGAGCTTAGGCAATAAATTTAACATTTTCATGAACAAGGAAATTTTCTTGTGTATTAGTCTATTTGCTATTTTATTTTGCCTAAATAGTAAGAATTAGTTAAAAATTCTACAACAAAAATCTCAGGTGGCCTCCAGAATTACGGGGTCAACTTATATTCAGGTAAATGTGGTATATGTGGACAAAATATAGGACATTGACTTCCTACCTTTTACCAAGAAACTTTCATTAGGGGTTCCAGTCAGGAAAGGCAACATCAAAATTGCAAAGAGTTGTTGGTTGAATTGCTAAACAAGTACTGTAATATTTTGTTTGTAGTTATGCTGATGGCTATTGTGTTATTTCAATAACTCTCGTGGTAGTTAAAACAAATATTATGTAGACAATACAGGTCACTAGCAAACCTAGTGATGCGACCTGGAAAATCAGCAACAAATTCAAATTTCAATACATATAGGATAAATGATACATTGATAGGCCACTCCAAATATAATTTAAATTTCTGTTTGTTCTATCACCATGTTCTAATATTTTGCTTATTAATGGTGCAAAGGAATGCTTTCTGAGTATAATATATTATTTACTTTGACCACAAGAGTGTAACTATTGTCAATATTGCAAATGTTTGTTAGCATTGAGATATGTGTTCATTGTAAGTAAAGCTTTATTAAGATTTTCTTTAGAAATCTGATATGCAACTGTGCTGGTTGTTGATTACAGTGGTAAGTAAATCACATTGATATGTCATAAAACACTAATCTTATTGAGTGTTAATGATATCAGCTAAAAATTAAAAGCCCAGCTTTGCATTTTTAGTGACATGGGGGGGGGGGTGACCAATGACTGTATCTTCGATAGTGTGTTATTGGCCACTGCTAATGATTGTTGCCAGATTGTTTTTAATTAAAGTTTATTATTGTTGCACACAGGTTTATCCTGCATGGGTCTAAAATAAGTGATCTTACAATGCCAAAGAAGCCGAAACTGGTGTATGATGCAGAAACCACTGCAAATGTCATCAAACATGTTAAAAATAGCAGGACATTGTGCTTTCTGCTGCAAACTCATTTGGTATTACCAGAACAAGTTTGAAATTTCATTTAAACAATCCAGATCATAAAACAGCTTTAGGTCCTGATACTGTATTATCTAAACAAGAAGTCAGGCTTGTTAGGTGGATACGTGAAAGTTGGTGGGTGGCGAAATAAATGATCCTACAAGGGGTCTATATAGGAGAAGAGTCACTGAGTCGAGAATGGTCAGATTTGAATATTGAGGATACTGAAAGTTACCCTAACAGCATTTATATAAAATGGTAAAGATATATTAAAACTGTATCTTTCAAATTGTGTGTTGTAATTGGTAATATAATTAATTGAGTATATCATTATACCAGTTGTGTTGGGCCAATCACTTTGCAAAATGGCACGTTTTTATTAAAAAAATAATTAATAACTTAATGTTCGTTTTCTGATGCAAATTAAAGTGGGGATAAGTAAAAGAATAATTAGACAGAAAGTTATTAGCAAATTTTCAAAATTTTACTTTTTAAATGCGTTAATACTGACATAACTCTTTTAAGTGGCCAATCACTGTTCCATTTACTTTCCAATACCATTTCTAGTTCTGTTTCTTCTAATAACCATATTATTTACATTATTATTACTATCATATTTGTTTTATTTTTGTTTCAAAACCAACCCAAGGTTTATTCCAAGCAGGTCAAAAAACTGGTTGGTTATTCATAGGAAGGGTTGGAAACACTCCAACATTCAAACTTGCCCCCAAGGAGTGTTAATTCGCCCATTTTGATTTTGTGTTCACCCCAGGGAAATCAAGACAGCAAATTTTAGAAAACTTCCAATAATAAAACAAAAACACTGAGGAGGATGCAACTAATACCCTGCTAAAAGTGGGGACAAAATGTGAGAGGATTGGTCCACAAAGAAATGGAATTAAACTTGGATCTTACGAAAAGAAAGCTAGGCATAACTGTTGTTACTGAAATGAAAAAAAAAGAAACGTCTAAAGAATAGAGGAAGGAGAACATGCTGCAGCAGAAGTAGCTTTAATAGTAGATGTGGAAAGATTCCATAGACGAATATAACTGGATATCCCCAAAACTGATAACGATGAAATTAAAAGTGAGCAAACACAAACTAAATATAATTGGAGTCTATGCTCCAGTTGAAGGAAGGGTAGGAGAATCTTCACTGTTTCTACAAAGATCTACAACAGCTGGTAGACCAAGTAAATAAAAATGTACTACTCATTAGACTTTAATGCCAGAATTGGTGATAATGAAATACCTCCATGCAAAGGCCCAGAAGGAGAAGAAACAATAAATGAGAATGGAGAAATGCATAACATGTTTTTTCAAGCATAAAAAAAAAGAAAAAAAACACACACACACAAATTCACTTGGGAAGTAAGAGGCACAAGATTCATACTCAACTAATAGAAGAAACGTATTTAATAATGTCAAGAACACTTAAGTATTTTGAGGATGTGAAATATACGCAGGCCACTATTTGATAGAGAGCAAAATTAAATTCACAATATATCAAACAAAAACTAAGAAAAATAGTAATAAAACACTCTCAAAACTCAAAATATTTCTTTTTGAACATGAAAGTATCAGAACATTAAGTGAAAGAAACTGAGAAAAACTACAGAAGGTTGAGAAACAAAATATTGAGACATTTTGGAGTTCACTTAAACAAGCAATGATTGAAACAGGTAAAGAGAGTGCAAGCT
Organism: Gryllus bimaculatus; assembly: GCA_017312745.1. Lineage (NCBI taxonomy): Eukaryota > Metazoa > Arthropoda > Insecta > Orthoptera > Gryllidae > Gryllus > Gryllus bimaculatus. The sequence goes on along the minus strand of BOPP01000016.1, from coordinate 2,242,940 downwards.
ATAAACCTTTCAAGAAAACTAAATGGTTGAGAACGTGGGATAATGATCTAAAAGACATGATAAATCAAAAGAAGAAAACATATAGAACTTATCTCCAAAAACAAACTGAAAATCTACACAGAATGTAAAAGATTATGGGCTAAAGTGAGATGCGTCAGTAAGATAGGTGAGAGGGCTGGAGAAAATATGTTAAAAGCATAGAAATATGTTTCAGGCCCTAAACAAATAGGTTTCAAACTGCTGAACATTAATTTAAAAGATAAAATAAGACTAGAAGGCATGCCAGAAGAAAACTGGATAAAACACTTTTCCACCCTGTGGAACAATCCAACTCAGATGTAACGAAGTGCTGGAAGGAACAAGCCAAATCTCTGACAATGATGAACTAGACAACTCTTTGAGTATAGAACTCGTAAGATATGGAGGAAAGGAGCTGAAAGAAATGTTATTAGAATTTTTTAACAAAGTACGGCAAGAGAAAGCAATTCCAATAGAGTGGCAAGAGAGTTGGGTTATTAATATTCAAAGAAAGTCTGTGACAAATGTAGGAGCATTACATTGCTATCAACATCATCTAATCTACATGCAAACATGCTGAGGAACAGACTCAATGAAATATGGGAGAAAAGCAGTGTGGATTCCAAAAGGGTAGAAGCACTAAAGATGCCATCTTTACATTGCATAAGTTCATGGACAAAAGAAAGGAAGGAATCTACCAACTTTTATAATATTTAATGATTAAGACAAGACTTATGACAAATTTTTACACAGAAACTCTAGAAAATACTAGAAGAGAAGTTCCAAATTAGTTGCTCAATGCAATACAAAGTCTGTACAAGTACTCAAGAATTAAAATACTGTTAAGAGAGGGAAGAAAGTCAGCAGCAGTAACAACCAACAATGACTTAAGGCAAGGATGAGGATCCTCTTCCAACATATCTATTCATCAGTTGGTGAGAAATGGGAGAAGGAAAGTTGGACAAGGATTACAGATCACAAAACATGACGATAAAACGATCTTGTATGCTGATGATCAAACTTTCGTAATAGATTCTGAATATAATTTACAAAGAGCAGTTTTTGAATTGACAAAAGTGGACCAAGAATATTCCATGAAGACCGCAGTTCAGAAAACAAAAGTTATGGCAATACAAGGCAAGGAACAAAGGAGAACAAGAGTAGTAATAAATGGAATGTTAGTGGAAAAAGTAGACACGTAGGCAGAGACATGGACACCAAAACAAAATGACAACCAAAGGTTTAGTAGAGGAGATAGAACAAAGGAGATGGAATGATCATTTACAGAGGATGGACAACAACAGTTTGACAAAATTAATCTGAAAGTACAAACCAAGAGGGATCAGGAATAGAGGCAGACCACTAAGGAGGTGGCAACAGCAGGAACACTTGGAAGACTAATTATCTACTAAGACTACTGTAAAAAACCAATAGAAACAGTCTGTAAAACCTAATTTATGGTCGTTTCATGATGATGATTTTTTGTTTCTATTTATATTTTGGATTTGATATGTTTGGAAACACAGAGCAGTGATTTGATAACTTAATATCTGCATTTCATTATTTATGCAATCTGGACATACCTTCCCAACCATACACAAAAGTTACTAAGCACCAAACGAAAATATTTCAATCACACTGTGAAATGTAAGTGAGCTTAATCATAAGTAAACTAAAAATCTGTTAAACTTATACACTTAGTTCTTGCTATCAAAATGGTTACAACAGGTCAGGCAACTATGGGTGCTTGCTTTAAATGTCTTGCATTACATCGCAGTGTCCTGTATTTTCTCTATAGTATTTGGTTAAAAAGATTAACATTCAAAGATAGTTATTTCAGATATTAGAAGTATGCCAAGCTGCTAAGATCTGAATAAAATAAAGTGGTTTTCAGTTAGGTGGGACACTGGCATTTCTAAATACTACAACACAGGTCATGTTACAATATACCTAACCACAACACAATATGCAATTACAATTAACAACAAAAATACGGTACTCACATGGTAATCATAATTCTCACTCATGCAATGCATGTCATTAGCCATTAGCTTCACTCTCGACACTTGTAATGACTCTCAACTGATGAATTTTCATATTCAAGCATTGTCATTTGCTCTATACAGTCGAGGTGACAGTCCAATGCAAAAAGATTCTGATTCACTGTTACTTAGGTGTCAGCACTAGTATTACCATGACAATGAACTGTCGCCCACTTCCTAATTTCATTCATTGGGTAGTAGGCAAAAGTCTTCCGGTAGGCATTCTATTTTGTGGCTCTGCTTATGAACATGATTATCTTGAACATTCAATAAACCCATGTAGATAATGTTAGTAAGTGTATCATTTTGATTCTTAATCATTAAGGGGCAGTGACTCAACAATGTACAAGAAATGGCATCCAATAATCTTAGAAATGTACTGTAGCTTTTTACATAATGAGGCTGTGCTTTTTACATACAATGACAGATAATTTCATTATATGACACACATTAACCTTACAAATAAGATAAATATTTTCCCCCACAGAAATGCTATTTGAAAGTTAACTTTTATTTTCTGTTGTCCTAAGTTAATCTCTGTTGCTGAAGTATTGAGGAATGTTGGACAATCAGGTGGTTGGAATATTCATATTTCGCTATCCAGTAATTATGCTGCCTCTGGGAACTGATGATTCATAAAAGATTTGTTTGACTCAAAACTTCACATAATTGTGCATGTTGTTTTTCGAACTGTAAGAAAGTTCACATGTTAATTGGATTCCCCAAACTGAATATACAGAGAAATCTTCAATACCTTGTGTCTGCATATCTTAGTTTGATAATGAAAATGTTTAAATGAATAAATTAATACGAATAATGTCTGACAGGGCTTTATACCTGCAACCTCAGAAAAATTTAAGTAAATTACAGAATTGATCATAGGAAATTTGTAAAAAATAGAAAAATGCTAAAAAAAGAACAAAACAAGAAGTAAGATTATTTCTGCACGTTAAATTGTAAAGATTTTCGGGTATCAATTTCGTAAATTTAATTTTACCTTATCTAATTATCTTTATACACTGTTTACCTTAGTGTTTAGAGAAGATGAAATCACTCATTGTATCAAATATACATTTTCTTGCTAGTAGATAAAATGGCTCATTATGTTAATTCCAAGAGTACTGATGAAGACAATATAATACCATGAAGGCATACCATATGGGTAAAGTCAGAAAATTTGTCAAAATGTTAAAAAGATGGATAAGATAAACTGTACATTCCTCATGGCTAAAATACCATTATGTACTCATTAATCATCATTAACCTGTACTACTGAAGTTCTGAATAATCACTTTACTGGCACAAAAAGTCTCTTTTAGACATTTCTATGATGAATAATTACTTTTTTTAAATACTTTTCTTCTTAATTTACCTTTTATTGAACCAATAAGAATTTTTTCAGTTTTTCAAGGTTTTTGATTTTATGTTCCATGTTATTACATGGGATAATGGAGGTTATACTGAAATACTTACATTTTAAAAGACTTATTTCTCACTTACTCTGTATGATTTTGTTGACGGTGATGTTTTTGTCTGTTTGATGATGCAATTTTTTCTTGAAAAATTGTATTTTTAGAATGCTTATTAGTGTGACATAAAATGACCTAGTTAAAATGTGACTTTGCAAAACCAAAATATGGTATGGAAATAAAAAGAAACATGGCTATCAAAAGGCATTCTGAAAAAGAAGTAAATAAATACGATGAAACAAGTAAAATATGTATTTTTTTACCCAAAAAAAGGAGAGTTTTTGTTGTTTTTTTCCTTCACTGATTCTCAAAGTCCTTACGAAAGGGAATAGTGTGTTTATTGCATCTAATGATATTTTTTAAAAGTAATTTTAAGTCAATGTTCAATTACTGTTGCATAAATAATGTCATTTATTATTAGAACTGCCTTTCACTGATTGTGTATTTATTATTAATTTAATAAGTGCATTAACTGTCTGTAGCATTTATTTAATGTATCTTCTTAAATCCAAACTAGTGTTCTAACCTAGGGAGAAGACCATTTCACTCTATAATAACATTCTAAGAAGTTGGATGATATCTACATCTATAATATGCGTCAAAGAATGAAGAATGAAATGAAGAAAGAGCACTTCACCAAACCCTGGGAGTTCCACTGAATGGTGGTGTCATAAATATGTAGTTCATAAATCAATAAGCTAATTTGTTTTGGGTCAAAATAAATTGTGTAATTACATCCAATATTTCGTTGTATCAAAATAAATCATTGTGTTTTCATCTGTTGTTTATTTCTACTAAAATACTTATATTTCACATTATGATACTCTTTGTTTTCAGACCAATTGGCTTTGGAAAAAACCTCAATAAATTGCTGGACGAAAAAATTGTTATGATATAGATTTATAAGCATTAGAAAACTACTGGTTGTGTTGTGGAAAAGTGTTTCAAAATATTTACTTAAAACCATTGCTCTAATAATAGTCATAACATCAGTTCTGACAGTGTATAGTACTACTTTCGATACAAGGATGATTTTTATAAACAGTGAAGTCTTATCCCTTCTATATACAGTCAACTCCGATTTTAGTTTACCCACAGTTATAGTGAACTTAAGTCACTGGTTCACTTACATTAGAAATAAGCATAAGAAGACTTGGTTATAGTGAACCTTATCCTCGGCTATAGCGAACGCAGGAATGCATCATGGAAATTCATGCCTCAGTGCATTACATTCTAACACTAGGCAACTTGCAAAAAATGTTGTTGGCCAAAGACCATATTAGAAGTAGTCTCCTCTCAGGTGAAGGTAGGGGACCGCAGATGGGCACCTTACTGATAACCTTATACCATTCAGTTGCACTGCGGAAACAAAGGCTGTGTCCTGCATGGGCTGCAACTGGCGACAGCGATGCATGATTGTTTCTTCAGTTTCAATCTTGATGTTACTTGATATTCTGTGGGACTAAGTGCATTGAGTTCCATGTAGGCGGCAGGAAGCATGTGACTGCCACAACCTGGCCATATCCCCTGTGTCACACAGAAAAGCGATCAGTTTCATTACCCGCTTGCCCCAACCTGCTACTGAAAGCATCTTGATTAGTATTTTTAGGAGAGTAAAAGGTTCTTTGGAGAGTGGGATTGCATTCCAACAGTGCAAGAAGCATTGAAGGGTGTCAAGTCTGCATTTTGATACTTAGACACAGAGGACAATGCAGAATAAATTACGGAGAGAACACAAAACTCTGGAGAAAGATTTAGAGAAGTTACTAATGAAAAAGGATGAAGTAAACAATTGAAAAGAAATGGATTTTTTTAGCATAAATAAAGATATTGAATTTTTCACTTTGTGCTGTTAATGTATCTGTATCTGTGCTGTATGCTGTATCTCTATATTAATTAAATCAATGGTTATGGAGAAATTCTGTTTAATTTTGACATCAACAGATATGGTGAACCAAAAATATTAGTCCCCAAAAGTTTTCTATAACCGGAGTCAACTATAATTATAATACTCATGTGTTAAAACCTCTGCAGTTGCATAAAAAAATTGCATAAGTTAATATTTTTAATAATATCTATTCTACACCTATCAAAGTTAGAGATTTCTTTCTTAACGCACCTAGCAAAATGTTCACTTTCTGTCTATTGAGAATGCTAGCATCTAAACTGTATGAAGAATTATTTCCGAAAAGAATGTCTGGGTAAACACAAGGCTCATGAATTTGAAACATCTTCTAAATTTTGGGAGTACTTTATAGGAAGCCCATAGAACATTTAAAAAGTTTTTTATGAATATATCCTTTTTTTTTGGTATAGAACAATACACTTTTAAAATCGATAAAAGTCCAATTTTTATTGAAACTTCTGAATTTTTAAAATTGCAAACAGTTCACCATGTTTTTGTACCTGCCCTTCAAATTCATAATTGAATCTGGAGATGTTTCATTGATGCATTCTTTTCTTCAATATTAGAACTTAATTGATTTAGTGTTTATTCAAGACATTAGTTTTTGCATAATATTTTATCAAAACATTACAATTTTCCTCAAAAATGCTTGAATGAGATTGTCTCAAAAACAACTCCAATTTTTTTCTGCAAATTGTCCACAATATTGTATATTACATAAGTACCAAATTTGATTAATAAGTGAACCTAAAAAATGAATGTATAGTTTTTCTGAAACATCTCATGTGGTAATTTACAGGTGTATTTCATGGTACGTGTACATGTCTACATTATGGGCGTATTTCATGATTAAACGCTTTTGTGTCTAGAAATGCTTCAAACAATCTATTATGAAGTTTATTGAAATCTCAAAGGATTTTGTGACTTCTCTTGAAATCGCTTGAGCCGAAACTTGTGTACAAACACTCCAATTATTTTTTCTCAAAAACAGATCCCAACTTTTCTCCAAAAATTTGTATATCATTAGAGCTGTTGATAATATTACTCTTCTACAATTTTTTGAAAGCCAATATTAATTAAAGTATTATGGAACAAAAGAATTAAGAAAATGTGAAAGACGTGATTCTTGATGATGAATTAAAGTGTATAATATTGATATTTTGTATTCTACTTCAAATACTTGATACATTGTCAGTTTTGGAAAACAGGTGAAAACAATGAAATGGTAATATGTACTTCCTGTGACAGTACTTTTGTTTTCAGTCATTTTGTTTGATTAAATCCCTCATAGAAGAGAAAATCATCTTTTTCTCCCCTCTCACTCTCCCTCTCTCTCTCGTCTTCCCTACCGGTAGGCTTCAGAGTCAGCATGACCATTGTCTGGACAGTAGGTCTTAACTGTTTTAAGTCAGTAAGTTTTCTGCGGTTTCACCGACCAATACCAGGTGAATGCTGGAGAAATTCCCTAACAAATGGGCCATGGACTCCATGTGATTTTTCCTTTCTCTTCCATGTCCTATTCTCTTCCTTTACATACATACACACACTCATATACTTTACAAAACCACACATTATCAAGAGCTTAGAGCTTGACCCACTGGTAGAAAGCCCTGGAGGGAAAAATCACTCACAAGTCAGATTGGTATCAGTGTAGGTTGGTGGCAGATCTTATCATCCTTTAGGGAGGAACACTGATACTCACACGATGATTATAGTTGTTGATGTGCCCTGAAATATCGACCAATTAAACAGACTTGGGCTCAGTGATCTTACAATGGAGGAATATACTTGGTACTAACAGAAAATAGTTTGTTTACAGTCAAGAGGGATCATAAAGTTTACTATATTTTTATCCCGCCCCCCCCAAAAAAAAAGAAATTCACTGTATGTCTGTTCATAACTTAATCATTTTCAGATTTCCTTTTCTTAAAGAAGCTAACTCTGAATCTGTGCATAAGTTTAATTTTGGTTTTCAGAAGAAACCATATGCAATTTCTTGAGGATCCGGGCAACTGAGATCCTTGCCAGTTGATCAGTTGCTCAGATATTCAGTTGTCACTGGCATTAATATTTGAAGGTCCCTTTTTCTTCAATTTTTTCTTGGTTGAGGTGTAGGTAAGTAGGACATTTTCTGGAAATTCATTTTAGAAAAATGAGGTTGGTAATTTTTTCATAACTTTTATAGGATGCAATGCTATGACTTCAACTTTTCATTAAATATATTAGAAATTACACCATAGGTTTGAAGTATTATTTTGAATATAGCTAATTTTTGCATATTAATAAAGAATTATGCAAAATTAATATTCAAGATATGTGTCATTTGTAGAGAGATTATAGTAAGCCATGTTCCCTATCCCGCCTATCCATAATAGATTATCCTGTTTTACTACAATCATGAAAAATAATACAGTACCCCATTAAATAAAATGTTTTCAAATAGTCAAAGTAAAGTCAACTCGTATCAATTTTAGATGGTTGTATTGCCTCATACAAAGTATTAATCTAACAAAACATTGAGTTCATTCGCCACTAGTAATCTAAACTCATTACATCATTTTTTCCCCTCAGTTGTTTCCACATGGTATTCATGAACATCTTGGAACACTCCTTCAAACCAATTTCCAGGATTGGTGTCTAAAAAGATTACAAATACTGTTTTCTATTGGTGGGTTGATATACACTACTTACATGATGTTGGTTGATTGGTATTTTATTTGCATTGACATGTCATTGTTCTTGAAATTAAAAAATGCATTAAAATCCTCTGTGAATTTATTAATGATGATAGCCAACTGTAAGGTACAAAACACTGTGTAGCTTCTTTACTCTTACAGTTTTGAAAACATTGTACCTGATTCTTAGTACTGGTGCACCACTTTTACTTTTCCTTCCAACACTCATAAAACTACATATAGAAGTGGAGGGAGGAAAAATGTTGGAATCATTCACCAACACAATCTCAAATTTTGGGTTTTAAAATATGTGTTGAGGGTTCTTTCGTGCTGTAATTTCATGCTCACATCAGGATTAAGCCCTGATTGTGCAGTTGAAGATGGTTGAGATGCAATTTTGGAATTGGAAAATTGAGATGTCTTTGTGAATTGATGGTTGGA
>BOPP01000016.1:2218712-2233159 GCA_017312745.1 Gryllus bimaculatus | reverse complement strand
TTCAATGTCCTCTACTTTTTTAAAATATGATTGTTGATGAGTAATTATACTTAAAATATTTAAACTGTTCAAATTTGATCTACAAACCAGTTGCAGTAAGAGGTTAATGTTTATTACATTTATAGATTAAGTCCTTCAAATAAAATCTTGTAACATTAATATAAGAGAATGTATTGTTGGGAAGGAGTACAGAAAGAAAGAAGAAATAATGAATAGTATTGTCAATGGGAATATTAAAATTGGGAACAACAGAATTTGAAAATTGATTTGGGAAATTGTGATTTTAATTTGTTTTGGGTAAATAAATATGTGAGTTGAAACTCTCTTGTTCCATCATTAAGTTTAAATGTTCCATCATGTTTGTTTTGTTTTTAAAGAGGAAAGTAATCATGTAAGTAGTGTACTACCCATTTAATATAATGCTGTTTAAATGATAATTTAGGTCTAGTAGAATATAACTTATAACAGGGGCAGATTCAGATACGAGTTTTGGGAAGGGAAATTCAAAATGTTTTCATTAAATATGTTATATTACAGATTTTGTGTATGCATTAAGTGTACCCAGGGTACACTTAGCTCATGCTGTGAAAATATTTTATTCGTTTTAATGATAATCTGAAAATATTTTTGCCTAAAAGTCACAGGACAAGTTAAAATCATTAGTCACTGAAAACTTTGAGGGGGGGGAAATTTCCCTCCTTATGGATCCGTGTCTGTTTATAAACAAGAGATAATAATTACAGCAAATGTTATGGTTATCTTCTATGGCTTTTCCAGCTGAAGCCAGTAATCTGGATGGTATATTTAAGGATCATATGGTGGACACAGAAATATTAGCAGGTTTTTCAGATGGAATCAGCCTCCCCCAAGTCCCTCTGTGAAACAACATACTTAAAAGACAAGGGTCAAACATCAATACCCAGGGGAGGATTTGAGCAAGTCTCTTCAGACCAAGACATTTTGTCCTATGTTATTGCCATCTCAGCTGTCTAAGCTGACATGATTATGTTATAAAATAACTAAATTCAAAAAATGTTGAATCAAGCCACATCTTTGGCATTCTGATAACTACGTTTCCATGCATGACACTTTTGTGGTAATGAATTTGCTGAAACACCACTCCTTTCTTCAAAATAAAAGTAATATTAAAAATGTATGTATATTGATTTTAACATCACAATTTTAACATTTTACAAGGTTCAAATGAAACTTTTTGAGAGTGGTAGTTGTTCTACTACCCTGTAAATTATTTTTGTTCAAAACATCAATAATTTTTGTATATGTGAATTGCATCAATGCCAAATGTATGAAATCTGCAATTATCAAAAGTCAAGGCTCACCTAGTTCTAATTAATATCTATTAAAAGTATCTATGCAATATATATTGGGACAGTATAATACTGTGGTATTGGTGTGACAACCTGTTTATAGTAAAATATGTATTTATTATTCTCCTGGCAGGGATAGTTATTTTGGGGAACTGCAGGAAAGTCTAGCCATTTTTCACTCATTGAAATAAATGACTTCTAATAACAAATGTCACACTATCAGCAATCAGTAGCATGCCTTTTCTTTCTGAAATTACTTAACATAATGATCCATAATTAATTACAGCGAGAAGTTTGAAATATTAGCAGAAGAATAACCGAACTTAATTTGGGGAAGACAATAATTCAGTTGATATTTATTTACATTTTTCATTCACCGATCCCTAATCTGTTCAATATCAAAATTTGTCTTGTGAAACAAACACTAATAAAACTGTTCAACTGACTTAATGTAATATCTATTAATATCGGCACACTTTGCCGCGTTGATTTCATATTCAATTGTCAACTGTTACCACAAATTCTGTAAAAAAATTATTTCGGAATAAACACAACTCTCTTTGGTCTCAGAGTAACTAGCTTGTAATGTTGGTTGTCATGGATATCTTAGTGGAGAGCCAGTCAGAAAATTTTGATCCAACTTCCTGTGTACGGAGGTACCATGACGTATCGAGACTTCCGGTAAAGTGGTCTCCACTATAAAAATGGTAGTGGGATAAATTGATATTTTTTGTGCCAATTTGTGTAAATGACGACGGGAACGGACATCATGGGGTAAGTTAAATAGCTGACTTTTGACCTTGTAGGCACATCGGAAATAAAAATCCATGGCAGTTTCTGTGAGAAAGAAAATATTCCAAAATAGTAGGAGTCTGACGTTAGCAACGTTAACTAGGGACCACTACCGTCGTAAGAGAAGCGATATTTGTCGAATTTGTTGAAAGAAAAGTTGTAAAGAAATTGTTGTAGGTTACAGTTTTTGTAACATTACACTGTGTGTTGTGGTGCCGCCGCCATGTAATGCTGTAATTTATTTCATTCAAGAATATGTAGTTAAAATGTCTGGACGAAATGAAGGCTAGAAGAAAACAAGACAGTTTTTCAATTGTTTTATCAACAATTAAATACGTTGCAATAAATAATACGAACTTTTAAAAAGTAATTGTAATGCATTGAATAGATTTCATGGTATTTTATTTTGTAGTATTAAAATAAGGACATTTAATCTAAAGTGAAATTAAATTTAAACTTCAAGAGTAGTTTGTGTATTTTGAATAAATATTACTGTGACGGGTTTTTATGGGTTATGAATAATCTGCATTTTCTAATGGCATACATTTTTACTGAATATCTCTACTTCTAAATGTTTGAAATGCTTTTTAAACTCAGCCTCATGGATTTTTGTCTCCTTTTCAGTTTTAGATTAGTATTACAGTAGATTAAGTATCTTTATTGTATTATTTTGTTTTTTATGAAAGCCTTTGTTTCAAATGCCGCAAGTGATCAGTTGTATCAATCTTCATGCAAATCTGCTGTTGTCATTAATCAAAGAAACTAATATAATTATTTTTGTAGTAATGAGTCAATGAAATAAAAAAAAATATTTTATATTATACATTTTTTTGGGAGTTGAAACTGAGATTAGAACTTACAATTTTTTTGGCAATTCTCCTTGAAGTGGGAATAAACAAAAACAATTTTTGTTTCTGTTGTGTTAGAGAAAATGAAAATAATGCAAGTACCTCTTTCTTCGTGTTTAGTGCTCTTAGTAGTCTTATGAAAGTGAAGAGTATAAATACTCGAATATGGTTTGTTGAAATATTTATGGTCTTCAGTGTTTGAGGAAGTGAGTGAAGATTATAAGAACCAACCAAGACATTTTAATGCCTTACGTTTCTTAAGTAATACTAAAATTATACTTCTTCCTTCCTGGAATTTATATCAGTACTATTATTTTACTTTTTCTGTTATTTTAAAAGGTGAACATTTTAGTAAGTGCCTGATTAACTTTATATTATCTAAAATCCTATTTTTGATTTGAGTTGATTTATTTTCATTGTATGTGAGATATGAGGATGTATAATTGCACACATTTTCTTGAATTAGAGAATCTCCATCCTGCTCTTTTATTACACAGAGTTGAATAATGAATAAAAGTACCAATAAAACTTTGTTAGCAACATTTGAAAACTATATATTATCCGTCCTGAGAAATAGTTGGAGTGAGAATAGTAGAATTTTTGGAGGGTGAATAGCCAAATTTGAATGAGAAACTCTTTCATAATGAACACAAGTTACAAAACATAAAAGTTCTTTGTGAATTGTTGAAAGGTTTGTGTGAATTATGCAATATAGTTTTAGGTGTGGCTCACAAACACAATTTCATATTGCAAGTTGCATTAGGTATAAATATTTATCAGTGAAACAGTATAAAAAAGTGTGAAGATGGATCATTGTTGCATATGAGGAAATGTTTGTAAGCTAAAACTTGCTGAGGGGAATTTGTAATGGATGCAGTTTCCTCCTGTCTCTTATACACTCCGGAAATAGTTTGGTCATTACTTAGTTTAAAAATTAAATGGTGTTTTTTAGTTCTGAATTTAATGTTACCGCGCGTCGAATTGGCAGTAAAATATCAAAAGGAAATTATTTTTCGTTAATAGTCAATTTATTAGTTCAATTCTCTATTTCAGTCCCAAACCCCTTTCTCCTCCCCCCTCCCGGAAAAATTTGGTTACGGCGTTGACCGACACACTTTGATTCTGTTGGTATCGTGTTAAGTAATGTGATTTATGGTGCGATTGTGGCGGTGGGGGTGCTTTGGACCTTTTCATAAGTGGCGCCTCCTTTTTGGATTCCGCTAGGTGAACCGCTAAAAATTCTAGAAGGGCATATCCACGACATGTATTTATCATGAAGGAGATTTCCTACGTTGAATACCTTACTGGAACTATGAAGTCGTAATGTATTTGACATACTAAAAAAAGACGAAGGCGAAAGGCTAGACTTGACTTTTGTGGGTAGGATTGTATGCAGCGACTAGAAATTGGCCAGCAGAGCCGTAGAGCCCAATTCCGTCTCGGAAGTACCAGTCGACCTAAAATAAATAAATCCAAAATTGACATAGAAATTAGCCGTATGTGACATGACTCGTGCTTGGGAATTTGCGCGAGCGTTAATGCAAGTCATTTATAACTTTTAAGTTTTTCTTATGTCAGGTGCGAAAAATACACGGTGGACGACATCTCTTTCCCTGTCACACCAGTAGGTCTGGGGGACTATGCGGTGATGCGTAACGTTCTGAAAAGAGCCATTATAGACTTCAATGCAAGATGCTCTTAGGATCGTTTATGATTCATTTTTGAAAGCTTGCTGATGTTTATCTCAAGAAGAGAGTTGTTGGTGGTAGCCGAATGCGCCTCATCACTCGAATTCATGACTTCATGGCCTCAAAGGGGATAGATGGCGGCGGTGGGTGAAGATTAAGAATAATTGAATAATTATTGATGTGTTGACATGGGTAGCAAGTGAAACCCTAGCGCCTGTTTCAAACTTACCACTAACCCATTATATCTCCTTCAAATTCAACATGTCGTGATAGCAATTTGAATCTACATACCTAGATGCGCGAGGCGAACAGTGGCAGTTACCCATCGGTGATTCCATTCAGAACGGCAAGTACAAGGTCACGTGAACTGGCAAAAAGGGCTCGTGGTGCAAATCTGAACCGCATGGCAGGGGCACGGAATCCCATTTAACTTTCTCGCTACCGCTTACGCAGCAGAGAAAAAGTTATGTAATGCTGCGCGATAAAACGGCGCATTTTCAACAGAAAGTCTTATTACAGGGATTTGGTAATGAGAAATTGTGTAAGTCCAGTTGCGTAATTTAGAGAAAAAAATTAGTAGCCAGAATCCATTGATATTTCCCAATCGATGTAGCTGATGTCACAGTCTCTTGAATTTGAAACCTATATTTTAATTTTGTGGGGTACTTCACATGAAGCCCCTGGAACATTTTCAATATTGGTTCAGGGAGGTCTCATTTTCGTTGAAAATTAATTTTCCTAAATTTAGAAAAATGCAAACATTTTTCGGCGTCTTCCTTGAACTAAATTTTGTTAAAATAAGATTTTTTTTTTCCTTAATGAAATCTGTTCTTTAAAGGTAGATACGAAATAAGGTCATGTACAATTTTTCGAATATTTGAGTAATTTTGCGTGAAAGTACGGTCAAGAAAGTACGTGCCGTTTTGTGTGCACCACTTGTTCTCGAGGATCAGCGATAACGGGACGACGGATTCCATTTATTATTTTTATTTTTACTAGGTGTTAAGGAATTTCACGAAGTGTTGGTTTATGCGACACACAGGAACTGCTCTCTATTATCTTTCTCACCGTACTTCATAAAATTATAAAGTATTGTAATCGTGCGCCGGAAAACTGTTTTTTTTTCTTCTTCTTTTTTTCCAGTAAGACTTATTGCCGGGCCTTGCTATCGAAATAATGGATAAGTCTTGTTTCTGTTTGTAGTAAATTACATCCTCTATACAGGCGTAGTCAGAATCCATGATTCGTGAGTCCTTTATATCGAAAAAGTTATTGATAGCAAAACTGTCCGTCCGGACGGACACGTCCGCCCGTTTTTTGGGCAACGCTAGCGCCTAAATTCATTCAGGCCATTTTGTCCCAAATTGATGTTCCCCAATCGATTTAAATGCAGTCGAGGCTTTGAGTTTGAAACGGATATTTTGATTTTGGGTGGTATTTTTCATGAAGCCTCAATTCTATTTTGTATTTTTTTGATTGAACATTGTCCTCAGCGCAGTGGACGTTTAAAAGAAAAGCACAGAACTTCGTTGAATTCCCTAATTTTTTAGAAAATTATAAAAGTTCCATTTTTTCGATATTTTCCTACAACTGCAATAATGAAGATTAAAATTTTATCATGTAAAATCTGTTCTTCAAAGACAGATCTTGAAATAACAATGTTACGAAAATATTAATAGTTTTCGCATACTTTTGCGTGAAATGTAAATTGTTTAAAACGATCCCCCAAAATACTAAATTTCTCTTCGTATGTATTAAAGGACGCTAGAAAAAACTGGAGTTCGCCCAATTTCTGAGAACACTACATCTTTCGAAAATTGAAAAACAAAACCTTCACAAACTACGAATTTGAAAATATAGATTTTTGTATTAAATGAAATCTATTCTAAAATTATAAATCTTTATAAACGGGTATGTAAAAACAACTAGTAGTTTTCACGTATTTTCTACTTGGAGTCAAGTCAACAACAAAAAACAACATTTTCTTAAAATCCGCTCCAAATTTCTTCTTCTTTTTTCCTCCGTTGATAGAACAAGGGAATTGTTTGAAAGAATGGCAAAGGTCTCATTTTCATTGCACTCGGGGTTTTTGAAATGATGCAAAAGTTAAAAATAATGCGAGAAAATGTGATATTGTAGCACCACTAGTTACTTGTGGACAGTCTTTTCTTCATATGAATCGGCGAGTACTTGCGGGCAATGGAATAATCGATTGAAAGGGATATAGTGTTCAATTTTAACCTTAAATGACAGCGAAGAGAAACCTTTTATAATCATTATTTTAAAATCATATTTAAAAATAGTTGAATTATTGCTTTCCGACATCATGAAATACTATAATGAACGTCGATTGTGAATATTTCTCCTCATGAATAAATTGCGATGTCCGCTCGCTCGACTGCCCTTCCATCTCATTCGTCCCTCGCCTGCCTGCACATCCGGCCTCCAATCAGTCCACACGTCCATCCAGTCGTTTGTTCAATCGCGCCTTCTCTGATCACTTCCGTTGTCACGCTCGCCATTCTTGTCAGATCGTCAGATCCTACTTAAGGCATGTCTGTGCATACTCTAAATATATAGACAGCGACTTGCTGTTTAGTTATTTACATTTATTTAATTTTTATAATTATATTTGGTCTGGTTTTTACTTTCTTGTCTTCATAAGTTATGTGAAGCATGGTATCAAAAAAGTTGATTAATCTTGTTTCTATATGCAATTACTCCCTCACACTTCGATCAGTTACAATCCACGTTTTATGAGTTATTTAGACCGAAAAATTGGTTGATGGCAAAATTGATTGATGGTTGTCCACGTTCGCGCCTAAACTGATAAAACGATTTTCTCCGAAATTGACATTCCCAATTGGCGTAGATCTTGAAATTAGGTAATGAACTGTTTTTCGAAAATTGAATTTTCGCGTAAGTTTGTGTGAATTATAAGTATTATTTAAATAATTATATTCTCAAAAAGGCTCGAATTTGTTCTTCTTAACGGTAAATAAGTGGTGCTAGGCCGTATTTTGGCAAACTCTGAATTTTCGAAGATTGCCAAAAATGTACATTGCAGAAGTACTATACTGATGATTTACTTTTTCTGAATTAAAATATGTTCTAAAATCTAGAATTCTAAATAAGGTAATATACAAGTTTTTGATGAAAAACGAGTAGTTTTCGTGTAATTTTTGCTTGAAATGATAAAAAAAAATCCTAAAATCTCTTTTTTTTTTAAGGGAAAGTACTTAGAAATGCCGTTGGTATCATTTTCGTAGGTTTTTAAATTTTTGAAAATTGCAAAATTTAGGAACAATGCAAGAAAGTGTGTTATAGCAGCACTAGTTTATGGCTGAATTGGATTGTTTCATGCGAGGTGATGAATTGTTAGATTAAATTGTTGCAAAAATTATCAGGATTTAAAAGATCAAGTATTGTAGAAAAGGAAAAAGAAAGATTTGCTCAACACATACTTTTAAACATTTAAGAGAGATGAATTTTACTGCCCTAGGGCTATTTTTAAATTCCATGAAAAAGTCATTTTAATTGCAGAATTTTAATATTTATGATGTTAATGCCCGCGGAATTACTTAATGTCAATCTCTATAATGCAACTACCAAGAAATGTTAAATTCATAGGATTGTAATAGAGACTGAAAATTCTAATGTTTCAAATGAAAGTGGCACCAAACTTCAATAAGACTATTTGTAGTTGTATGTACTCGTATCTTGATTCAACTCTGCAGTGCGTTTGGGATAATCAGTTTTTTTCTATCTTGTATCAACCATGACACTGAGTATATTATTTACAGTAAGAAGCGTTTACTTCCCATTTTAAAAAGCAATCGGTGGCGTGTTACCATTATTCAATCACAGAAAGTGTCGTGTTGTCGAACGTGTTTTTCTTTCCGCGTGTCTACACAAGATCCTTAGGACAAAATCTTATTCTACGGGGATGCTTTTTTGTTTCGCACATACTTGACATCATTCCAGAAGAATTTGATTTAATATATACACAAATAGTCTTACGGCGTCAAATTTAAAGCAAACAAAAAATATTCCGGTGAACACGGGATTGTTTTTTACAATAACATTTGCTTTTGTTATTACATTATAAATGACTAGGAGCCAGTTGTTGCTTATAGACTATTGTTATTGTCTTGTTAGTAGAACTGAACTCGCATGAAATGAAAATAAACGTGCAACATGCCTAATGAAAAATGCTGAAGCAGCAAAATACATTTTAAGAGTAAATATTCATTTAAGTTGCAAATATCCATTGCGAAATGCTATTGGCAAGTGAAATGTTCCCAAAAGCAGATCTTGCTTTGAATTGTAAATTGTACAGTACATAGTTCCTCGAAATAGCTGTTTTAGAAGACAGGACTGCAAAATGCAAGGAACTGCAAATATGTGATGTCTTTTACAATGTAAGTCCAAGATATCAGGATAACGGAATCATCTGCTGAAGATAGCTTATGTAGCTATTGCATGTGATGATCATCTGTGAATTCCCGCGACTAGCAAATTACCTAACAAATTTGTGTTCAATGCATTTTTCTTGTTGAATTCCTGTAGATCCAATTTCCTGATCTAGAAAGCCTGAGAATCACGAGTATGTTTCTTTTGCACACTACTCATACCACCTTGGTACATCTTTGAAAATATTTTTGAGATAAACTCTCCTACAATCAAACAAATACCAGTAAGTGTTGTTTTCATCCGCTGAAACAAACTGAGTTGTGCCCGACAAATTCCGCGCCTTTCTCTATTAGTGACTCTTAATGATGCGAGTCAAATCTCACGAGATTATTAATTTTTTGTTTGCAAACATTTGCTTGGAATGGTCGGTAGGTAGCCAAATTTTTATTCCCAAGATTAAATTCTCACAATTTTTGCCCTTTTATTGTTTAATTGGTGCAGTGATTTAAGTAGTGATTATTATTTTCAATTTTGTACTTTTAGAAAATGTATTAACGTTATCAACACCGTTCAGTATGCCATTTAAAATATTGCGTGATCGTCTTTATATAGTATGTTTAGAAACCGCCATGTTACTGATTGAAATAAGTTGTAAATTTTCGTTCCGTCTGGAAGTATTGGAAGTGTATTTCATTTAGTCATTCTACAGAAATGATCTGTAGTATGTACTCAACGATTTAATGTTGTGATTAGATTTGTAATTGCAAGAATTAACTTAACTGCAAAGAAAGTGTCATTAGCGGTGAGAAAAGGTCTTGATCTCACACTTGGAAACTAGTGGTGCTACTTTGCAGTCGTTTAGCAGTCATACTTTCTTGCGTTATAGGAAAAGTTTTGGTAATATTTTAAATATAGCATTTTCTGCGTATAAATTTCAGCTATTTCTTTAAACCTTCCAATTCTAACAAGAAGCATCACACAGTTAACCTATACCGGACGAGCGTTGTCAAATATGTGTATTCGTTGGCGAATAATATAACATGCGTGACAAAAGAGCTTACTTTCCATTGGTAAGTTGCACAGATTTAAATTGGTTTGGAGACGGTTAGTATGAGAACGATGTAGCAAGTATGATGAATTATACTAATAACAATACTCTAAATTACTAATATTTATTTGTAATAGTTAAGTTAATTTAATTCACGCCTTTTATATTGTGACACACCCTCAAATGAAGTTGCAGGAAAATAAAATCGTGAAAAGGTAGATAATGTTAGTTAGATCGACCAGAAGTGAAGTAACCACACCAAAATACTTTAATGAAAGTAAAAATTCTGTCTTAAAAGACGAAAGAAAAATTTGGCTTACGGCTAAATTTTTGAAATATTAGAAAAAAGTTTAATTTATAGTAACTGGTCTTAAGAACCTTTCGCGGGTAATATTTCTTTGGTTGTTGAAGATGTTTAGTGCGGTTTTATTTACTTTTCTTTTTTATTCAAATAGCGTAGTAAATTTATGTTAGGAACAGATATTAAATATAACTAAACGAGCATTGGGTGAGAGAGTAATTTATAAAAAACTGCTTGAGCGAAATTGGCAGTCGATTGTTCATACTTAGGGAGAGAGAAAAACCGCGGCAAAAAATGTGGAATATATGAAATGGGTTGGAAATTTTTAAAAAGGTTAAATTATGGAAAGAGCTCGACTGAATAATTATACGCCAACCATCACGAGTTAAACCCATAACTTCTCAATATATATTGCAGGTAATTGTTGCGCAAATTTTAATTAAGCTTTGCGGATTGTTGAAGAAATACATCAATACATGGAGAATAAATTGCTAGGAAAGTGAAAGTATGCGGAAAAAGTAAAAATGAATTAATATTAAGACATTGAACAATGATGAAGGATTTATTATATTACTACAATTAATTAGCAATCAAAATTCAAGTATAAAATGAATCAAATAGAAGTTCTATGATTGCAATCTAAGATTATTACATATTTTAGTCGTTGCTTCATGATTAGGGCTAAGTGAATTTCTTGACCCATACATTTATTTTCATATATACTTCATAATCAGATTTTTTCTCGTGGCCACATCCTTGGTGTGAACACCTGTCATAATATTTCATTAATTCAAGCGAAATTACTAGAAAATTTCGTTAAAGAAAAAATGTTACACAGATATTTTAAAGAGTTAATTTTGTCAACAGACTTTGCCTGAGGCCAAAAAGTTGAGTTTTTGTCAGTTTTGAATTTGTTTTGCCCAATTTTCGAAAAAAAGAGCAATTTGAAAATGGAACGAGAATTATATTTTTAACGCTCTTATTATAGTACAAGTGAAGAAAATAAAAAAAATGGAGCGATTTTTTTAAAAAAAAGTGGTTTTCAAACGGCAAAATTAGCAAGAATATGACTGCGTAGTTGAAAAATATGTACGATCTTTAGGAGCTATTTTGTAAACAGACTTTTGTATGAGGCAAAGAATTCTATTTTAATTTTGTTAGTTTTTAATTTTTGTCTTTTGGGAATTTTTTCGGGAAATATCAGAGGATTTAACGAAACTAGCAAAATGTGGGCGTTGCGACACTGTAAACAGTTTTGAAAATAGTCTTCAGTGCATTGAAATTTTTTTTCCAGAAGTACATTTTCTTTGTCTGCCAGCTCGTTGTTTAAATATGTTCGCTTCAGTAACTGGGCATTGGACTACTAATGAATCGTAGAGTTTTCGATAATAGTAATATTCCGTAATAAGGTGTTCGCAGAAACCCATGGCATTGTGTATTACTCCATATGTGATATGAAATGGTTTTATTGCACTTTCAAAATTGTGATGCGTAACAAATACTTGCAAGTTTTGATGCTAATTTTACATTTTAGTACAGCTATTTTAGCTTGTTATATGGTAATAACTGCAAAAAATGCATATAGCAATCTTGCATTACGCCATCACAATGGTAGAATGCCGAAATGCGAGTATGGTCCAAATTAAGTGTTCCGAAAATTCTCACCTCCGCAACGATGTTCTGACAAACAGCATTGGGATTCTTCCCGAAGTTTCTTAAACGTCATATTTTCCTCTGGTTGAATTTTTGCACAGATTATAAACTTCAACAGTCCAATTTTGTGTTCACTTCTACTTCTGCAATTGCTCTATTAATTAATTAGCCTTGTGTGGATGTAGCGTTTGTATTTATGATTCCCTATACATTCTAAAGGTGACTTTTTTTGTGTGTTTTGTAATGTTTATAGTGATAAGGTGTTATTTAATTTCAATAAGGAAAAGTGTCGGGGTTTTAAAACCATATTTTGCCATTATGTTAAGATATAAAGCGCGAAGTGAAATAAATGTCTTTCATTTCCTAGCCATTACAGTTTTTGCTTTCTTAATTTCATTGAAATACAAGTTCAATAGATTCCGAGGCCAATATGTTTCGTAGGCGTTCGTTCGCATAATTTATTTATTAAATATATAATAGTAATTCGACTCTAAATTAAAAATGCAAACCTGGCAGCGCCATTTACTTGGTAAATCATTTGTTCCACTTAAAGATGCACATATTAGTGAAAACGACCGTGAAAGAAATTATGGTATTAGCAAAATAATGCTTTGGTTGTGGTGTTTAATCAGTGATCGATTTAGGAGGTTGTTTTAACTCTTGCATTTATCACTAAGAATGGCAAGCGCAAACACGAAAATTCGTTTTTTGAAATATTTAAAGCTTCTAGCGGGAGCCGAAACCAAATTTATCATGGTCCCATCAGGGAAACTGAGACGGCATCAATTGTCCTCACAGGTCTCGCCTTCGTGACGGCAGGCAATGGAAAACTATCTGTAAATTACGCCCTCAAGAGTTTTAAACTAATATACAGTATAGTGGTGAGTACATTCTATTAAAATGTCCTTTCGCACTGTTTAAGAAACCAAATTTAAAACTTGAAGTATTTTTTTTTTTGAAAATCGTTTCGAGGGGTTTATGTAAAGTACCTTCTCTCCAAAATGAATAAATAGATTTTAAAATTCCAGGGTTCGCAACTCATAGCAAGAAGATTGGGGAATCATCAACGTTTGGGGGATTAATTTTGGGGGAGAAAATCGGTCTTGAAATTTAAGCGCTTAGCGTTGTGAGACAGACGGTTTTTGCGTCAACTTTTATTCTAACAATTTTTCATGGATCTCTTTTTTTTTTTTCTCGCTACAGCTACGTTTGGTAGAGGTTGTTTTTTCTTCCTATTATTTTTAGCAGCTGGATTTATCCCCTCTTTTCGTTACAGGGTCGAGCAATATTGGGCAAGATTTTTGTGTCGAAAATTCGTCGATTGAAATACTTTTCTACGTTAGTAGTGCGAGAAAGTGAATAACGAAATGTGGTAACTTGGATTTGATTGATTGATTTAGGTTTATTCGCGAGCGTCACGTGATAAGGACTTAGCTGCGTAAGGTGTAGGTAAGTTTTTGCCTGCGTGGTAGTGGGCGGGTGATTTTCCGCACTGGATGGTGAATATGGAAGGGCCGGACCTCTGTCGGTAACGGGGGTTTCCCGAACTAGCATCTCCCACAACAGTCCGAGTCGGGAGCAATGATCTGGAGTCCCGCGGCGGGGCTCGGGCAGTCATGGGAGTGTGGTAGTTGTAGTGGCATATAACGTGTGTGCTATAGGGGGCTGGAGGATAGGACAGGAAGGAGGAAGGAAGAGTCGGACCAGTTGCTGGCTCGTTGTGGTTAGGGGATAGGTGCTTTGTGGCATTGCGTCTGGTTAGGGTAATGCTGCCGGATCCCTCGATGCCTATACAGTACAAGAGTACACACACAAGGTCGACTCACAGCCACAGCTCATGACATACATAGCAGAAATACGGAGGAGTGCGTTTGTCTGTCTGGGGATCGCGGTTACGTCGCGATTGACATTTCCCGTGAGACAATCGAGACGTTGTATCATTCGATCCCGCGTGCTGGGAATAATGGTGTGGGGAGTGATTAATGTTGGTGTTTACGAATCCGGAACGAGTGAGGCGGCTGCGAAGGTTGTAACGGTAGGCGGGCGTGTTTCGGTGTTTGCAAGGGTCGCGGGGTTAAAACGAGTCGAAGGCGTCAGATTGTTAAGGGACGGAAAAAAGTCCCTTTGTGTAGCGTCGTTCGGAGGGGAAGTGAGGCGGCTGTCCATGTTAGTGAGATTTTAGTGCATGTAAGAAAGGGTCCCGCTAAATGAAGCTATGAACTGGGAATTAAATTCAAGATTAAAATAGAAATTTTTT
Source organism: Gryllus bimaculatus (assembly GCA_017312745.1). Lineage (NCBI taxonomy): Eukaryota > Metazoa > Arthropoda > Insecta > Orthoptera > Gryllidae > Gryllus > Gryllus bimaculatus. The sequence goes on along the minus strand of BOPP01000016.1, from coordinate 2,218,831 downwards.
TTCAAAGAATGTGTTTGGTATGTGCGAACTGTAGTGAGGTAACGGTGCGGTAATTAACCGGAACGGTCATCTAAATAAGATTATGAAGGATGGGTGACGTTGGATTAAAATGCAGTGAC
>BOPP01000016.1:2179664-2218687 GCA_017312745.1 Gryllus bimaculatus | reverse complement strand
TGTCCCATGTTAGTAGATTTACTGCATGTAAAAAAGCGTCCAGCCTAAATGAAGCCTCTGAACTGAATCGCCTGCTCCGAGTGATACCTTTCTCTGCTAGAGGAGCCGTGAAAGGAGCGTAGCGAAATTTGCGTGGTCGGACGAAAGAGCGGGCCTGAAAGTCCGAGTTTCGCCACGTAAAATAATGTATCAATTCAAGATTAAAATAAAATTTTCAAAAATGTGTTTTGTATTGCGAACTTAGTGAGTACGTCGGTAATTAAACCAACGTCATCTAAATAGATTTATGAAGGTGACGTTGATTAAAATGCAGTACCCGAAGGCAAGTTTCATTCCATACGCCATTATTTGCTTTCACGTCTTCGACAATATGATGTTGCCATTTTAAGTGAACAAGTGAAGTACCAAGTAAATCGCGCGGCAGATTTTATCTTATTTTTCATCCGTATTACCCTATTTTTAAAAATATATTTAAAATAATAAACCTACCGGGTTACGAACAATATTGCTTTGGAACTTATTAAATTCGAAGAATTACACGTGAATACGAAGCAAACAAAACTGTGAGTAATGCTGGAGAGTGAATGGACGTTCTTACGTTCGACGTCTGACATGAACGTTCTTGAGTGTGCAAATGCCAATTTTCAAATGAATGTGGCCCTCAACTTATTCTTATAAAATTTAACACCTTATTTTCATAATCATACGAAACAGTTGCCTTTTAATGTTTATATATATTCGCGATACAAAACGATTAATTGCAGAAGAAATGAACACAAATTAGACAGTTTGAGGAATTTTAATCTCTTAAAAAATAGGGAGATAAAATATAGAAGTGTTAAGGAAATCCTCGGAAGAATCAAGTGTATTGTAGAAGATTTTGGGTGCGAATTTTCGGAACTTGTTGAGAATGATCTTATATTAGGATTTGAGAATGCAGAAGAATGAATTACAGGTAATTAATTTGCATATTAGCAAAAAATCGTAAACATGTAGCTGCACTAAAATCTCTATTCGCACAATAAAGTATTCGTATTTGCAAGTCTTTTTATGGCGATTATCACTGCAATATTTCCCGTTCATATGGAGGTAACATACAAGGCCATTCATTGGGTGTTCGGAATTTTTGAACGGGAGTATAATATTATCAGCTATTATAATTCATTGGCAGGTCCAATGCCAGATACTGTAAGAACATATTTAAACGAAGCTAGGCATGAAATAAATGAAGTATGAAAGAAATTTTCAACACATGAAACTACTTTCAAAACAGTTTATAGCGTCGGCGACGCCACAATCAACTAGTGTACAGTAACATTGATATAAATAATAAAATGGAAAACATGTGGCAATTTCATTTCGATTTTTTTAAATTTCGGATTGTTAATTTTAATGAAATAATGAATAAATGAATGAATTTATTTAGATTTAAATTTATTTCGCTAAGCGGCGGGAGTAGAACGTTTGCTTGAGGGGTGTGTATCAATTTCGCCCTCAGTTAATTTGTTGAAATAGGATTCGTGCGAAGAGGTACGCCTACAGTCTGTAAATCGTCTCTTGATACACCAAATTTGTTCAATTGACGTTGAGAGAAGGGTCACGAAAATATCTCAAAATTGCTAAGAAATGTGAACTGCTCCGATTGAACATGGAGGAAGTAGGTGGAATCGTCATTCGCCTGTGCTGGGCCTCCCGGGCCGAAGTGTCCGAGCGGCGTCCAGCGGTGCAGAGGCCGCGGGGGGCAAAGGGCAGCAGCGGGAGCGTGGACGCGCGCAGGGAGCGGCGCCCTGGCCTGTCGAGGGCGCGGCGGCATGGGGTGCCGCCCCCGAGGCTTTGATCCGCCCCCGGCCGCCTGCATTATCCGCGCCGCTGCTCGCCTGTCGTCGGGCGGCCGCCACCTTTCCCAGGGTCTAGCGAGTTTTCAGTCGGCTGTCGACCCTTCGTTGAGGTACTCAGCCAGTTGCCCGATATGTGGCGTCGGCGGCGAACGAGCGGATTTCGCCCGAGCCGCTATTGAATCGGAGCGTCGTGCGTAATAATAGCTGTCGTGCCTCTGGGCGAGCGCGTCGACGTGCGGCGATCCGCTTTTTCCCAGTGACGCGCGGCGGCCTGCCGGCGAGGGGTGGCGCTCGCTAGCGATGTTCAGGTAAGAGCAGAGGGGTGTGGAGGCGGGAGATCGGCGTTCGGCTCTCGCTCGCGAAGAGCGGCGTGCGGATTCGTGTCGTGGCGACGCGCCGTTTGTCCCGAATCGATTTCACCGCACGGTTCACCCCTGCGGATGCTGGCCCCGACCTGCTAGGCCTCGGATCCTCGAGGGACCGAAGGAGGACGCGCTGTGGGCCAAGAGTGAACGGAAGTTGGGGCTTCTACTGGCTGTGCAGATCAGCGGACCGCGCGTCTGCTTCTAGTAACCCCTTTGCGCTCTCACGTTTGTGCGCTCCTTATCGTCTCATCCTCCGCTCTTGCGCTTTCCCCCTTCGCTACCTTCGATGAACTCCGCAGGACCTTAACCCGCCTTGTCATATTCTTCAGTGAAACTTCGCAGCATTGGTTTGAAGCATAGATCAGTATGTTATTAGATGTATATTTCACTACTGATTTTTATTCTCTGCGTTTCTCTTCTTTTCTTCATTGTACTTTCTTGCAAGATAGTGTTTGGTGTTGCCGTACTCTGCCTTTCTTTCACACACTGGCGAATCGAGGGGGGGGGGGCCTGGGGGCAAGTCACCCTCCGCCAAAAGTTTTCGTTTACCTTCCTTTATTTGGCAAAATTGATTTATTTATTTGTTCGAATTATGTAATTATTTAAATAGTATTTTATAGTGTATCTTAGAGTACATAAATAATATGCAATGTAATAACAAATAAGTTTATTTTTTAACAAATCTACGATGTGTCCTTCCCCCAAGAAAAATGATTGGCTGGATCCGCCTCCTTCTCATGCGAGGGCTTGTTTAGTTCAATTCCAGTATTGCCCCATCTATCACTTTTGTTGTGATATGATAAGAAAAAGCTTCGAGGAAGACATTGTCCTTCCGTAGTACCTTGAGAATGTGTTTACGTTCCTTCAGAAATGGGAACGACGTAGATTTCAGTATACTTGCGAAACTGCACATTTCTATCAATATCCTTCTGATATAATAATAGGAATAATAACAAACTGCCTCTGACTGATTAAATTAGCGGGGGTTGCAGAATAAATGTGACAATGGAAATATACATTAGAAATCAATTTCTAAGATGATCATCGTTCGAATATTTTACTTCGCATTAAAAATGAGAGCAAATGATCCAGAGATGTGATAAGTGGCAATCGAAATACATTTCGAAACGGTACAAAACATTAGCACTGTATTAACATCGGAAGGATAGAACTGATATTTCATGTCCCCATCGCTTCTGGACAAGGCATGGGTGTTTTATTTATTAATCAAAAACAAGAGCATAAAATACACGAGTTGAAAACGTAATAATATAGTAAGTTAGTACAGTTAAAAAACGTAATTTTGGGATTAGAGACTCAGTATTGTCAAGTCAATAATTTAATATATTATTTGTACTCTATTTGTAAATTTTTCTCTCGACTGTATTAAAATACACAGAAAAATGCATTGAAAATCTAAGTTCACGATTTCGATGATAAAATTGGTTTTGGGAGTCTTGAGACCAACAAGTGGTTTTTATCATTATGGATTCTTCTGTCGCGCATAACACAGCAAGGTTAGAAGCTTTTAAACTCATAAATTCACACGTCACTAGTAAGGTGTTAATCACGTTTCAAAGATCTTTAGGATTAATGCATGTGGCGTGAAGACCCTTTTTATATAACAAAAAGCAATATTCGTAAAAATCGCTGCTTAAATGTAACATCGGAATTAGGACTTGGATAAGGCGATGCGTCCCTAATCACATTGGAACAGTTGATGGGGGTTCGTTTTGAATGAAAAGCCTGAAAGTGGTAAAATTCTTCAGTTTATTTACTTTCTCGTTTACTACAGAAAATTTTTATAAAGCTACAGAGAAAAGTGGCAATTTTTTTCATATAAAAAGTCTTACACATTGTGCCCTCGTTCCTGATATCGAAAAAAGTATGTAATTCTTGCGCGCGCGCCCTCAGACACATATAGTAATTCTCTACATATGTATAGTAATCCTCTAATTACGGGAAAACGTTTGTCTGTGTGACGTTCTGTTTGTCAGTCTGTCAGTCCGATAGTGAGCCAATCTGTTTGTCACTCTGGCAGACAGACTGACAGTGTCAGTCGGTCTGCCAGGGTCAGCCTCCGAGTGCAGGCCTGAGTGCGATGTTGAAATATTTTGATCTTTCGAAAGCGAATGGTGTCAGTTATTCAGATACGTAGATTCATTGTTACAAAGCACTTTAAAGGCCATGTATGTATAAAAATTATGTAGAAAATTGTATGTATAATATGTATATAATATGTATTATGTAATAATTGTATGTATGTATACATTTTTTTCATTTTTACTAGCATTTTAAACGACCTGCGTTGTCGTCATCAACGCTCGCCCTCACAGACTGCCTTATCGCCCGTTCTTACCGCCTCGCGATGGGCTAAATTAGCGAATCCAGACAGAACTAGCCTTTAACCTTTTTGTTTTAAGTGTTTTAGTGGAAGGAATGGGAACGTTAGTTTCGAAAAATTGTTCGTGCAATCTGCGAAACTGAATTCCTACACTCAAAACAATGGTACAAGCACTACACCGTTGGAATCAATGAAATACCTTAGGTATGTGTATTAGACCGAAATAGGCTTAGGCAATGTTCGGGAAGCGTGAAGTTGCTTTTCATTGGGAATGTCTCCAAAGAAGTGGCAGGTTCCGCGAGAAGGCTTGGGCGGTCTTTTGGTTACTAATAGACGGCAGCTCGGAAGGGGATGGGGCAAAACCGAAAAGCTATCCCAGACTCGAGAGAATTTGGAACTAACTAGTACGTGAAAGCCTTTACCATTTTGTAGCACCACTAGTTTTCACTACCTTGCTCGTTTGCATCGTACATTTGTTTTCTTTGAACCTTCTTGCTTTTCCTCTCCGCTGCCGTCCTACTCTCCCCCGCAAGGGAGGGGGGAGTCCTTCGCTGTCGCTTCCAGTCGCGACGCGCCGTCAGCACTGGCTGAGCAGTCGTCTTTCCTGGTCATCGATTCTCCTCGTTTTTCACTGGCTGCGTTGGGCCTCTTGGGGAAGAACGGTGGCGCGGGCGGAGGCTGGCAGGGAGGAGAGCAGACTTTCGTGAACAGATGGCTGCGGCGCGCGTGTTTCTCAACGGGCCGACCGGCGCGATTTGAGCGTGGGAGCGTCCTGGCCTGCGAAGCCAGCCCCGCCGACAATAGCTCTCCTTGCCACCGCTGATCCATTTCCAGAGCGAGGCCCGCAGGAAGCGCAATAGTCACTCATTGATCCATTTATGATACAGAGCTAATAAATGACCTGGTGGATCAGAAACTCAGCCAGTTTCTTCAATAGTAATACATGTTATTTCGTCCTGTCAAGCTGGATCTCTTCAGAGCTTTATTTCGAAGCAGATAAACATTCAACAGTCGTTTTTTTGCTTTTTCAGGTAGTTTTTTTTTCTCTCTTTCAGATGGATATCTAGTGACGCATGCGTTCTGGAAGTACCCGAATAGCATTTCTGTGTTCTTCACCTGCCTTGCCGTATTGTAAAATGTTATTTTGTTGTTTGTGAATATAGCCTTATCTTCATGAAATTTTGCAAGATACGGCGTCCTCAACGGTAGTGCGTGTGGCACAATTGAGTTTTGAAGGATTTTATTCGAATGAAAGATTTCAATGAAACATTTTCTGTCTAGAAAGGTTTTTCAGTACAGTCTACCACTGAAAATGCCGGTAAAATAACAAGGAAAAACAACTCTTAAATAGAAAGCTGAGCTGCAGTTAATGGACGTGAACTTCCCGTTTTCCATTTTCCTAAAGTTTATTGGGTCTAAACAAAATAGAAAAATAATAAATATTGACTCAAGCCCCCTCAAGAGGAACGCAAGCTTTGTTCATTTCGTTGCCTTCGGCGGCTGTCGTTTGTGCGCAAACTGATCTAAGACATATGTGACCTCAAAGCAAGATAATTCAAGTTATGTGCTGGAAAAGAAAGCACATTATTTCGCATCTTAGTCAGGTCTTGATTACGGGCCGTATTCATAACCGACACTTAAGTGATAAGTAAATGATTAAGTAATAAGCTTATACTTAAAATAAGGGAACCCTTATTACAGTTTCGTATTCGTAGTCCCTACGTATTCAAGAATCGCTCTCAGGCAATATTTCGCCAGATAATATTTGGCAACATTGCTTTATTGGTTACTAGATACGAATCTACAAGACCGTGTCAATCTTGTTTACAGTTTTGGCGGTTCTTTTTAGCGCATGAATAGCATTTGGTTTCATCAACACGTTTCATCAATATAAAAATAAATTATAAATTTGTTTTGGTTGCTTCGATGCGCAAAGTCCTGTGCGGATAGTTGCTATTGGTAGAATTTTCCCCTTTTTGCGTGATTAGTAAGTGTACTTACAGGCGTACGATATTTGTAAATCACATGAAGGGAATTTTATGAACTTTTGAATATTTCTTGATGCCACTTCTGATGTTTCTGTAATGATTCTACAAACTGATGGCTGACTTATTCCATAGAGATCTGCACATTTCAACTGAAAAAAATAAAACAAAACACCCTTTTCACATGATGCATTGTAATCTTTGTAAGATAACCTATAAAACATGGTCCTTGTAGGATAACCCACAAAACACGTCCCGGTGCGGTAGTCTGCAATTGAAATTAATAAATTACGTAATTGAAATGATGTAGCAAAAAATGTGTGCCATTATCATTTTTAGGACTGGTGGCAATGGTTATCCTCTATTCCTCAAGCCCGCATTGTAAGTGAGCAACACAGATATTGTTTACAACCGTGTCCTTGTCAGAACTATCTCTTCATAAATTCTTGTTATCTATGCATTTTCAAAGGAGTTTACAAGTCTCTCAAATATCGTTTTGGTACACTTTATTCCGTATTGATTTCAATAATTCCAAAAACATAACAATCTTTGATGTTATTCCACGTTGAAAAATAAGGGCACATATAAGCTCACTTATTCTTATAAGTGAATGTTAAAGCAAACACGTAAAGGACGCCCATGAATTGAAATTGCGAAAAAGTAAACACTTAAGTGTTCCTCAAAAATAAGTGTCGACTATGAATACGACCCTACGTCGCTGGAGCGAAATGTGTAGATTATTCATTGATGGAAACGCTATTCGATGCAAAGCGAAGAGACTGGTTTGGTGTCAGGGATGAACTCTTCGATGTTCTGTGAATTCCCTATTGGAAGGCTGTAAAATTGCTCGAAACGTCCGTGCCGGGAACGTATTTGACGACTGGGGACCTCGTAATGCCCAGGTGAACTGTAAAGAAATAGTAAGTTTTTTTGGTTGTTTTTTTTCGTTTCGTCAGATGTGAAGAAGGGCTGTGTATTTCATTTTGAACAATCAATACCATGAACTTGTGTGGGAACTCAAATGCGAACATTTTCACTCCCTCTTACCACCCACTTTAGTTGGTATACAACACCCCGCCCGCCCGTCCGTCTGTTTGTCCGCCCGTCCGCCTGTTTGTCCGCCCGCCCGCCCGTCCGTCATGTTTGTCCGCCCGCCCGTGCCCGTCTGGTTTGGTCCGCCCGCCCGTCCGGCCTGGTTTTCGTCGCCCGCCCTGTCCGTCTGTTTGTCCGGCCCGCCGTTCCGCCCTTGTTTGTCGCCCGCCCGTCCGTCTGTTTGTTCCACCGCCCACCCGTCCGTCCTTGTTGTGCCCGCCCGCCCCGTCCCGGGTCTGTTGATTGATTCCATTGTCCCGCACTACTCCGCCTCCGCCGTCTGTTTGTACCGCCGCCCGCCGTCCCGTCTGATTTGGCTCTACGCCGGCTTCCGTATCTAGAGTTAATTCATCCGCCCGTCGTCGTTTTCCCCGTCTCGTTTGTCCGCCCGTCGTTTGTCGCGCCCGTACGTGTTTGTCCGCGCCGTCTGGTTTGTCCCGCCGTCTGTTTGTCCGCCCGTATCTGTCTTGTCCGCCCCGGTCCTGTTGTCGCCCCGTCCTGTCTTGTCCGGCCCGTCTGTTTGTCCGCACCGTCTGTCTTGTCCGCCGTCTGTCCTTTGATCCGTTCCTCGATCCGGTTGTCCCCGTCCGCTCTTTCTCTTGTGCCCGTCCGTTTTTTCTCTCTGTGGGGTACTTTGGTACCCCTGTCCCATTTTTTGTCCCGTCCCGTCTGATTTGTCCGTCCCGCTCTGTTTTCCGTCGCGTGCTTGTTATGTTCGTCCGTCCTGTTGATCCGTCCGTCTCGTTTGTCCGTAACGCTGTACCCATCTTGTTTGTGTAGGTCCCAGTCGTGTTTGTCCGTCCGCGCCATCGTAGTTTTAGCTCCGTCCGTGTCTGCTCTGTCGTCCTGTCGTCTGATGTGTGCCCCGTCCGTCCGTGTTTGTCCGTCAGTCCTGTTTGTTCCGGTGCCGTCTTGTCCGTCCGAGCTCTCTGTTTGTGACGTACCGGCTGGATGGTTTCCGTGCCTGTCTGTTGGTGCGTCTCGGTCCTGTTTGTCCCGGTCTCGCGGTCCTGTTGTCCGTCCGTCTGTTTGTCCGTCCGGCTGTTTGTGTCCGTCGCCGTCTGTTGTCGCGTCCCGTCTGTTTGTCCTTCCGTCTGTTTGTCCGTCCGTCGTGTTTGTCCGTCCGTCTGTTTGTCCCGTCCCGTCTGTTTGTCCGTCCGTCTGTGTTGTCCCGTCCGCGTCTGGTTTGTCCGTCCGGTCTGGTTGTGTCCGTCCGTCTGTTTTTGTCCCGAGTCCGTCTGTTTGTCTCGCGTCCGACTCTGTTTGTCCGTCCGTCTGTTTGGTGCCGTCCGTCTTGTGTGGTCCGTCCCGTCTGTTTGTCCGTCCGTCTGTTTGGTGCTAGACGTACCGTCCGTCTTGTTGTCCGTCCGCGCTGATTTGTCCGTCCGTCTAGTTTGTCCCACGTCCCCGTCTGTTTGTCCGCCGTCTCGTGTTGTCCGTCCGGCTGTTTGTCCGTCCGTCTGTTTGTCCGTCCCGTCGTGACGTTTGTTCCGTTCCGTCGTGGTTTTTTCCGTCGCGTTCTGTTTGTCCGTTCCGTCGTGTTTGCCGTCCGTCTGATGTGTACCGTCCGTCTGTTTTCGTCGTCTTGGTTGTCCAGGTGGCCGTCTGTGTGTGCGCGTCTCCGTGCGGTTTGGTCCGTCCGTTCTGTTTGTCCGTCGGATCTTTTGTCCGTCCGTCTGTTTGTCGCGTCCGTCTACACGTTGGTCCCCGTCGTCTGTTTTGTCCGTCCGTTCTGTTTGTCCGTCCCGTCTGTTCTTGTCCGTCCGTCTGTTTGTCCGTCCGTCTGTTTGTCCGTCCGTCTGTTTGGTCCGTCTCCTCTGCTTGTCCGTCCGTCTGTTTGTCCGTCCGGTTCTCTCTGTTTGTCCGTCTCTGCTTTGTCCGTCGTGCTGTTTGTCCTCCGTCTGTTGCTCCGTCCGTCTGTTTGTCCGTCCGTCGTTTGTCCGTCCGTTTGTGTGTCCGTCCGTCTGTTTGGTGCCGTCCGCTGTTTGTCCGTCACGTCTGTTTGTCCTGTCCGTCCGTCTGTTTTGTCCGTCCGGTCGTCTGTTTGGTCCATCCCGTCCGTCCTGTTTGTCCGTCCCACCGTCTGTTTGTTTGTCCGGCACGTCTGTTTGTCCGTCAACGTCCCGTCTGTTGTCAATCCGATCCGTCTGTTTGTCCGTCCCCGTACAACACCCTGTTTGTCCCCGTCCGTCTCTGTTTGTCCCGTCCTTCGTCTGTTTGTCCGTCGTCTCGGCTGTTTTGTCCGGTTCCGTCCGTCTGTTTGTCCCGTCCCGTCCCCGTTCTGTTGCCCCGTCCGTCCGTCTCTATTGTCCGCCGTCTGTTTGTCCGCCCCCGTCTCGTTTGTCGCCGTCGTGTTTGTCCGCCCGGTCGTTTGCTCCGCCCGTCTGTCCGCCCGTCTGGTTTGGTCCGCCCCCGGTCTGTTTGTCCGCCCGGTCCTGTGTTGTCCGCCGTCTTGTTTGTCCCCTCCTGTTTGTTGCCGCCCGTCTGTTTGTCCGCCCGGTCTTTGCTCCGCCCGTCCGTGTTGTCCGCCCGTCTGTTTGTCGCCCGTCCTGTATTTTGTTCCGCCCGTTTCTGTTTGTTTCCGCCCCCGTCCTTGTATTTGTTCGCGATCCGCCCGTCTGTTTTCCGCCCGTCTGTTTAGTCCGCCCGTCTGTTTGTCCGCCCGTCTGTTTGTCCGCCCGTCTGTTATGTGCCGCCCGTCCCGTGTCCGTCACCCCCGTCATGTCTCGCGTCCGCCGCGTCTGTCCGTCCGCACCGTTCGGTGCACCGGCCGCGATATTACCGTTTGTTCCCGGTCCGCCCCGTCCGTTTGTCCGATCCGCCCGTCCGTTTGTCCCGTCCCGCGTCCGTTTGCTCCGTCCGCCCGTCCGTTGTGCCGGTCCCGCCCGTTCCGGTTTGTCCCGTCCGCCCAGTCCGTTGGTCCGTCCGCCCGTCCGTTGTCCGTCGCCGTCCGTTTGTCCGTCCGCCCGTCCGCTTGTGCCGTCCGCCCGTCTGTTTCGTCCGTCCGCCCGTCCTTTGTCCGTACCTGCCGTCAAGTTTGTCCGTCCGCCCGTCGTGTTTGTCCGTCCGCCCGTCGTTTGTCCGCTCCGCCCGTCCGTCTGTTGTCCTGACTATCCCGACGACCGTCCGGCGCTTTCTGTTTGTTCCCGACCGACCGACCGTCCGTCCTTCTGGTTTGTCCGACGACGTCCGTCCGTCGTCTGTTTTGTCCGGACCGACCGTCCGTCCCGTCCGTCTGTTTGTCCGACCGTCCGTCCGTCCGTCTGTTTATGTCTCGATCGACCGACCGTCCGTTCCGTCCGTCCGTCTGCTTTGTCCGATCACCGACGTCCCGTCCGCCGTCAGTGTTTGTCCGATCGCCGACCGTCCGGTTCGTCCGTCTCTGTTTGGTCGACGAGCCGTCCGTCGCGTCCGTCCGTTTGTCCGCCGACGACGTCCGTCCGGTCCGTCTTGTTATGTCCCGAACCGACCGACGTCCGTCCGTCTGTCTGTTTGTCCGACCGACCGACCGTCCGTCCGTCTGTCTGTTTGTCCGACCGACCGACCGACCGTCCGTCCGTCTGTCTGTTTGTCCGACCGACCGACCGACCGTCTGTCTGTTTGTCCGACCGACCGACCGACCGACCGACCGTCCGTCCGTCTGTTTGTCCGACAGACTGACCGTCCGTCCGTCCGACCGACCGTCTGCCCGTTCTAGGTCAATGATAGCTTCTAAACCGATCAGACGATGGCTCGAAAATTGATATTTCGTGAACGTGAGCCCCTGCAAGTTTGTAAGCGATATTTTATTTTTTTAGGTTCCTTAAATGGAACATAAATTGTCTCAAAAATGATTCAAAATGTTTTAATTAAATTTTCCCCTTCCATAGCGCCTAGAACATTTAAAACTGGCTCATATCTCATTCTCGTTGAACTGTGTACTTTTGAAAATTTTAGTTATACTTTATGGCGTCTTCAACTACAATATTGAAGAAAATATATATCTTTTCTTAAGGAAACTTTTCTTCGAAGACATCTTTAATTAAGGGCATTTACAAATTTTCGAAAATATTAAGATTGTTCGCTTCCCCCTGAATTAAAGGCAATTTAAAATGCTTAAAAACATTTCCAATTTTTCCCTTTCATTTATTTACTCGTATAAAACGATGCACGGTCATTAATATGACCCATTTTCGGTGAACTCTATTTCTGTCAACTGAACTAAAATAACATTGCGAAAATACTATGGGGTCTGTTCTAAAAATTAATATTAAATGAGGTCATTTGATTTAATTAAAATATATTTTCGCGTAATAGTAATGAGTTTTGGATCGAAGGGAAGGTAATTTAAAAAAACGTTTTTTGTCGCAGGTTGCACATTCTCTGAATTTCTGAGAAATAAGTTATTGCATGAAAGCTACTGAGCCGTATTTGTGGTAGTTCGTGAGAATAGCTTTTTTTGTGCTGATATGCAAAATTCTTATCAAGAAGAATTTATCTGCCTCCGTGTGAATATTTATGAGTTTTATGAAAAGTAATGATAACTGTAAGTTGGTCAGGAAAGCCAGAAAGAAAACAGAATGGTCAGAGAAGTGCAAGAAACTATTAACAGAACTTATTGGCGTCTTCCTGACTTACGAAATGGAGTGTTGTAACAAGTAAGAAGTGTACTAAATTGTTTCTAAGTCTGTTCTGTTATTTAGTCCAGCTCTCTCCTCCAAAAATCATGGTGTTATTCGATTTATAGTTAAATTATACGTTTTGTTACTTCTTTTGTAATTTCTTACTGATTGTTTCGTGAGCATTGAAATTTGTATTGAAATCAGTTCTCATTTGAGCTATTGGACTTGAAGTATGTGGAGCCTTTGGCGGCGGTCACAGTGGAGCGAATTTGGTCGAAATTTCGCACGGCCGTTTTTGTCCGACGTTCCTGATTCGTTCAAGCACGTCATGTGAACAGAAATGGTCATAGTGAACCTGAACTACCTTTTCCGACGACGTCCGAAAACAACGGCTGTCGGACGGTGATGTTTTTCCACCCGACCTCGAGCGACTGAAATGTCGGTCAAAATCGTCCCTAATGTGACCGCCGCCTTAAGAATGAAAATTAGGTTTGTAATAGCAAATGTAAAATTGTGTATTAGTAGGAAGCGGATTTCGATGACCTAAAACCTAGCCAAAAAATGGTCAATAAAATGCTCTTAGAATGTTTTTTAAATGACCTAATATCAAAGAAAAATGACGTACAAAATGTTATTAAAACCAGTTCAGTTGAACAACTCAAGCTGTTGGATACGTTACTGATGTAATCGAGATTTCTTACATTCGTTCAAGCGCACTAAAGCTAGCAAAGTTTTGAATTGGTCTGTTCTTTACCAGGAAATCTCTTTAGAGCTTTAATTATTTCGAAATCGGCCGCGCTAATACGTGTCTGAGGAACCTTAGATTACACACAACGGACTGTCATTACAATTTCTGAGCGAAGAAATCGAATAGGCTTTTCAGGAATTCTGGGGAGAATATTTGTTGCATCTTGTAAATATTACTTGATGACGGATTACTTGATAGTATTTAAATGATATTAAAATCGATAAAATCAGAAAAAAAATCATTAAACTTTCGGAAAAAGGGAAAAAAGAACCGTCGAAATCGACGGATAATGCCTTACAAGATGACTTACAAAACTGGGTCATTTCCGTTTGTCATAACATAAAATTATTTTCTATGCTAAATAGCATTGTTTTAAAGTGAAAAAATGACATTTTCTTAAAATCCGCCCCCTATTAATCAGTAAATTGAATAATGAAACAAATATTGTATGTTGAGCTTATTTACGAAATCATTTTTACGTCTATCAATGAAAGCATTAATGTGTACTGTGGGACTTAAATATGCGGAGAATATACAGGAAATCTTACCTTATGGGATTCTACGATCATTTCCATGAATTAAAATAACGGAACTTTTTTTTAAAAAATAATCCACATGGACAAGCGTGGGAAATGAGGAGGCCAACTAATGTCACCAAACCGGGAAATGCGACCACGAAAAAAATTTGAATAGCTTCCATTGACATTCTTGCTGTGTGAGCTGTGGCCTCGTCCTGTTGAAACCAAACTCGCTGGTTAGGAATACATTTTCTTCTTACTTCAGGTAGGAAGAATTCAGTGAAGTCTATAGTGATTTTCAGTGATAGAAGTTACAGTCGGTCCGTACTTTTTTAACATCTGTACCGGACCGGTTACAACATACCAAAGGCATTTGCGACTATGTAATGGTGCATTAGTTGTGGATTTTCTCTGGCCCAATAACGACAGTTCTGCTGATTTACCATGCCGTTCAAATGAAAATGAACTTCATCACTTATAAAAAAAATCTCATTTTTCCCAAGTATGCTGCATTTCTCGAGAAACATTATGCCCGCATTTCTAGGGTTCCATTGTTGTACAATGGCCATTATGTTGGTACGAAATCGTAGATCAATATGCAAAATAGGCCTTACTGAACGATTACTGATGAGCAGTTAAGTAGAATGGCTTCTATCAGCTTGACGAGGACTACTGAATTTGCTGAACTCTTTCGACAGTTTCTGGAGTGCGTACTGAACGAGCAGCCCTTGGTAGTTTTCTATCCATCACTGTTCGTCGTAAACTAAATAATTCAACCCAACGTAAAATAGTGTTACGAGTGGGAACACTATCATGTCTCGCATGATTGAAATGTCTACGAAACTCACGATAGACTCATTATTACGCACAAAAGCCATCGTAAGCAAACATACGATGTTGCACAGTCCACGGTTCCATAACCACGACTAAGAAAAATGGGAGGTTACCAAACACGTGACCACACTAGGCCCCCCATTCCAGCGCCGCCACATTCAACTAGTTATATAGTAATTAGGTAACCTGCGCGAGTCCGTCTGTCCGTCAGATCTGGTCCTTACCCTCATTTAGAGCTAATGAGGTTTCAGTTCAGACGTCTCGATCTACTGACAAGATTTTTAAAATCTTTTGGAATCATTCTAAGAAAATTAGGCGAAAAAAATGTTTTGGAGAATTTGAAATTCGTAAAACGCAGGTTTTGGAGAGTTTTAAAGCATCTACGGAGATGGTCAATCGCTTATTCTGTTGCTCTCGGCAAGGCTTGTCAATAGGCACTATTTGTAGCTCGATCTTTGTAGAATACTGCACTTGCAGTGCTGAAACTCTGTACACTACTATACTGATTTTCCGGCATAACGTGAGTAAAGTACATGATTCGTAAGATTAACGATAGGTAAATCTAATAATATACGCATACATTTTAATAAACGGTACTTCTATGGATATATTTTCTGTAACTGGATAACTGAACTTCTCCGCGCGTCGAAAGATGAAGTACATCCAGCAATTTGTTCGGCGGTTTTTATGCGGGTCGCGTCGTTGACAGTATCACCTTTTGTTTCATTAAACCATGACGATTCAAATGGGTAGCTGACATGGATGGTGTCGTCTAATTGTTAATCGACTTTCCTACTATCCTCGCAGTCCATCTTCTGGCATATTGCCGGTCCTCATCTGTCCAGATCATCCGCTATCGAGCTCTACCTACCTCGTCTATTCGGCATTCCATTAATTCTCGATTATCCGTCTTTGGTCGCGTCCGGATCGGCCCATTTCCGCATCCGACCGCGAGGGCATTTGTCCACAGGCAGCCATGCACGTCCTTCAGGCCCGGGTCCCCGGCCGAGCGCCCGCCGGCCTGTCCATCATACTGTTCGCCTCGCGTGTCCGTCACCTCTTCCGTTCTCAGCCATTCTTTGTGAAATGGCCTCCCGGATTAGATCTGTATTTAAATTGCATTGCAGACCTTGGGGTAAGCGATAAAATGGGCCCTATCGTATTTGAAAATAAATTAATTTATTCCTACAAATTAATTACAATTTGTTTTAACAATCTGAGCTCTTCAAGTTTCGAATACTTTTTCTGTCCCTTTTCAGCAAATTGACTTATTTTGTACAGAGCAATATTTTATCACTTAAGTACGAAGTAGATTTCACAGAATTTGGAGATATAAATTCGATCCCGTAATTTCCAAAATACTATTAATAAGAACACTAATTACAAACAAAACGAACCCAGTATGTTGCGAAAGTATTAATTAGGGAGGTAATACTCGTATATGTTCGGAGAAGTGAGTCATGAAAACACTAATTTCTCGTAGAGAAGTTCCCTAAAGCAGCCATCCAGACATTCTTTGCAAAACAGGCAGCTTAGATACGTATTCCGAACGTCATTATAAGAGATACACATGCTATTTTAAGAGTACTTCAATGTATCAATATCATATTCAACGTCGTTGCCTCTCTGCTCTTCATAAAAAATGGATTTTAAAAAAATATAGCCCCCCTCCCTGACATTCGGTTTTCTCTAAACAATAATGACTGTGCCCATACCTAACACTGCATCGCATAACTACTCAAAATATTTTATGGTTTACTAGTTCATTGTAAGTTCATATAAGCATGAAACAAATCACGTAATGGTATAATTCAATGATCAACGGTGCAGAGTTCCACAAAGTAAACAATACGCGTAATTATTAAACGCCGTTAACTACCCAAGAACAGTAAAACAAATATTGCGGAATACTGTGATGCATGGTAGTCAAGAGAATTTGTACCTAAGAGAAATATTTCACTTAGATAAAAACGGCCATGGTAAATAATTAACTGATACTTTCCTACGTTGTTTCATTTCCTCTCTGGCTGCTATTTCAATATTTAACCAACTCTTCACTGAGCTTTTAAAAGCGGGTAGGCAGCATTGTGAACGCAGCTGATGGGTATAGGAAACTTGTGGGTACTGCAGAATGTATGGGCACGTGGGGTACCAAAATGACGCAGCACATACCTACCTTGTATCACACAATTCAAAGCTTTCATGTTAAACTTATGTTACTGCAAGCAGGGCCCAAACGGTCTACTCGCGCAGTCAAACTCGCTTCGTATTCGTAAGGTGTCCGTTTGATTCACACGTTCGCTGGGAGTTTTTGAAAGCACAATCGGTCACACATCTTGTGACCAATGCAGACAGATTTGAACCGCGCTGCTAAGCATTCCCAATGCCTTAAGAATTCGGGCGTACGCACGATCTACTCTGGCTGTGGCCGTACTCTGTGATGTTCCCTTGCTGCTCTTGGTGGATGCTGAAGGGTTGGTCGAGTCTCTTTTTAGTGGAGTCGTAGACTAGCTGCTGATGTCCGAGACTGCCTTGCGCTGCGTGATTCTGAGGCACTTTAAGATTATTGGGACTCCTGCGATGTACGATTGCTATATGAACTTCCGGTAACTCCTGCCCCCTACACTCACAAATATTAAACGCACTGGGTACGTTGAGGTATAAGAACTGGAAATTGCAACACATTATTGAATAAATGACGATAATCCCAAGCTTCAATAGCCTATTGAAACTGATAGTTTGCCATGCCCGCCACGATGGTACGAATATCGTGTACCGTAGTCGAGTTTCGATCTCTCTACTGTGGTAGCAGTGCGGCTTTCGCAACAGCCATCCGCGCCACCCGGAGGGACCGGCGTGATTAATCTCGAGCGCAGAGAAGAGTTTCTTGCGGTGCGCGTGGGTGTCTCGCGCGAGCCCTCGTGCGTGTGCACGAGGTCGGGCGGACGGTGCGCGAGGAGGGAGCGCGCGCGCGGCAGGCGGGTGTGTATCGATCTGAGCGCGGCGCGGCCGCAGCCTCACCTGACCCGACCCCGGCCCCGGCCCCGGCCCCGGCCCCGGCCCGGCACGCCCTCTGCGGGGTTACCATCGGGGCCGGCGCCTCTGGGGCCGCGGGTAGGCCCCTACGACGGACTCGGTTCTGCGCCCAACGCTCCGTGGAGCGAGGCCCGGGGGAAGGGGGTGGCGCCGCCGCCAGTCTGCCCTCGCCCGCCTCCTGTCACGTCGCGCTGTTTACTGAGAGCGAGAGTACTTGCATCGATCCTCTTGCTCCGGCCGCCGTCTTCATTACGGAGCTAGGCTGCGAAAATAATCCGCTAACGATCGCGGTACAAAGCGCCGTTATTTATCGAATCGGATTTTCACGCTGTTTTCTTTTCAGCGAACTCCGTCAATGCTTCTTTGATAGGGCTCGCGGGACACTGCGAACTCGTGGAGAATGCTTTAATTTGTGTTATGATTTAGGATTGCATATTGAAGGGTACTTACTTTATACGTACGTTATTTTTTGAGAATACGAAGAGATCATTTCGTGTCTACATTTTTGGCTGCAAATCATCGGCTTAAAGTGTTGCAGTAGAGGATATCGGAAGGCATTAGGGCGTTTGTCATAATATCCGGGACAAATTTTTTTGTTGATGTGCAATTGCACACAAATCCGAACATGTGAAGCTTTTGCTGTGTCCTCGAGATAACGACGTGTTCTCGGTCGATACTATTTAAATGGATTATGGACTGGAGGATTGAATTCCTGCCTTTGTCAATTATAACGCTGGCTCCTTTTTTCCGTAAGTACGCGTTCGTATTAATTTAAGACAAAACTGTTCCTTTTGCTCTGCCTACTGAAATGGTATTACCAAAACTCCAAACAAGAGTCAAAGAGGCCCCAATTTTCTGGTGTATTGTTTATGGGATTGATGTTGACTTGCCATCAGGTTTTGTTTACGGAGTAAAGTAAATTTAGAGCTTTTTCGGAGGTGAACGATTACCTTATTGAAAAACTTATTTGGATGATGCGTACTTTCGAAAGTAAATAGAGAAAAACATCTATTAAATTCTTCTATTTAATTTCTCTAGAAATGACTTAAATTGCCTTTTGATACACGTGAAAAACCTAATTGTTTGATATACATTACTGTCGCAATTTTGAACTTTCAAATGTCAGTTTCCTCCAGGGTTGGGCCCCCCTTCTCCCCAACAAAAACCTTCGTAAAAAATTGAAATCCACATTTAAATATATTACTATTTTTAAGATTATTTCAAATAAAATAATGTCTCTCTTCTATCATGGACTTTTAGAGGCATGGCAAAATTCATTTTTGTAAAATTTGTCAACTTCGACTATTTGAGTTCCTTCAAAAACGTATAACGTTCTACATTGCAATTTTCAACAAATTATCTGCCCTATGTGATCTATTGTTTAGTTGTCGGATATCACTTTTTCCTCCTGTGGATTCTGGGGATCAAAGCACGGTGAGATCCTGTGATGCTGTGAGAAAATAAATGATTATAATTTTATATGTATATATATTACCGAGACTAGAATATAAAGACTGTCCAGACTTCCCTAACTGAAACTAAGTTATTTGTCGCAAACAATGTCACCAAACATTTTAAATTTCGACACGCTAGATGAGGAGATACACAACTTTTGGACTGGTCCTTAATGCGACTTCCATTGGCCAGAAGTGGCTTCCATGCAAAAGCGCGTACGTGCATTCCGCAAGAGAAAGACATACGCGGTCCCAGCGACTTACTAAGCTTGAAACCTTCCCCCCTTTTTTTACTGCCGTCTGTACGACCTGTCACGGGCCCTGGCTCTTATTGCTGTAACTAAAATCATCTACCTTTTGCAAGATCGCGGAAATGGAACCTGGTCGGTGGGACCGTCCAGTGCTTTGCTACAGTGACCTCAGTGGTAAGAGTGGAGGTCGCTCACTCACCTGGCTTAGCAGCAATTAACATGAATTATACCGCCGATTACATAAATCCCTAAGTTGTACTCGAGCGGTGTACAGTGCTGGGCAAGTAGCGTAACAAAATGAGTGCCGGTCGACTCCGCAAAACTTCTATCCGCCCCCCCCCCCCTTTATAAAACTGTATAGCAAACACAAGTAGTGTTTAGTACCTTAAATAATAAAAATATCCTCTAACAAATTCATATTCGCAAAACCTTCAATCTTTAACTTTTAAATATAGGCCCTCTTACGTGGGCCCGCTCGCTTTGCGGGCCTTGCGGGCCCGAACGTTACGCCATTGATGCTTGAATGATAATGTTAACTATTCCTTAGCAGAAAATTGTGTTTTTTGTGTATTACTATTAAGCATTTCCACAGTTGATATGATTTTGATCGTCCAGACGGATGCGTACTAATGGTACTAGTAAGTCTGCATTCCCTGTAATTGTCACATTGCCGAATCAATAGAAAAAAAGTGATAAAAAAGCGAGCGCGTTGGGTACGACCACATGACGGCGATGAGGCGGATTTGCGGCGTGGCGTGAAGCGACGCGCCGGGGACGCGTCGGGCGCTTTGATTGATGCTCTCGCCGACCTGCTTCTCCTCACTCCTCGGCTGCGGCGGCGGCGGCGACGACGCGGCGTCGACCGGAAGCAGCCACTTGTCGCCCGCGACGCCGCACGCCCACCGGCGCCCACGCCTGCGGGGCCGGCTCTGCTCTCGCTCCTCGCCTCGCCTTGCCTTGCCGTCGCCTCTTGCCTTCAACGTCTCCTCCTTTCGCTATGGGTCCAATGAGCGGGCTTGACGGCCGATGCTGTTACTGTTACACTGCCGACGGGGCCCTGATTCCGTGGGTAATTTTTGTTCCTCTATGCCCATCTTTCGCGCTACAATTCATGAGCCCGGGTCGATTATGTGGGTTGCCCCTTCCGCTTACCTCGGAAGCTTGGTCAGGTGATGCGTGGTCAGCGCGGCGACTTCCGTTAACCCATTCCTTGATTTACTAGACCGATGTTCCTCTAAGAAGTAAATTATTTACTCCACATTCTGTAGTTACAATCCACGGGGGACCTTTGGTATCTAAACAGTGTTTTAATACAAAACGTGTATCCGTCCGTCCGTGAACAACGCAAGCGTAAACCGTACGCAGGATTTTCGTAGGACATACCAGGAGTGCTTTGAAAAATCCTCCAGATAAATTTACAATTCGCGAAGCGTGGAGTGAATTTATCTGAGAATTTCCAAAAGCTCGTGTGGGATTTACTAAAACTATTTCACAAATGTTATTAGCTAATGAATTTCGTATATTTAATTCGTCATAACGTTCCAATAAATGATTTTATTTAGGAAATTAAATATACACATTTCTATGAAAAATGGCTTATTAATCATGTATTAATTGCAAGCGCGCCATTAAAACTCCACAACTACCAATCAGATTTCAGAAAACGGGAAGAAATCGTTTAATTAGGACACTATAACACAGATGAGGTACAGATCTCAGGTCCACTTAAAATTCTTTCTTAATTTTTGCGGTGCCAATCACAGGATATTTCTGTCAAAGGCCACTCTTTGACTACATAATAATCTTTCCGTGCCCTACTATCGCAGTGACAACAGCATTATTTTGTGTAACCAATCTGAATTTCTAGAATCTATAAATATGACACCAAACTGTTTCACTGAGAAAAAGTGGAAAAATGTAGCAATCGTTTATGGGATGTAATACTAGTGTGTGTTGTAATAAGTTCTTTTCTTGGAAGACATCTAAGTAATTCTGCTTCCCTCTTTAAAAGATTTAGATCTCTTTACAAGATAGTAGAATTTTTCCCTCGGCAATGGCTGCGGTTGAAGCTTCAAATTCCGCTTTCACAGTAACGCTTACACGTCATTTTTTAAAAACTGCTCCAAATTTGTCTGTGAAAATTGCCATTTATAACGTTTTACTCTTCTTAATATTCTTGATGTAATATTTCGGTTTTAGTGTTAGGAACCCGAAAAATTAAGATAGTGTCAAAAAAATGTAATTTGGGCAGCGATAGATGGCAGCTGGCAAGCGGATGGGGCAAGATCGTAAAGCCAGTCAACACCAAGGCAATTAGAAAACTAATACGAGAAAGTCTGTGCCATTCTGTTGCACCACTAGTTTAGCTTTTTCATTCTGATCGGAGTTTGCCACAGGTGAAAAGTCAAAAATAATCCTTTTGGAGTTATGAACAGAACTTGTCTCTAGAGCTGGGGCTTGCGCGGAATTCAAACACTCAATTGCTTCAAAATTTTATTTCCTGAACGTGAAAATCAAAACCTTACATAGTAAACCGAGTATTGTAGTGCTGCAGTAGAGTGTGGCAATTTCTCATCCGAAAATCGGATATTCTGTGAGTAGTCAAAATCTACGTTTTGTGGTTGCTTGATACCAAAAAATTGATTTGAGGCAAAACGTCTGTCTGGCCAAAGCTAGCGTCTAAACTATTAAAACGAATTTCTCCAAAATTGATATTCCCCGATCTACCTGACAAAACTCAAGGACCTGTGAAATTGAAACGGATATTTTGAATTCATATAAAGTACTTCGAAGCCTCAAATTTTTCTTAAAAATTGGCTCCAGTTTTTTTATTTAACTTTTTTCTCTGAAAAAGCAAAGGCGCTTAAAATGGCAGTCTCGTTGTCTTTGAACTCTGAAATTTGGAGCAATCTCTCTGAATGCAATTTTTTCTTCATGAAATCTTTTACATAAGGTGAGATAAATTCATTGTCTCCGTCGAATAAAACAAAGAACGCTTAAAAAATTGCGCAGGTCCCATTTTCGGTGGACTCTATTTTCGTATAACCTAAACTTCCAAAAGTGTTTTCAACCAGCCAAAATTATTGTCCGCACTCAAGACTCGAACTGAGGTCCGAGTTAACTCGCCGTCAGCCATACCACTGGTTTACAGAAACGCCGTGAAATTTCACCTCGGGCCGGCGCTTAAAAATGTATTTGACTCAACCCAATTTTTCCAATACACAATTTTCGAAAATACGTAGTGTTTTCGCCAAAAATGGGACTAGCACCATCTTTTTTACCGTCCGTTGTTACATATGAGGAGAAAATTTAATGAAAAATATTGGAACTGTGTTTGAGAAAAAAGTGTTTTAAGACTTTAAAATTTCCTATATTTTGCGCAAAATTACACGGAAATTACCAATATTTTGGAAAAATTGAACATGACTTTTATTTCAAGTTATGTCTTTAAAGAACATATTTCATTACGAAAAAATATCCATCTTCAGTATTTAGTTGTTGCAAGACGCCCAAAAAATATTGCACTTTTCGAATAATCATGATTTCAACGAACATTAAATCTGTACCATTCTCTTAAGCAATCTTTTTCGCTATCCCAGAACAGTTTAATAAACAAATTTGAGCCATTTGTTAAAATGTTTGAACATGTTTTTGAGGCTTCATGTAAAGTACCAAAGGGTCGTGGCAGCATTCGTAGTGGCTGAGACACGCGTTTGCTAACCTTGATGGTCCAGGGATTTTTACCCGGCTATGTCCTATTCAGGGCAGTCCTGAGGTTCACTCAGCCTCCTTTCAAAATGAGTACCAATATTTAGTGGCTTTATTAACAGTTAATATTGAAACAATTATGCACATGATGCTTCAACGCTATCTTCTCCCACTTCTAGAAATGCACATAATTTCTTCTATGACCCGTTAATCTACACAGAACCCTAGAAGTGAGGAAACTAATTCCAAAAATGCTAACAGAGACAGTCCTAACCTCCTACAACCCTAAGCAGGTGTTCCTTCTATATAAAGGATTTTAAAAAATGTAAGTACCCTCAGAAATCAAAGTAACAGTTTGAAACTCCCTAAGCCTCGTGTTCGTTCAGATCGATCGGTGAATATAATGTTTTTAGAAAATCGGCTGAACGGTCGGACAGAAGACGTTTCGCCGTCAATTTTTCTATGAAGGACCCACAAACCATGGTTTCTCGCTTCACTACATTTTAGAAGAAATAATTTACTATTTATAGGAACATGATTTATCCACATGTTGCGAGGGCTGGGGAAGAGTTTTTCTGCCGTGAATTCCCAGTTTTCCGGCGCACGATTACAATATTTTCTCTTCTTACGAAGAAAGTGCAAGAAAGCAAAGAATAACATAGCATTAAGCTATATTTATGATAAAGGGTTTTTCTGAATTACATTAGTTTCTGAAAAAAGTAGTTTTTTTGAATAAGATCATGTCACTTTTTTTTCGCCTACTCTTTCATCTCGCCTTCTTCTCTCTCCTAGCTCGCATTGCCTTTCCCTCCGCAGTTTCGCGCCTTTGGACTTTCGCGGTCGTCTTTTAGTGCCCTGGGGCGCGCCCGTCGCCGTTCGCGCGGCAAAGTAGAGTTTCGGCCCCATCGCGCAATCGGAAACGGATGCGGCAAACCCGGAAATTGTCGCGGGTGCAGCGCTGGTCAAACGGAGAGAGCGCAAAGTCAGTGAGGTACGGCGTGAGCGGGTGCTTCAGTTTCGAGGAGACGTATCGATTTTGGAGCATATGTCGAATTCTGCTACTGCTGCACTGGTTCCGTCCACCGAATATAGATATTTTTTTGCAAATCACTCTTGTCAGTACATTTTTACCTTGGAAGTTGCACGTAATTCATAAATATTCTTCTTTATTTTTATATTCTTCTTTCTTTATTCCAAAATATAGACTCCTTCCTTAATTTTTATTTGTTCACCAATCATTTTAGCGAGTATTTGTATGTTACTTTCACTTTCTTTTCAAGATACTTCAGGTGAAATTTGTGCGATACTCTCCAGGTTTTACAATTCTTGCTTAACGTTTTAAAACAATAAAATGTAAATGTGTGGCTTTAACTCACGGATGTTGTTTGAAAGAAATTGTAATTTCGTGCACTACGATCTGTTTGCCTTTTACTTACTAGGTAAATGCAAGTTATGCAGCACAGCCTCTATAATCCATCGTACGAAATCGCTCCAAATACATTCTGATTAAAGAAAGAGGAATAAGTTAAGGTTAAATACGAAATACAAAATACAAATGAAAGAATGTTTTCTATTCACCCTAGTATAGTTATAATGTTTAGAATACCGGAACGTTTTGAAAAAATGAGAACTTGTTAGTTTAGTATAATGGTGATGGTGGTAAAAGATAGTCCCCTTAATTTTGTCTCATGCACGCATTAGTAATTTTGAATTATGATACTTAATTTACTAAATTAATACTAGATGTGCTGGGCTTCATGCGTGATACATTTTCCGCGAATATCGAATTCTGTTCACGTTTCCATATTTTTTTAATCTCTTTCTGGTCCTCTTCCCTGAGCTTCGTGTCAGCCTTGTGCCAGTCGTGTATATTTGGTCATTGCTAGGGGTCGTATTCCTGGCCGTTCGTACGGTTCACATCTCTGAATTCAATTTTTAGGTTTTCCCATTCCCGCAAATAAGAGTGGTGATCAGGAGGACCTCGAATTTGTATGTACATTACTTATCGCTGAAAAATTTGCAGCTTGGAGTTTTGGGAAAGCGGGCGATACGACTCTGTGGCCTCTTTAGTCTTTACCTTATCAGCGCACGTCTTTCAGATCGGTCCGTTCCCGCTGTTGTCCCTCGCTGCCGCCGGCACTACGGCCACCGTTGGGATCGATGTTTCAAGTCGAGATACGGTCCCCGGCCACGCGGCCTGCAACTGCTCGTGATGGGAGATTGTGTGCTGAGAGAGAACATTGAAACGTTCTAAAATGTATTTGAAACAAATAAGGCAATTGCTTATGTGGTGTGGGAAGCGTTAATTCGTTCACTTCAACCGTACTAAAATTTATGAATAGTGAGTATTGAATCGTAAAATCTTTTTTAACTCATTACTCACAAATGAACTATTTCTCTTGAAAATTATTATTTTTCAATTATTCGTCAATAAAACTTTTCTTCTTACAAGTTGAGAATGTCAATAATGAAAATAATTTTTACGATTTGCTTAAGAACGCTATAACAAATGGCTAGTCTACTATTAAAAATTAAATCGTAATTATATTAGTGTAGTGAATGATAAAACGCACAATTATCAAATATAGGAATTGATGTTGAAGATTTAAAAACATTCACTTCCATATCACAATGTGCTATTCACTCTGAGAAATCCCGGAGACGCTGTTGAGCACTTTTCCAAGTTTTTTAAAATTTACAATGGGAACATATCTACTGTCATGCATTTATTTAAGTGACTGTTATTATCTGTATGCGTGTTTTTTGTTGTTTTTTTCTTTTTTTTGTGTGTGTGTTTGCATTTTAAATCATAGTTTTTAAGTCTTTGGATTCTCAAAATGCTACGTGCTTGTGTGTCTAGAAAGTTTTTTCAAAATATTCAGGGGCGATGAAAATTGTCATGGCTCAAACTTTTTGCAACGGTTTACGAATATTATTAGTTCAACTTTTGTAAATTATTCTAAAGAATAGTTAATTAACAGAAGCTGTTATTGAATTTGTGACCTTTTGAATAATGAAATGTAACGTATTTTTCTATCTTATTAGTTTTAGAGCATACTAATTCCAAATGCGTTTGCGAAATACATCTTTCAAAATACTTGCTAGGATACATGTACCAAAAGAAAAATGAAACAATATTTGGTTATATCCGCTGAGCTTATTACAGCGTATTAAACATGTTCGTGTGATGTGAACATTATGTGAAGTTCACGAAAGCTGCACGATATCCTGTCAGAATGGATGTGCACGATGTGCTATAAAACGTTTGCAGCAGGTCATGACTTCCAGATTCGGCAGCCCAGACCTAGATTTTACGGTAGATATCTTCTTTACAAATCAGATATATGATAGATAAAACGGATTGATTCTACGGTTGATCCGTTCGTTTCCGTCTGAAGAACCCGACGAGCGTGAATGATTGAGCATTCCTGTAAAGTAAGGACGCCGTGGCCGTAGCCTTGCGTCCTCGCGCCGCCAAGGAGGCACTTAGGCTGGCGGCGGGTCGTGCACGGGACGCATTCGAAACGAGTGCTCGGTCGCCATCCGCCGCGCAGGCGCCGATAAGAGGTGCGATACGGTCGCTCCTCGCGCTGCCGCCGCCGCCGCTGCGGAAATGGTCCGCCGCGTGGCGCGATCGCTCTGAAGTTCGCTACCGAAGTGCTCTCGCCTGTCGCGTCAATACGCGACGGATGTAGGTCATGAAAAGTTTTCAAATGTTGAGCTCCAGCCCGTGTTGTTTGTCCGTTGTTTCTTGCTCCTCTGGAACGTTGCGGTCCCTCAGGTTTCATAGGAAAACGTTGCTTTATTTTGTGGTGACTAAGAGCAACACAATTCAGTTTTATCTGTGCAATATATTTAAAACTCGTGGTGTTGCGCGAAACGTTGCACGAAATTTCGAATTATTTGTAATGGTTAAAGAAAATTTAGGTGTTTGTAGGTATTTAGAGCTTGAAGCTCTTCCAAAGATATATTGTATCAAGCAATCAAGTCTGTGTTGTAAATGCACTTCATTCTAAGGGGTTGTTGGGGAAATCGTGGAAAGAAGTAAAGACAGAAGCAATAGGAAATTGCTCCCAAAACGCCATTTCAGTTAGTGTCTAATTGTTGGTGTAGTGAATGGACCGGATTATTTTGTTAAACAAATACAATGGCGAACGAAAATATAAAATAAAATTCACAATGTTGTAGATATCCAGTTTCATGTAATAGTGCATGTAGCACTTTGTTATATATAAGGACCATTTTTGTATACATGCATGTGTACATACATAAACCCGAATGCGTTTGAATATTTTTATGATTTATTGAAAATATACCCCTTTGCATTTTAAATGTAGACTTAATTTTCGTTTTTTAAAATATTCGTTTTTGATAACAATGTTATGTCGAAGAATCATTTCTTTCTGGCGACACTTCAAGTTATTGAGGTTTGACTTCGAGAGAATTGGTGATTATCATAGCATGTATTTCAATTGTCAGAGACCGATTATTCAGCATCCTATTCCATCCATGAGGGAAAGTGATAAACCGAAACGCTCGGTTTTCTCCCAAATACTTCGAAATTTCATCATGTATAAAATGCCACAATAACTTCCTGATATTGTATGATGTGTGCTAATGAGTCGAAACACATAGGAAATATTCTGTAGGAAAGCAAGTGAAGTTTTATGCGTGTTGTTCTGTGGTATAGCGTGTTAGTCTAACAACAAGGACCCGATCACGGAAGTCCATGCGGCGCGCCCAGTCTAGAACACGCCATCATGTTTCGAACGACAAGTCGGATATATTTGGATATTTCCGTGTCAGTCTTTCGGCTTATCGTAATAGAGGAGATTTCATCGGCTGTACGTTGTTTCATACTATTTGTATTCCAGCTTACTTCGGCTGCGGTGTAGAGAGAGAGAGAGATATACTCTTTAGTAAAGCACATATTAGTAAAACCTTTCAAAAGCCAATGCAAATTTTTAAAGCTTGAAAAGTGTTCAAAAGTTTATTTCATATTTCTTGTTAAAAATAAATAACAGCTAAGTAATGACGAAATGCATCAATTAACATGCGTAATAACCGCGGGAAAAAACCAGTAATCGTCTGCTGTTTAAATTGTTTAACAAGTTTTGTAGTATAACAATAAGCCAAAGGGTAATAAAATCACAGATGAGTTGAATATTTCCTCTTGATTGCATTCGGATCCAATGATTCAAACAAAAACACATTGCTTGCAAGGTTTCGAGTGACTCATTGGATGCTATATGTATTTTCTCCAAAGTCAGTGACATGTTTATAATACTCGTAAACGTTAATAATAATAATATAATTATTATAATTATAATAATAATGAATTACCGGAGTGACATTAGTAATACCATGAAAGTTCATTATAGATGTTTTGAATGAAATATATATTTCATTCTTCCCTCTGGGAATGTCACTTTTTCTTTCAGCACTGCACTTATAATTGTATTAATACTCTTTTGTTTTTGCGCAGGTAAGTACGAGTTTTGCTGACCAACGACATCATTTAAGGCGATCTGACATTCTCCGTGAGTATTTCGCGTGTTTTTCACGTGTCACTCTAGAAGTTTATTCTTCAGTCCAGAGGACATATTTTGGAGAGTTGTCGATAAATGCACATTCAAACGACTTCGTGTGTTAGGGATAACGGTGCGGATAATGTCGCGTTGAAACAAATTGTGTACGGAATGTGTAAACGGAGCGCTGTGCACAGGAAATGTCCTTTCCCTCTTTCAAATCGAAAAGTAGTTTTCTAATTTTTGCTTCTTTCCGTATTTTTGTGGTTTGGCTTTTTTGAAATTGAGTGGTACTCTCGATACATATTTGTGACCCCGGTTTCTTGAACTATTGTTTAGGTTGTATTTTCCAATCAATTTCGAAATTATATAGAATAACAGCTAGTGTGCTATAGGCGGATTAAATCTTTCTTGGTATCTGGTGTTACGCTCTTTGTAATTAAATGTGAAAAGTTTGATATGGTGAACTTTACAAACAGAGAAGTTAAAGTATATTTATCACGCCATTGTTACTAATGTAGGATATTGCTGGAAAGGCTGCTGAAATCCCAGCTTGTGAAAAGTGAAACTGACGTGTTGTAAGCAGGCGCGTGCTCTCTGCCGGGACAGTTTAAGTGGACAGACGCATTGGGCTAGTCAGTCCCGCTTCTCCATCGCTTGACGGTTTTCGTTCTGTTCAACCTGTAATACCTTAAGGGTTGTTCCGTTGTATTAACTAGTAATCATTCAATCGCCGATCTCTTTCCGCACTAATCTTATTGTGTGTGTCTTTTCCCGTCAATTGCCCAGCTCGCTTTTTTATTATAACCATCATGATATTGCATCCCCGCCCTGTAAAACGACGCTCCCGCCCGCACTTGAGCCCGACTCCACGCCTACTCGCCCTGCTTCGCGGGACACCGCCCTTGTTCCCTCACTCTAGACCGCGGGATTTTTTGGCGGCTTATCCGTTGCGCGCGTGCCGCCAGCCTCCCGGCCTGCCATGCCCGCGCCATGCGGCGAGGCGCGTCTCGGCGCGCGCTCTTCGAGCCCGGAGGCGGGCGAATGAGGAACTTAACGCGACCGCGGGATCGATGCGGCCGCGTAGGGGCACTCGGCGCAACCGCCTGGGTAGTTCCCCGGGCGGCCGGGAGATGGCTCTAGATGCTTTTCAGCGCCCGCCGCGACGTTCTCCGTCGTCGGCTTTGGGGCTGTTGCTGCTACCGCCGCTGATCTTCAACGCGCCAGGGAAACACGTAACTCCCTCAACGATGATGCGCATCGGTGTTTCTCAGATAAACGATTTGTACTCTGGGCTGGTTATGGTGCCGCCTCGAGTTTTCGAAGCCAAAGGTCCGTTTCATTTGTCAAGCCCTTCCATGCAATTACATCCTGCATTTTACCGTTTGCAATGGTAAACTACGCCATCTTTCGCCTGTACATCCCTCCAGCTCCGTCCGACTTTGCACTGCCTCTATTTTGCATCCCCCCGCTACCGTCACTTCCTCCGTCTCTACCACTTCCGGCCCATAACCGGATCTGGCTAATTAATTGCTGGTGTCTGCTGCATGGTTTTAATGCACCTTGTTAATTAAAATGTAATCCTTTTAATGAAGGCGTGGCTATCTCGCCGCTCAGTTCCGTTTATCCTCTCCTCCGCATTAGTGCTCCGCTTCAATAGTGTGGGGTTAGTGCCCATCGCTAATGGTGTTCTGATCACCGCCGTTTCCTTCGGTTCCTATGATAGTTAAATCTTAAAAAAAAAAAAATGTTTACCCGGTTTGCACCGAGTGCAAAACAATGTAGGGGTAGAACAATTATGCTAAAATTCAACTTAATGTAATATAATATTTTATACAGAGTTGGTTTGTTTTCTTTCTCTTGCCTTGAGGGTATTTCAATTTCATTGCGTAACCTGGGCTAATGTTATGTTATTTAGAGGCGTATCCCTCCCACGACCAACAGCGCCCGAGGTATGCATAATTTATAAAGGATTGTCTTTTGTTTTTTCAATTTTCAAAAGTGTGTCATAGGATGCACATATAGTATATGAAGTGAAGAGAGAAAAGAGAAACTCTAGATGTGTTAGAACACAACGGTGGTGGTGGAGTTTGATTCAGTTCAGGGTGCACTTCGTAAAATTTGATTTTCAGTTATGACGTACGGTACAATTACACGTATAAAAACTTAGTTTGATATTTTTTAAAAATGCAATATTGAGTGTATATATTTATGTATTTTGTGTGAACATGTTACGCCGTTTTGTCATTCACTACACTAATATAATTAAGATTTAATTTTTATTATAAACTAGCGTATTTGTGCACTAGAAAACAGTCACACTACCCATTTGCCCATAACCAACTGAAGGGTAAAATGTTAGCGAAACGTGTTTTAATGAAAAGGGAAATACGGCAGGTCCCTTCTTTATCGCTGAGTGAGGCTACCCAGAAGAGAATGAGTATCATAAGATCCTGTATGATATCATTTTCTAGATCAGGGAATGAAGAACTACTTTTTTCCCTAGCATAATGTGCAAGATAGATTTAGGTATAGGGGGTGCAAATTGTAGGTACACAACGGAAATGAAATAGAATAAACTGAATTGTTCAGATGCCATTGAATAGGATTGTTCATATCACTTTCGACGATTACGTTTGAGCTGAACAGCTAATAAGGATTGATTACGATGAATTTCAGATTGCGATAGATGTAACAGTGAAGTACATTTGAATCTTGAGTTAAATGCGGTAGCAAATAAATTTTAATTGTTTAGAGGCTCTAAAGTACGAACGTACGTCTAATGTCCAAAATTCGTGAACGGTGTCAGAATACTATTGCTGGTTTTATTTTGAAACTGAATTTATTACTCATCAAAGTGTTAGTACAAATTGTACTCCTGTATTTTGATTTAAAATCTAGTAATTCGCTCCACAGTTCTCGGAGATCTTGGCGCCTGGCACCAGTCGCAATCCCTTGCGAGGGGGCCGCGTGGCGTGAGGTAACGATCGTAGGAGCGCGCGATATCAAGTAGGAATTATTCCTCCAGGGCGGAACACTTAAAGATCTTGGCCACAAAATCATATTACCTCAACCGGGTATAGAGTCTAAATTTAGTAAACTTGTGTCAAGTTCACGTTCATTTAAAGATATTGAAATAAGGTGGGCAGTAGGGACCTCACAGCCACGTGTCTGACCCCACTTCGGCAATTAGGATATTTCTGTAGTGTTCCATACTTCTAATTATATCTACAGGGTACACAGTATGAACTCCAAATGACGTCTCGCCAGGGTTGGATGCATTGCAGTGTATTTGTCATCAGTATTAATAAGGTGACCAATTTGTGTATAATTGTAAGAACGAAAAAAATTGTGAAAAAGTACATTAATAAATGTAACATTTTATTAATTCAAACAAAATACTCTAATTATGCGTACATCTTTTAATTATTAATATAAAATAGTACTTTCCGCTTATTTTCCTCCATCTCAATAATTTTCCACCAATTTTTCCGCTGCCCGAAAATATCTTTTTTTTTTCCTTCGCGATACGAGTTGAAAATCCGCTGAAAACGACGGGAATCCCGTCGATCTGACATACTAATCGGGTCGTTCCGAAGTGTGCGTTACCCGGACGCGTATCAGTTCTGCGCGGGATCTCCGAATACAGAGATTAAAACATCGAAAAGGACACTTTTCGAGGAAGGACAGGACCTACAAAAGGAGAACTGTCCTCCCTAAAGGAGGACGATTGGTCACTTTAGTGTTAAAGATTATATTTCTAGATCGAGAGCTTTTCTGTTTTGGAAGTATGTTGAGGCTGCGAAATAGAGCTTAGATTGAAGGGTGATCTTGTGCACACACTGTGCTGAGGAAACTGCTATTCGTCTGTCCGCGCTCTGATAAGGGGGGGGGGGGTTCTGAAACGATCGAAATATCAAGATTGTTAGCATTCCTCGTGAGAATCATTAAGTATTGAAAAAAGTTGTTACCATTGTCTGAGCGGAAATAAACGTTCTCCCTATGGATTCCAATCGTTATTAATGCACATCCGTAGTCGCATGGCTCTCTGCTGTTTTGCCGCGTTTCAAAGCTCTGGCGCACGGAGAATGCAATCCCAATTAACTTTGGAACACTACCATTTGTAATTCACTTTCATTGCACTCTATACGCGTGTATTTATTCGTTTTTTCGTGAGCAATGCGATGCGACTTTAGCAGACTTGACTGCAGACTTAAAACAATGCGATCTCCGCGTCTTGCGGCACCCAGGAGCTGGCGCGATCTCCCGGGCGTTCTTGAAAGCAGTTCAAAAGTTTGTTTCAAACTTTCGTACAGGAAAAGAAATTCGCGTATTTGAGCACATCCCCCCCCCCTCCGCGCAAAAAAAAGTTTCCGAGAAACATTATATTAGTATTTAAGTTTAATTAGTATTTATACATGTACTCAAATATAATAACGTGAAAAAATTGCTAATAATGTAAATTTTTACGGCGTGATAGACAAGTCAAACAATTACATTTTAGTAAACAAAAAAATAAAGCAAAATAACGTTAATGTCATCTGGAAGTGTATTTTAGCATTATCCTACCAAAAGTTTAATGAAAAAAAAAATGAAGCAACTTTCGAAAAATCGTGTTTTTGTAATTTTTAAAAAAAATGCACTTATTTCACGCAATATTTCGCGAAAACTACTAAAAGTTTAAAAAAATGAACGTGACCTTAATGAAAGAATTAAATATGGATAACAAATTTTACTTGAAGGAAACTACTATCATCAATTTTGTAGTTGTAGGATGACGCGGAAAAATTCAAACTTTTGTAATTTTCGAAAATTCAGAGTTAACAGTGAAAAACAGACCTATGCCATTTTCATATGTGTATGTTACTCTATTCTTTTAAAAAGTTATAAAGAGAAAAATTGGGTCCATTTGTGAGAAAATTTTGATATTGTCCCAGGGGCTTCATGTGAAGTACCCCCAAATTTTAAAGATTTTTTTTCTAAACAGCAGTCGCAACACCCGCGATCGCAACAATCGCAGCGACCAAGGAATATCAATTTTGGAAAAAATCCTATGTATTGTTTCGACGTTAATGGTGGTCACCGATGGATGGACGGACGGACGTTCTGGAAAAAAGAAATCTAGATATCGGTTTTTCTTAACCTTACATAAATGTATCTATATTACATATGTTACTCCTTATAAACGTACGTATAGGAGATAGTAAAACAAAACCTTCGCCCACTGCTCCAAATTCCGTCGGCGTTCCGACCATTCAAGTTAATTTGCTCCTGTGAGCTCCCATCCCTAAATGTCGCGGCCATGAGCGCGGCACGTTCTGGTTGTATATTATGTGGCATTTCTTTGGGACTGCACGTTGGGACATCCCACAGTCGGCTTCATTTCACCGAAAAGTCTGTTATGATTCCGGTTGCAATATTTTGAGCTTTTGGGTACACTTGCGTCATCTGCGAGGCTCTTTTTGAAATGTTAAGGGTAATCGAATAGTAAACTAATATAAAAATTAAGAGTGGAACGTACTTTTTAAGTTTGTTGTATTGATGTTGAACTCATTAGTTTTAAATGACGTTTTATTAAAAGAATGTATTGTCTTTTTAATTTATTTTTTATAAGTAATAAATGAAAGAATCACTTTTATGAGAATATAGCTCTGTAATAAGCACTCCAAAAGTTTACACGTCTGTTCATTCTGAAAATTGAAATGTATTACAAGTCTTCCTTCGTTTCGGAGCACAGTAATTTTCTAAATTCTTTGGTAAAATACGCGCCTACCAATACACAACACAACACACACACCACAACACCACACCACACACCACAAGCACACCACACTTGTATTAATGTTCGGATCTGCGGGATCGCAAATACCATGTTTTCTAAAGTCTTTGGGTCAGTAAAAATTCCCGATCGCTGTCCATTTTACTCCATCAAATCTCAACAAACAAACTCCACTCTGAACAAGTGCTACTTACAAACTGAAAACAAGAATCCCACTACTTTTAGAAGAGGAGATAGAGATCACGACGAGACATCCTGTACCTTTCTTAGAAAATCTCCCCTCCCAAACGTAACCTAACCGACCCCTGAGGTGCTGCTGATAACCCTTCAAAGTAGCCTGGATTACATGTGACATCCTGATTCTAGTGGTTGTCCGTATGCAACCACTGCAGGGTTAAAAGGAAATTTCCTTTTGGTTTACAGAAACCCGTCAAATGACGTCGCTGGACGTGTTTGTGTTCTAAACGTAATTTTTTAGGGCTATCAGATTACATTTCATAAGTTGCAAATAGCTAATTTCTGCACTAAACAATGTGTTTATCTTCATAGAACAATATCCTGTTTCTAACCCATTAAAAAATTGGCGTTTGACGGGTTTCGGAAATATGATTCAATTTACAGTGGTACTGGCCCGTGATGGGACAGCACACATTGTTGTATGGCAGATTGCCTATATCGTTGGCGCTAGATCTAACCAGACACCGGTTTTTAAAATTTGTTGAGGTAATCAGATAATCTGATGTGATGGAGGATGGACACTGGATTCGGATGTAGTGACCCCAAAACATGTACAAAAATGGTCTGATCCCCATTTTGTGTGTGTGTTGCTGTGTAATTAAACAAGAGAAATAGGAATTTGTGGCATGTACAAATAGCATTCTTATGCTATCTTTATAATAAAGAAGGAAAAGTAGTCAAGCAATAAAAGAAATGTTATCTGATTCCTGTGAACAGTATCGTATTGCGATTTCTTGCAATTGAAATACAATTTCTCAGAAATGTAATGAAATCTTATTTCTCCCGCTCATTCGACAACGTGG
Source organism: Gryllus bimaculatus (assembly GCA_017312745.1). NCBI lineage: Eukaryota > Metazoa > Arthropoda > Insecta > Orthoptera > Gryllidae > Gryllus > Gryllus bimaculatus. The sequence goes on along the minus strand of BOPP01000016.1, from coordinate 2,183,566 downwards.
CACGAAAATCTGACCCGTATTTCAAAGTCGCTAGCTGTATGAAGGCTTCGGAAACCTTTCTTTCCATTCAGTCCCCGACTCAGAAAGTAAATGAAAACAAATATCTTATTTGTCAAGTTCAATAGTGTTGACGTATTATGGATGTAAAAGCATTATGAACTAGTGGTGCTAAAACAGCACGAACTTCCTCACAAAATTACGCGAAAAGTACTAAAATTTTCGAAAAATGAAACAAGATTTTACTTCAAAATCTATATTTAAGCAACAGATTTCACTAACGGAAAAATTGCTATCTTCATAACTAGTCGTAGGAAGACGCTGAAAAATACTTGAATTTTTGCTTTTTTTAAAATCAGTTTTCAACAAAAATGAGACCTGCACCATTTCTCTTGAAATGTCCTTCACACTATTCAACAACAAAATTTAATTATAAACTGAGGAATTTTTTCCTAAATTTTGAAAATGATTCAGGGTCTTTATGTAAAGAACCCCTCGAAATTAAAATAGGTTTCAAATTCATGGGGCCGCGACATTAGCCTGATCGATTGAGGAATATCAATTTGGGGAAAAAATAGCAGGATAGTTGAGCAGCTAGTGTTGACAGACGGACAAAAGTTTTGCTGTCATTCGGCCCACAAAACATGAATTATCAAATCATGAATTATCGGCCATATCAAGGACCCACAAAACATGAATTCTGGCTCGTTGCCTGGGCTCTGTAATAAGAGTTTTACATAACTTATTCTATACTGTATACGCGGTAGCGAGAAATAAGAGGAATATAATCGGAATATTTTCGCTCATTTGCGAGCGATTATAGAGCGATCAGAATACTTGGAAATTCCCACTCAGAAAGAGGTAAAATTCGTATTAATAGTTCGAAATTTTTCTTTCTTGTACTAACGAAACGAAACATCTGAGGGTTTGACACAGCTCGGAGGATCACTATATGAACTAATCTTCCCTCTGAGTGTGCATGGTATTATAAGAGAGTTCTTGTGGCTGCCGGATGCGAGGCCTTGACGCAAAAGTAGCTGCTTCAAATATACATTGGACGCACCTCCTCCACCCTCGAAAACAATTGGGTGTCGCTGGCCGTTTGTGGCAGCACTGACACCTCGCGGGCGTGCAAAGCCGGACTGCCCTCTCGTCAGCGCTCCACTAATTGGGAGTACGGATGTATGCGTCCCGGCAACCGACCTTAATTAAGCGTTTATTTCGTGAGCGGTCACTTGCCCTATTTTAGTGTGCAAAAATCGGTGCGTCCTGAAATAGATCCCGCGTTTAAATAGAAGTCCGTGGATTGATAGTATGGTGCATTATGGGTATTGATGGCTAGTGTTCATTTGTTGCAAAAAGTTTCCGCCCATTATCGAAATTTTAAGCAATGTAAGAAATCAGATTTGGCGGAGGACAAAGTAAATTAGTGGTGCTACAGGATGGAACAGACTTCCCGGCATTAGTTTTCTATTTCTTTTCGTCTCGGCTAGCTATTCGGCCACAACCCTTGTCAGCTGCCATCTATCGCTTCCCAACCTGCATTTTTTTAATTCTTAATTTTTCGGTTTCCTAATAGTAGAATTAACGAATATTAAATAAAAGTAAAACTTCGTCCTAATGGCAATTATCTTTGAAGCAGTTTATAAGAAAATGGCCTTTAAGTGCCACGATTGCATTTGTTCTATTTTTCAAAAAACTTCATTTCAAGTAATTTCAAGTATATTTCGTCACAAATGCAATCGTGTGAACAAATTACTCGAAATGTGCATTTTAAAGGCGTCAGAGATATTTAAAAGAATTACCTTAGTGTAATTTTGAATTGATACAGCAAAATTAATTTTATATCATACTGAACTATGCAATTATCACTGCGCTGGAAACGTTTAAAGAACAAATTTGGAGCTATTTGTGAGAAAATGGCTCATTCCGAAAAATAACCCATTTTCGGGATATGGAGCATATTTTTACAGAATATTGAGTTTACGAGACATTATATCTGACTTTATTTAAAGCACATGAGCTCGTAAATACACTAAAGTGAACAGATCGCCGCTAATTTTAATATTAGCAACGTGAGAAACGAGTAAAAACATAATTTTTTGTAATTTCGTACTATCCTTAAAATATATTTGGAGCCGTTTTTAAGGTAATCAGCCTTTTGTAATTTTTCAAAATTGCACATATTGCTAGCGATATTGCGCGAAAAATACTGAAAGAGTATTTTCCACTATTCTTACAAGATAATTTTAAAAAATGAAGCAGTCATCGAGAAAATTTTCAAATAACGCAGACCTTCATGTAAAGTACATCCGAATTTTCAAGAATGAAATTTCAAAATCACAAAACATCGACACGAGTCAGACGGACAGGGGGTTCTTCTATTTGAAGAAAAAAAATTCTAAGCATGCTTTAGACGCCGGTCAGACGGACGTATTGACAAAAACACCGAATCTGAGGACCCGTAAAAGTGTAATTCCGTTGAAATCTCAAAATCAATTTTCTGTTGCGTTACATAACGTTTCTCTATACTACGTATATTACCCTGGATAAACGTACGTATACTACTCTCTCTGTCTCTCTGTCTCTCTCTGTCTCTCTGTCTCTGTCTCTCTGTCTCTCTGTCTGTCTCTCTCTGTCTCTGTCTCTCTCTGTCTCTCTCTGTCTCTCTGTCTCTCTCTCTGTCTCTCTCTCTGTCTCTCTCTTCGGAAAATCAATTTTTCATGGTGGCGTTGAACAATCGGTGTTGTGGCTCGTTTGATTATCGGTGACGGTATTTATTATCGCTTCTTGTTCTTGTTAAACGTGAAACGTACGTATACTACTCTCTCCTCTCTCTCGTCTCTCTCTCGTCTGTCTCTCTCTCTGTTCTCTCTCTGTTTCTCTCTCTGTTTCTCTTCTCTTGTTTTCTGTCTCTTCTTCTGCTCGGTGGTCGGTCTTCTCTCTGCGTGTTCTTCTCTCCTCTGCTGTCTTCTCTCTGTGTCTCTCTCGTCGTGGTCTTCTTCTTTTTCTCGTGTGTTGTTCTCTCTCTGGGTGGTCTCTCTCTCTTTGTGTGTCTCTCGTCTCTCTGTGTCCTCTCATGTTCCTGTTGTTCTCGTCTCTTTCTTGTTCTCTCTCGGGTGTTCTTGTGTCTGTTCCTCGCTTGTGTCTCTCGTCTCGCGGCCGCTGTGTTCTCTTCTCTGTCGTCTCTCTCTGGTCTTGTGTCTTCTCTCGGTTCTCGTGTCTTGTGGTTCTGCTGGTCTCTCTTCTTTTCGGGTGTCTTCTCTTCTCTCTTGTGTTGTTGGTGCTTTGGGTTGGTCTCCGTCCTCTCGTGTTGTTTCTTTCTCTCTCTGCTGTTCTGTGCTCTCTGGTCTGGTGTTTTCTTCTTCTTTTTGCGGTGTTGTCTTCTGCGCCTGTGTCTCTCTCGTTTTTCTGGTCCTTCCCTTTCTTCTTGTGGTCTCTCATCCGTGTCTTTCGTTCTTCTGTCTTGGTGTCCCCTTCTTTCTGCCTGTCTCGTGTCGTCTCTCTTGTTCGGTGTTCTTCTCCTGTCTCTGTGTGCTCTCCTCTGTCTCTCTTTCTGTCTTTTCTTCGGTGTCGTTTTGCTGGGCTTTTTGCTTGTTTGTCGTCTTAGGCTCGTGGCTGTCCGTTTCTCTTCTTCTGTTGTGGTGTCGTCTTGTCTCTCTATTCTTGTCTCTCTTTTCTGCTTTCTCTGTCCCTCTTGCCTCTCTCTCTGTCTCTCTCTTCTTCTGTCTCTGCGTTCTTCTCTGTCTTCCTGCCATCCTCTCTGTCTCTGCCTTTCTCTCTGCCCGTCTGCCTTCTCTCCCCTGTCCTCTGCCTCTCTCTCCCTCGCCTCTCTCTCTCCCTCTGCTCTTCTCCCCGCTCTGCCTCTCTCTTCCACCCCTCCTGTCCTCTCTTCCCCTCTGCCT
>BOPP01000016.1:2132205-2179639 GCA_017312745.1 Gryllus bimaculatus | reverse complement strand
CCCTCTGCCTCTCTCTCCCTCTGCCTCTCTCTCTCCCTCTGCCTCTCTCTCTCCCTCTGCCTCTCTCTTTCCAGCTCTCCCCCTCTTCCTCTCTCTCTTTCTCTGTCTCACGACAGTGCTCAGCCACAATGATGCCCAGGTGGAGCGTATTAGGAATGGAAATTGAATTAAAATGAAGCGCAACGCCATCTAGTGGTGTTAAAACAACATTAACTGGACATAAGCCTTCTGGGTTAAAAATTAGTAGATGTGCTAACTTTCATGGAGATCAGTGTCACGGTGTCGGCGTTTTCCGTTCTTATACACAGCATCGTGTAGAGAGATCCAAACAACTCTCGTTCTCGCATTTGTGTTATGAATAATTTTAAAAACCGGATAATGCACTTATTTATCCACGTGCAGTGTGCTCTCGCTCTGCGAAAAATTTTTCATTCATCAGACATCGTTGGAACACTTTCTAGGGTTTCCAGCCGGACGGATCGGATTTTCTTGATGCGCCGTATGGGATGCGGCTCAGACCGAGGCGGTGAGGGGGGTGAGCGCACGCCGCGCGTTTGAAGCGAATGGGCTAATCCGTAGCGTGGATAACGACACGGCTTGCGCGCGAGCCGCCGGATTGGGGGCGTCTCTGGCAGCATTCCAGACGGCAGCGCTGGAATTGAGTATTGACCGAGCGCACAACGCCCTGCCCCGCCCCCGCTCCGTCTCTTCCCTGCTCCCCATCCCCCTACTCCGTGCTTGCGGTGGGCGTCTTTTTCGCGGACGCCCCGGCCAAATAATTCAGCGACAGTCTTTTTGCGACTTCGACCTGGCGGCGCGGAGCCGACGGCAGCAGCAGGCGATCGCTCCCTTGGAGCTCGAGCGATCGACGACTCGTCTTTGCTTTGAAAATGTTTTCGTGCTTCTAGGGAAAGTCGCCGTACTCATCAGCCATGTGTCTTGAGCTTGCGTATGTGGCGTAACGGCTACGGAACTAACGGGATGGCCAAGTGCACGTTCCTAAACACACACAGTGAGATTCTTAAGAGACAGCCCTCGATAATCATACTGTCTAGCTATCGTTTCCTAATCAGAGACAAAAAATAACAACTCGACTCCTGGGAGTCGCTCTTTTAAATGAACTTAAATAAGAAGCACAAAGACCTTGATCTGAAAATACTCTTACGTATCTCACTGGTTGTCAATGGTTGGGCCTCTTCATGCGTTGTTTCAATGTTCTTTGAATCATAAGCGGTAGAACCATGCGTCCTGTCATGTGCTGGATTTTGACGTTTTCTACTGTAATATAATGTCGTGTATAAAAATCGTTTATCATTACCTAGATTTGACAAGTATGTATATCAGACTTATTTTTTTAAATGCGCATTCCATTTCTTCTTGATTCTCTTGATGTGCCAGACAGGTGCGTTAATAATCGTTCAAATTAAAAATTAGACATTTCAGTAGTTTGAGTCAATATTGCGTATTTTTAGAAACGCTCATTTGCTATTTTCTCAAAAACGGTTATAATATTTATTTTCTCTTTCGAACGGATAGTGCTAATTGCACTTTTAATATTACGTAAAGTTCATTTTATTTTTTCTTGTTTCAAAATTACACAATTTTTTTTTTCGGTAGTATGCATATTTACTGCAATTTGTACTTTCAACACTATTGTATTTGTGAGGTAAAGTGCTTCAAATGTTTTCTAATGAAGTTTTTCGAAAAAACTCAAAATGTTTCTTTAAAAAGGTTCAAATTTACAGTAGCGCTTCAACGTCATTTGCTTAAAAACTGCTCCAATTTTTTTTTAAAGAAAATTGTCATTTAAGAAGAGGTTCTATTGTTCTTTAATATTTTTAAAATAATAGTTCCGTTCTACTATTAGGAAATTGAAAAATGAAGACAATTTCAAAAAAATGTAGTTCGTTCGGCGATAGATGGCAGCTGGCAAGAGTGAGTTGCAAGTCCGAATAGATAACCGAGACAAAAGAAAATGGAAAACTAATACGAGAAAGTCTGTGCCATTCTTTTCACCACATTTTTCTATGAATTCAGGTTCTTTGGCCTTCTCATCACAAAGCACACAAGAAATTTAGGTAAAGATTATTAAGTTATTGAATTAATAAGTTATTAAAAATACAATTTTATGAAATAAAACCGATAATATTGAGAAAATCGAAGATTAAACAATAAATTATAGACAAACTTATTGCAACAAAACAATTAGATCACCAAATAAATATGCAGACACTTAAAACCAATGTGGCCTCCCACAGCACCAATGTAGCCATAGATAATGGCGTAAAAGAAAAAAAATAAACAAAAAAACCTTGCCACCCATCGTGACAGAGTTGGCCCTTTTTATAAACACAAATTGAGATACAAGTTTTTCCGTAAAAAACGAAGGAAAATCGAAACGCTATTAAGTTTTGTTGGTGATCATAATAAATGGTCAGGGATTGTATATAAATATGATTTCAAACATCGACCTTGTTTAAAAAAGTTCTTAAAAATAAAATAAAGAGCATAAAATTTGGTAGGTTCAAAAATTTATTGAACGCTCCAGTTCGGATCAAAATTGTGTTAATTTCAGTTGGGCGTGAAAGCTGTTTTGGCATTTCGCATACCTGACCTCACTCTTTTTCGAATGTTTTTTTCTCTTAAAACACTGCGCCTTATGAGGTGAGCGTGCGCCAATTGGGAAAGACACGGACGCGGTTCTCTTTAGATACCTGTTCGAAAATCCAAAATAGATCAGACTAGCTCTTCGAAGTGTTAAAATGTCGTTTAACATGCGGGTTACGTGTTCCTACCTGTAGGAACGGGAGAGGTCGACATCGCCCTGACATTGCAGTCGTCCCAGCTGACTCCGCCCGCGACATGTCGCGACGCGGCGTTGAGTGGCGCCCCGCAAGTGCCCTTGTGCCTCTCAGTGTAGGGCGCGCACCATCTTAGCCTTCATGGCGGGATCTCCCGTCCTCCCCCTCCTCGTCGGCTTCTTCGCTCATCCTGCTTCGTATTCAAGAAAGCTTGCGCCGGCGCATCTTACGTCCGAGAATCGGCAAGGAGCGTGCTGATACAGCGGTTTTTCAGGCGTCGTGGTCTTTTGGGAACAATCTACGGCTGCTGGACCATTAACTTTACGGCATATGTGTTTCAAGTGGAGTAATTCTGTCAGCTGCCCTAATCAGTGGGTACGCCATTGTTGTGTGGACCCGTTTGAAGAGCTACAAAATTCCAAAACACAGTGATTCAATGCGAAGTGATGGTTGATAAAATGATGTGGATTTATTGAACCACTGTTTTTTTATTGAACCACTGGAACTCTGTTTCACCATTTTCTCACGGCAATTACATTTTTCTTTTGCTTCTTTCGTATATAATTTTTATTTCTAAAAATTTGTTAAGGAGATCGACGTTTCAGGATATTATGCCATAACATCAGGTTTCATAATGTATCAAAAATTAGAAAACAATTTACTTGTACTTGATGATGGGATGGCATAACATCCCTAAACGGTGTTCTCTTTAACAAACGTTTTGTAATAAAATGTTTTTTGAAAGAAGCAAAAGAAAAATGTCAATGTCCTTAGAAAATTGCTAGAGACAACGTGTAGTTAAAATATATTACAAGACAAAAATAAATAAAACTTGAACATTTATTTACAGCTAACGGCAGTAATATAATTTTAATAAATAAAATATTTCTGGGTTGTGAAATGTTTCTTAAAAAAAGATATAACTCGTATATTTAGTACAAAAGACAAAAATATAATTCGACTACGAGTCGGTGCCAGAGCTAGACAATTCTGGGCCTGGGGCGATGTTCAAACGTAGCCCTCCCCCCTGCCCCAAAAAAATTAAAATGTGAAAGTTATCTCAAGAAACTGTACGGGTTATTTTATTTCAACAAATAACAAAAATTACGTTTAAGTTAGAAACATGATTGGGAAATGTTTTAAATAATAGTTTTAAGTAAAAGTATTGTGATCAGATAATATAATTTCCACCGTGAGCTTAAAACGCTATAATAAGTTTGTTTGGTTAGTTCCTATTTAATGAAATCACTTTATTGTTCTACATGAAATAATAAATACGAATTTCAGTAGAACCTATTTTAATGTCGGTGTCATTTGATTCATTTAATACATACCTTACAAGTAAGGAAAGGAAAGGAGGAAAACACAATTTAATAGAAAATTTTATGAAATATCAGATTACTGTACGACAACTGATAAAATTATGATAAAGATTTTGTCGATTTCTAAGAGATTTCGATCTACCGATTTTCAAATACTGTCGTGCTGAATTTTTGAAAATTAGTATTTTTGGAGTAATTTGGCGTCTTCATTAGTCCCCCGCTCTGAAAATTCTGCTCTTTTTGATCTTAATTTTAGCGATGTTTTGAGGCAGTTGGATGCTACGTAAGATAAGATGTGTATATTTCACACTATCGGAACTGGCAGTTTGTTCTGCACTTATCTTCATCTCCCTCTTTCGTCTTCCCTCTCCCCACTCCCTTTTCCCTCCCCGCTCCCTTTTCCCTTCCCTCTCATACATATTAAGTTGCAGATTTTGCACGTCTCTGAGGAAGTGGGGTCATTTCGAGAAGTGCCGGACCAACAAAAATGTACGAGAATATTCAAAAAGATCTCATCTTGTAGTTCACGGTGTAAGAAACGTTTCTTTGAGACCTCTGGTCCCAATTTTAGTTTTTAAAGACCTAGAACGCTTCATTTATGAGTTATTTAACGGTATAGGGTGAAAAATTCTGCAAAAATTCTATGTTGCGGGTTGCATTTGACATGAATATTTAGTTTTGTTCTTTGTACTTTTTTCGTGATTTTTCTGATATTTTATCAGTTATTCTGCTATTCAGGGGGGAAGTGAATCGAACATACAGCAGCCGTTCTTGAGTTATAAATGGTTACTAAACCGACCTTCTTTATATATATTGTCACCATCCCGTCACCTTGTTGGACGCGATCACGCTAGGAGAATATCGTGTTGTAAAGAACTTCCAAATTGTGACCATGTTACTGAGTAAGAATGCATTTTACAATCTGTAAACCTATATATATATAATCTATATATATATATATAATTATATATATATATATATATATTTGTGTGTATTTTGTTTGTTCGTTTTTTAGCATTGGAAATTTTGTTATACGTTTACAAATTTTTCTTTTCGAAATTATTTAAAATGATTGTGGCTAGGATTTGTTGTTTGTTATTATTATTTATGTATTATATTTCATGTTATTTCATTTTAAATTGCGTCCTTCAATTGTGTTAAGGTAAAGACGAATATATGAGTGGTCATTGTTGGTTGTTACCCATTGTTGTATGCGGCACAAATAAGCCGATAATGACGGCTGCTCATCGTTTGCGGTAATGAAAATGAGTATTTTATATTTTGGTAGATTATTGCATATCATAGTGTTTAATATTTACTATTATATATTTTCAAACTAATGGCATTTTGTTTGTCAACGCTGTCAGTATCGTATTATTTATTAACTTTTAATTCTTTTGCACCAAATTTCGCATTCTGCTTATTTTGGCGCCAAATGTCTTACGATTTCAAAGTTTTGAAGTTTGAAGTGTTTTACAAAAATAATTCGGAGAGAAATTGTGTGTGTGTATGTCTATATATATATATATATATATATATATATATATATATTATATATATATATATAGTAGAAAAATATCCTACATTGATTTTGCTTTCCTTTCAAATATTAAAGAATATTTGTAACCATGCGGGTGAACTTGGAGTTTGGGTGAAATGGTACAGTTTAGTCCTATCCAAAACTTTTAAGCATCGCGAACAAGATGGGTCGCTGAAATATTTTCTGCCATTTTTCCGTGTGCCCTCCGCGTTCTTTTCCGCTTGAACGTCACGCCGGAAGGTCAGGGGAGGGGCTGGGCTGGCCAGCGTGTGTCCACGAGGGCGAGCCGAGGCGCGGAGGTGACGCGCGCTTGCCGGAAGCGGCGCCGTTCTCCGGCATTGATCTGCCCCCCTCCCCCTCCCCCTCCACCGGCGCCGGCCACGGAACGGCGGCAGCTGTGGAACGCGTTTCCTTTCTCAATATTTGCGTTTTGTTCCCGGAACGCAATGTCGCGGTGACGGCAGTGGCGGTGGTTCAACCCCAGGCCGCCGGCTGACTTCTGTAAGACAAGCTTTTTCTACCCGCTGCCTGTAATTCAGTCTTGGCGAATTCCCTTTGGCGCATTCGTCGTAGTGAAAACCCATATTTTCTCTATACTTTCCCTATTTCTTGCGCTTGTGATTATGTCTCAATAAATAATGTGGTAGGTAGTCTTTCAAACCAAAAAGGATAGGTGGGTATTTGAAGGTGAGAATAGGTTTTCTTAAAGATCGTACTGTGACTGCTTCAGTGACGTAGATTTTATGGTCAAATTGTAAAGGAATGATTGTAAAAATATGAAAATGTTCAAGAACAAAGTGGTTTTATAACTGACACCGTCACGTATGGATTAATTCAGTCTCATCCTTTGAATGATTGACATAAAATAAATGTTCTTGTGGAAGAGCAGTGCTGATGGTATTTGTTGAATTACAGCGAGCGTATAGTATTTAACCGGTTTCAAAGTTGTGGAAGGCTTTAAGGAATAGTTCTGTAAGTCCTGGGGGAATACAAATGGTAGAAATAATGTATGAAAATAACAGCGTCGTATGTGCATTATGATATTGGAAAGCAACCTGACGTTGCCTGGGTAAATTATTCATCACTGTCATCTGTTACACAGGAAATTATGAACGTAAGTAGGACGACCTATAGGAAATAAAGAACTAAGTCCATTGTTTATAATATCGCTCGCGGGTTTTTTTTGGTTTTACCTGTAACTGTAACCGTTTATAAGAAAAAAATAAAATACAAATAAGAATGACCTCTTCTTGGACTGCGACTAGTTGATATAAGAAGTCGACTTATACAGAACAGCATTACGAAAAAAAACTCTCCCATTACACTACAGATATTAATTTTATTTTACGTCCCCGCCCCTCTTCGCTCTTCCTTACCGCCAAGCTCCGTCCTCTCTATTCCGCCCTGCCTTCTCATCCCGTCCACCTCCGTCAGGGCTTTTCAACATAAACAGCTTTCTGACGAACGTGGAATTGTTCAGCATTGTTCGATTACAACAGCAGCAACAACAGTTCGATAACTACACTTCCCTTACCCAAACTGATGACATTTTTCGTATTCTTATTTTTATATCTGATTGAGCTACTGATAGGATTTCATTGACATTGTGGGGAATAGATAAGTCTTCACAGATAAATGGAATGTTCTGGGATTTTGATATTTCTGTAACACTTGAAGATAGACTTACAAAAATCTTAGATTTACAATAGTGAAAATGAAACAACTGGTTGTCTGAATGGAACAAGCAATACTAAAGTGATAGCAACTGTGTCTTAGTCATCAAAGGCTACAACGAGTGGAGCCTGACACTGGAGTAGAGAGGAAGTGGTGCCGCAAGTGCTGGCGCCATTGATCGCAGCGTGCCGGGGCGTTTATATCTTCATCCAACGTTTGGGAAGGGCCAGAGGAATAAATTAACGAACTTTCTTCCTTAGCCAAACTTCACGCGTTTTCTGTTCTTTTTATGCTCTTTACTTTCTTCGATGTCTGAGAAGCGAGATAAAGGGTTGTTAGGTGTGATTATGGTATGCAGTTTCTGCGTTTATAGGGAAACAGTTTTCGAAGTTTGGATATTTTATTTCTCAATCAGTTTACGGTTTTTACATTAAACAAACTCTTATTGATTGCTTTGAACTGCTCTACGGGATTTTGTAAAATTTGATACTTTTGAGTGAGACGAAAGAAAAGCTAACGATTTGATTACATGGTTTTTAAATTCTCTGGTTTTATGAATGTAAGGCATCACGATTCTGCAAACAAAAGAAAAACGTGCTGTTCGAAACGTTCTTTTAAATTTTTATACGCATTGACTTGGTACCCGTACCCGTAGGGACTGGAGTCACTAGACTTAACTTTGACATGGAATGTATCCGGAGGCATAGCTTGATTACACACAAATAGATCTCATTCTGCACTTATTGAAGTAATGGTTGTTTTAGAGATGTTGTCCTTTGATTCTACTCATCAAACGCGTCATTGCATGGATAATCTGAGCGAGTGAATCCAAATGAGAGGAGACCGCATAGTAACTGCTCTTTGATTGTTCCGACTACTCATCTTCGCCTAGGACTTTCTCTGCTCATTGCATTCAGGGTAAACTTGTGGCGGAGTTGCCAAATTGCAAATTGCTCCCGGGGACCACGTTATTTGGAAACTAATTACTCGGAATGAGCTGCTCCTGGCGGCGCGCACTGGAAGGGGGGAACCGAAATGACGAAGGGGACGAGAACATCTCGAAGACAAGTCACACTACATTGTTAACTTGCGGAGTTCCTAAACGCAATGTCTTGGGCCAAAGACTCACAACATATACAACATATAGTTAACAAGTAAGAATTAATACAATACAATTCAAACAGAAAACGCACGTAACGGGTTTATTTGATTTCATTATTTACTTTACGTGACTTATTAAACACAAAGGTATCAAACTTGAAAAAAGAAATTTGAAAAAAAAAATTGGGTTTATTTGATTTCATTACCTTCAAAATTTCCTGAATTGATGTATTTTTTACTAACATATCTCCGTACCTTATACACTATGTGATCAAAAGTATCTGGACACGTCCAAAATGGTGATATGGTCTGGTCGTGTTTTTTAGGAAGGGTTCTTGCATCCCTTGTTGTGTGTGGGACTATCACGGCACAGATCTACGTTGATGTTTTGAACACCTTCTTGCTTCCCAGAGTTGAAGAGCAATTCGGGGAAGGCGATTGCATCTTTCAACACGATCGAACACATGTTCATACTGCACGGCCTGTGACGGAGTGGTTACGTGACAATAACATTCCTGTAATGGATTGACTTTCACAGAATCCTGACTTGAATCCTATCGAACACATTTGGGATGTTTTAAAACGCCAACTTCGTGCCAGGCCTCACCGATCTATATTGATGCCCCTCCTCAGTGCTCCGAGAAGGATGAGCTGCCATTCACCAAGGAACCATCCAGCACCTGATTGAAAGTGCGCATGCGAGAGGGGAAGCTGTCATCTAGGGTAAGGGTAGGCCAACCCCCTATTGAATTCCAGCATTACCGGTTGAGGTCGCCATGAACTGGTAAGTCATTTTCAGCGGTGTCGTGTCCAGACACTTTTGATCATATACTGTATATTTCTCATCCTTCCAAAATCGAACGAAAGCAGAGGATAGACGTCACAAAACACTTTTATGAATGAGACGATAAAGGTTTAGAACAGCTTATCCTCGACAGTCTTTAAAACTTTTCCTCGTACTGTAAAAATGTTTAGAAATAGGTTTTATGGAATATACTTTAACTTATATGAACAATATTATATATTTGTCAAGTGTCGTACGGTATAGTGTTGGGTTCGTTGAAATGTTCAATGAAGGAATCGGGTAAGGGAAAAGAAGTGAAATGGACCGGACTTGAAAATTAGCGTTGCGTAGTGTAGTGAGGTGAAGTGAAAGGCAAAACAATAAACAATAACGTACTCAAAATTGATGCAGTAGTTATGTTTCTGTGGTTCGCACGTGCCTTTATTTTGCGTTGACGGAGAAAAAAAAAATTTGTTTTAATTGGTTGTATTTATTACAGTATGTTTATTGTATTCTTACGAGTAGTTATTTGTATTATTACAGTATTGTATTTTTATTACAGTATTGTATGTATTATTACAGTATTGTTATATTGTATATTTAGTATGTATATGTTATTGTATTATTACAGTATTGTTATTGTATTTATTACAGTATTGTATTGTATATTACATTATTGTTATTATTATTACAGTATTGTTATATTATGTACTAGTATTGTTATTATTATTATTACTACAGTATGTTATTTATTATTATTATATTATACTAGTTGAGGACCACACGTTTTGCGCGTATTTATCATACTCGTAGGTCATAACAGAAGTGCTTTGGAAATTGTCCATAAATCCCAGACTCGCGAAGCCAGAAGAGGATTTATCTAAGAATTTCCAAAGCACGAGTGGTATTTAATAGGACTATTCCACGAGTGAAATTATGTCCAACAGCGTTTCAAAATTAGCCAAATATTGAAAATAACTGAAAGCGAATGTTAAAATCACAGGTTATGTTATAGTACATACGCGATTTTTATACATTAACATAGCAATCGATGTATAACGCCGCCTAAGATAGGCGAGTCACAATTAATGATTGGCCAGAAGGTAGAAGCGGTTAGAAAAATTGAATAGAAAAATCGATAAACCTTTTAAGATTCTCCGCCCTAATTGAGGCATTTTGTATGTATCACTATTGCCGTAATTGAGGCATATGTTTTCGCTCGCATTGTAGCTCGTGCAACTCGCAAATCCATAAAAATGCTTAATTTACTAAAACTAAACATTTGTATGTTTATACATTTTTACGACTTTATAAGCACATTCATCAGAAAGTTATTTCTTCCAATCATTGCATTTCTCTGGAACACTGAATACATTCACGTCTAGACGCAATTAAAATTAATATCCGATTTTCGTATTGGACAATTAATTAAAGAGTGAAAAAAACACCGTATTCTCCTATACGCAATTCTGTGCATTGATGAACTCAATCGTGGATCGCAGTCATCTTCTAGTGGCACACGTTTAAGCTACTGTACGTTGATATTCTCTTGAATCTGTGATGCTATGCTAGGCGAAAGAAAGTCCAGAAAATTAAATAATTTGTAAATATATTAAGATTTGTGGTTGTGTGTCATAGCATGTCATACTCCTGACCTTCAAAGGAAGCTAGCACATACGTTTCATTGATATTGCTCCAGTACATATCGTGCTGTAACGCAAAGCCCTTGCGTCTCTATATATTAGTATATTTTATTATTATTATTATTATTATTAAATTCTGCCACAAGTTTTTGTAACTATTTGCAGAATAAATCTTTCCATATAGCTTCGGTTCTTCCAACAATTTTCAAACTGTTTCCAAACATATTTTCTACTTTTATCGGTGTTCTCTGAAGAAGCTTGTCGCATAATATCAATTCTTTCTTTCTAAAAGGCATCATCAAATCTTTTCGCAATTTCCTTTAATTAACAACTGACTGGATGTGTGCTTTGCACCATGACATAGGAATTGATACATTCCACCCACTTACATACATGAATCGCAGCTTATGATTGGGCACGAAGGACGAGATGGTAATTAAAATTTATAAAGAAAACTGATAACTTGTTTTGTGAATCACTGCTCTGATTTGTTTCATTCTTAAACATCATTGATCTTAATATCATGAGTCAAGGCAATACGTACTAATAAAAGAATTTCGTTTTATTTGTAACTAGTTCAGGCCCTAGAAAGGCCTGAAGCCTTCAGGCCCTACTTTAAAAAATTATGACTAAATCTCACTCTGAAGATACGATTTCATTTAATTGATTTATTCACAAAGGAGAAGGAAAATACCGGTTCATCTGCAAGCTCAATATTGACGACTGGATCACTTCCAGAGATGTGTGTAGCAAGTAGACGATGCTGACTAGCAATAATAGAAAGACTGGGCAGGCAGTAGATTTATTCGTTCTCCACATAAACTCAAAACAGGTGCCATTAGTTCGCAATATTTACTAAATATCTTCTCCATAAAAACAAATCTTGAAGGAACAATTGTTTTGATCCAGGAGTTGCCTCAATAGCATACGATTCTTAATTTTACGGCAAGCCTCATTTAGTTATGATACAAATTTTTCCTGGTGATATTGTTCAAAATGGAATATGCAGGAATGAAATAATTGCCAACATGTTTTTAACGGTAAACTAGATTAAAACCAATTAAGGTATACGTAAGGTAATTGAGTGTAAGAGAGTTCTTTAGAATTGTTTACAGATTTTGTTGTTTGCATTTAATCTATACTCTTCGTTCTTTGCAAAATATTTGCCCAAATCAGTCTTTGCCATCAACGGACGCCCAAACGGAGAACAAGTATTCCTAATGATAGAATAATTTCAGGGAAGGAAGACATTAAGTTTACTCTCAACAGAATTTTTTCTATTAGTTAATTGTAATGCGTTTTTCCTTTTTCATTGAACTACAATATTATCTGATGCCAATGAACACATATGTTGTTTTTATACATTTCTTGTTACCGCCTACCAAAGCATTTAGTCAATATAGTCGTATTTTACTTAACCACTGGTGTGTATTCGAAGAATAATGTTTATTCGTACGCACGCCTTTGTCAAACTTTTGTTCAGTGTTGTCCCTAGATATATTCAGTTATTAATACATACATTCCATGAGAATGTATTCTCTATGAAAATAATACGCTGAGCGCACTCCTTAATGCACTTCGCTAGCGCGACACCAATGAGCACCGCGGTGTGAAGGCATGTATATGCACTTCCTGATGTTTATTATTATTACTATTATTATTATTATTAACTTTTTTCTCCCTACGTATTTACGCAGTAAACATAAAGTGCATTTCTGCGGCAAAAAATCGACGTCCAACTAAAAAAAAATAAATAAATAAAAATAAAATAACTCGTATTGTGGGGCTCTGGTATAGAGAAAATTTGATAAATCTTGATCCTAAATGTGATAAATTACTTCCTCTATCATGTGAAGTGAGATATCTATTTTGAATCGTTGAAACCTAATACTTGGTTGAAAGTAAAACTTCTGTTGTCAACGGTAGCACCTATACTGTTCAGTATATTTTTCTCCAAGATTTCTGGACCGATCTGGACGAATTCGCGGCTTGCGACTTTGAAACGGATATTTTTATTTTGGTGGTCACTTTACATGATATTTCAAACATTAAAAATTTGTGCAGGGCACATTTTCGTTGAACTCTGATTTTTCGAAAATTGCAAAAAATTACAATCGCAAAACTACAAAATTGACCAGAGGGTTTTTTTCTCTCTTATATGTTCAACGACAGATCTTTCAATAAACTCAAGTGAATATGAGTGGTTTTCGCTTAATTTTGCGAGAAATAGATGCAAATTTTAAACAATTATTTTCTCTCAAACAGATCCAAGTTTTTATTTAAAAACTTTCCATGGATAGAGACGCATTAAAAATTGCCGCAGTCCCCATTTTCGGCAAACAAACTGTATTTTCTAAATTTGCAAAAATTAATATCGCGAAGTAGAATATTGATTATAGATTTTTCGTTAATAAAAAAACTTTAAAAAAGTCACTTTGAAATAATGTAATTTTTTTGAAAACAAAACTAGTAGTTTTCCCGATTTTTTTCCACTAAGTTGATGCAGTTTATAAAAAAAAAATCACAAATATTTTTTCTTTTATTTATTGTAATAATTTTTTGAATGTGTGAGTTCAATTTCAAATAATGCCTTATTAAATAGCTTGAACACTTCAATTTTTTTAGAAAAGGAGGTCAACATTTTAATAGTAATTATTGTTATTAATTTTAGAGTGAGTAAAGATGAGAGGGGAGAAGAAAGATTGTCTTGGTTGCCTTAGTTTATGACTGAATGGAAGGAATTATTTATGCAATTATTGAAAAAATATAAAATAAGTATTAGTGTTGTGTAACACTAATCTAACTGCCTCTACCCTTTATAACACAGCTACAACCTATCCCCTTCAACGTTACATAGTTTATGGATGATTCCATGATTCCAATCTACACTTACGATGGATATATTCAAAATGTGAAGAAATGTACGTTTTTTTTTATTTTTTTTATTAAACACCTCATTATAATTATGCATGAAAGTGAACATTTTCTTAATTGGCACGTACTGTAATTATTATGTTCTACATTTATTCTAAGGTTCATTAATGTTGAGAACATAGTCCGTTATTGAATGCGATGTTAGATTTAGTGCTGAAAAACAACTCTGTTTGAACACGTTCACGCGCCCATTGCAGTTTAAGACGGTAGCGTATTCTGG
Organism: Gryllus bimaculatus; assembly: GCA_017312745.1. Classification (NCBI taxonomy): domain Eukaryota; kingdom Metazoa; phylum Arthropoda; class Insecta; order Orthoptera; family Gryllidae; genus Gryllus; species Gryllus bimaculatus. Next base: position 2,165,620 of record BOPP01000016.1, on the reverse strand, counting down.
TCAACGGAATCCGACGCAGTGGTATACGTGCCACTAGTGCAGTCCTCAGCAGACGGCGTCGAAATGTCGACGCAGACATGACCACACCCGTTGTAGTACTCCAAAGTCGAGGCAGAACTGTGGACGACGCCGTTCTTTCGGTTACAATCATGCGGACAAGATGGCGATAATCTTGCCCATTGATCACAGTGTTTGGTCCAATACCCGCTCCCTCTATCCTCTGGTTGCGTCACTCATCACTGTCTTGGCAGCGCTCCACGTTCGAACCACAATGTCACGTCAAACCTGCTTCCCGGAGACCGATCATTCTGCCCCGTTCGGACCCGCTCAGATGCTGATTTTGCGCCCTTTGGCGTCGACGACGCAAGCCGCCACTTGCTTGCACGTTTCCATGTCGTTTGATGACTCTATACTTGCTGAGTGTATCGTAACACTGACATGTCACACAAAGGAGGGCTCTATTACGCCAACGTGCACGCTATCTATGTACGAAATTTAATCACTTCAAGTGGATACACTGTTCTACACCACCGATTTTTAAGTGATTCTGACCTTTCCTTCAGGGTGTTGCAATTCTTACAAACACCAGTGAACATTACACGAAAAGGTTTTTGAAGTTCTGTAGAACTACTAATTTAGTTTGCGGCGTCTTGAGTAGTTCTCCATCGTCTAGTTTTTAAAGTGCTGTAAAGCTTCCAGTTCGTTTTATAGTTCAATAATTTTCTGTTGGTAGTTAAGCATTGATAAAACAACTGAATTACAAAATATGGCGTTATTAAAAGTCTTGTTTTCCAAGTATGTTTTAGACAATACATTTTTACGCAAGAAAATTTTTTCGGAAAACATAATTTTAGATATTTTTGCACCCGTTTGTTACAAATTTCTTGAAATTCTTTGTTTATCTGAAGGTGTTTCAATTAATTATTATTATTCATAATATTCAATCTCTAGCATACTCACCAATCATGTATACTGATTCTGAGATCCCGTTTTTGTTGATGTTGCAATTCGTATTACTCATGTGACCATGCTTTAAAATTCGCAGCTTTTACTCAGTTTTTCGATATTATTCTGATTCTATTCTATCGTCAGTTCTAAAATTAATCCATAATTTAATAGCGCACATTATTATTGTCGCTTTCATAACTTCTTCGAATTCAGAACTCTCGCAAAACTCAAAGCTTGCAAACCACCAATATTTAATGCGGCAGCCCCCCATCTCTTGGCCGGAAGTGTGAATGAGTGGCCCTTCCCAGCGGGAGGCGCGGTACGGGCGCGGGGCGGCGGAGCGCTCACGAGCGCTGCTGCGGCGGGGGCGCGGCGGAGAGGACATGCCCGGGGCGCCGGCGCCCCAGCTGCGCTGCCGCTGCCGCGCCCGCAGTCGAGTCGCGGCGTCGAAGCGAACGGGCGCGGCAAACGGGCGGGCGGGCGTGCGGGTGGGCGAGCGTGATCGCGCGCGGGGTCGGTCGGACCGGACCGGGTCGGAGCGAGCCGCGCGCCGCCGCTTCGCGCGGCGACGCGTCGCGTCGTGCCGTGTCCGCGTCGGCGTGTATCGCGCCGCGTCGCGCGCGTGAGCCAGCGAGCGCTGCCGAGCCCCGCCGAGGAGGGCCCTGCCTGCCGGGCACCCGGCCAGCCCCCGAGTGCAGCAGCGGCCCGGCCGCAGCAGCAGTAGTCCCGGCGCCAGCACACTCCTCCCCCCCTCCCCCCAGCTGGCCATGCGCCCGCGCTCGCACCCTCGTCCTCACCCGCGCTGTCCTCGCCGCTGCGGATGGAGACCGGCGCCGCCTCCTCCCCCGTTTGGGCGCAGTCAGTGCAGCGTCAGTGCCCGCGTGTGCGACAGTGTAGTGGTGTGTGAGTGTGTGCGCCGACGCGTTTGCGTTATTCGCCCTCTGCGGGTAGGTATCACGCCTACCGCGCGGTCGTCGCCGCCGTCGCCGCCGCCGTTGCCGTTGCCGCTGCTGGCCGACACGCGTTATCGTGGCATCTCAATGTTGAATTTAATTGAAAAAAGGATTCTGAAGACAAGTGTTGCACATTTGAATCTTGAGTTCGCTATGTACGCTAATGTACGTCACTTGTCGCGGTATGGTTTCAGAAACCAATTTTCTTATTGTCTGTTCTATTTATGCAAGGGTATTCATTTTATTTCGTTGAATTGTCTGGTTGCGTAGGAAATTTGTTATTTGAAAATCAATGGTGTGCGTAGCGCTGCAGTGTAACTATGTATGAGAAAAGTCGATGAAACGCACTTCGGTGATTTACATTAATTGCTCTGGTATTCGACTGTGGCATTTAAATTTCCGTCTTCTGGCATTGCAGTTACTAAATTCTGTTAATGACACTCGTTTACTTAAGCTGCTGTCTACTGCTGCAGTCAATGAAGACGGGATGTCAGGTTCTGGCAATTCGTACGTTCTGTCAGTCTTCGAATTTCTAAGCCGAACTTAAGTGTGGCATATATTTATTAATGACAATTTAACTTAATTTGACTTAATTTCTAGTACTATAAATCTTACAATAGTAGAAGTAAATCGCGTGCAATCTTGCACGGTGGGCATCTTGTCGGGTGAGATTTATATTGCTCGAATTTTGGGGTGTCTAGAATCTCAAATGTTTCAGAATTATTCGTCCCTACCTTCTTAGCTTTGTATCGTTTAGAAACTTTTTTACTTGGTACTAAAACTCATTTAAAATTATTCATTTAACGAATGCTTTTTCAAACATTCGCCATTTCGACATTACTTATTTACAAGTTATTTATTGAAATGATTTCTGTGTTTATAAATTTTACACTTTCGTTGTTAACATCGAAAGCATGTTAGTCATTTAAACACATTAAAAGATGGTGTAATTACAAGATTCGCGACACATTGAAATTAACGCATTTCTGTAAATTCAAAGCGTGATTGGATATCAATTCTCTAATGTACGTCCATCGAGCTTCAATTGAATGGTAGGGAGGCAGTACAACCATTTTAGGACTTTTTTCCAAGTACTCTGTGAATATATTAGCGTGATTTACTGTTACTGGTCAATAATGCTCCTATGATTAAATAATTTGAGATTAGTTCTGATAAATGAGAAACACAACTTGGTAAAAACATTTGATGAATCGGAATCCTAAAAGACATCATTTGGGTTGTCAAGGACAAAGGCTTGTGTTTAATTTTACTTTCTTGTATACGTACGTATATACATAGTAATATACGTAGTATAGAGAAAGTTATGTAATTGTGAGGAAAATCGATATCGAGATTTCAACAGAAATACACGTTTTGCGGCCCCCTGATACCGAAAAAGTAGTATGCATGACGCAGTTAAACACATTGGGATGAAATTGAATTTCCGGATTGACGAGACAAATATACTTTAAACCTAAACTTCTATTTCTATTAAAGGGAGTGTTGATCCCGACAGTCCGCATGCGCTGGGTGCGCATTGTTGTCGCCGGACTAGACGAAAGGTGCTTAAACACTGGTCTTTCACGGGCCACAATTTCCCACCGCGGGCCGCCAGTTCAACAGCCCTGAGATGAAAAAGAGCTTCAAATTATAGTAATGCTTAAATGCCATTTTCTTAAAAATGGCTCGAAGGTTTTCAAAGACATTTTCTTTGAACGAGATTTTACTATTCTTGAATATATTAAATGTCGAAATGTTGAATATTTGGAATCTACAATTAGGAAACCGAAAAATTGAAACATTAAAAAAAAAAAAAGTATTTTGGGCGGCGATAGATGGCAGCTGGCAAGAGGATGGGCCAAGAAGCTGAAGATAGCACTCACCAAGAAAATTAAAAACTATACTATAAGAAAGCCTGTGTCATTCTGTAGCCCTGCTAGTTTTGTTTCTAGTTTTATAATTGTTTTTTTATAAACTTAAACCCACAGGTTCTTATAATTGTAAGAGAGTTAAATCTGTCAATACCTGCTGATGTAGATCGGAGTAAGTTGAAAATTTTTCGTCTCGGTAATCTCCACTTTCTACTAGATTAATCTTTACTAATATATAAAGACACAAGTGTGTTGCGTTACAGTCCGATAATCTCTGAATGTACTTTAAAAATAGCTATGAAATGTATGTGCTGGCTTCCTTTGAAGTTCAGGAGTGCTATAGGCTATGATTTACGACCATAAACCTATATTCACAAAAATAATAATTTTTTGGACATTTTTCACCTAGCATTGCATCACAGATTGAAGGATGCATCATTGTGCAATAGTTTGGCTGCGCTCTACCATAAGATGACAAAGTTCTACGATTGAGTTCATTAATTCACCTAATTGCGTTGAATAGCTGAGGACGTCGTTGATTCTACCGTTAATTGTTTAATGCAAAATGTTTATATTTAAGATTAATTATGACTTTTTTATTCTATTTATAAAAGTAACTTGGAAAAAGATTTTAATTGCATCTAGGCGTGAAGTCTTCCAGAGAGAAATATACTTATTCATAAATGAAATGTTTGGAAAACGAAATTTTGTTGATGGACGGTTGATATTGTAAAAAGGTATGAATGCAAATAAGTGTTCTACATGAAAAAGTATTGCTTTAGTTGTAATATATTACGTATGATTAATACATATTTCCGAATGGGACGGAGTAGGTCGGAATCGGTTCTGGGTGAATGAATGTGAAACATATTATGAATGAATTAGGTGTTAGGCTATTGAGTGGAGAGATTATTCCTTTTGCTGTGCCTCGAGACATTGTTCTGCACATACCTGGGTGGCGGATGGGATCTGCCATAACTATAAGTACTCATTTTTCCTTGTATCTTCAACTATCGAAAAATCTGTGATAGTAAATGAGCGCCAGTATAAATAAATAGTCAAAAATACTTTTGACTATTCGATTTCAATGCTGACTAACATTCAATTCCAAAATGACTTTTGAAAAATATGAGGAAACGAGGAATGAACTTTAAATGCGCAAATTATAATTACGAATGCGCATCTGTGTTATGGGTGTGTTCACGCGACTAATGTTGGCGAGTGAACAAGTGATGCCGTTACCGGCGGAATTTCTTTCTGGTAGACACCTTCAATTCTTCGAATGGAGCAGAGTTTGGTATTCTACATCTGGGTAATTATAACACATTTCTCATAAGCGTTTCAATGTACTTGTAACGAATCTAGAAAACTTCCTCCAAATATAAAAAAACAGCTTTGAATAGAGAATAAACATTGTCTTCTGCAACGTTATTGCGAAAAACGCGTATTAAAGAAAAGGGTCAACAATAACTAATGATTGAAGAGCTGGATACAATATGTCAGATTTCGAACGCTTATATTGCCTGTATTGCATTTTTAAAGGGGTGTGGCTTGATTTGTTTTGTGTAGAGATGCTAGTTCTGTGGCTGCCATCTAATGACAGGAGATGTCACTTCCCGAGTGCGCAACACTATTCTTGCAAAGAAGAGACTGCGGTCGAATCATCGCCGAACTGTGAATGAGTGTGGTAGAAACGTTGGGCTATAAGACTTTCTGACAAAAAGGACTAGAAGCATTGGGAGTTCGAAATCAATATGTCTATTCGGAAGGAGATATGGCAAACATTTCTTTTTTTGAGGTACTTATCGTCAGTATTGGGAAGAATAGGGATTGCAGCACTGAATTCTGCGTTTTAGAGTACCGTTCGCAAAATGATATAAATTTTCTTTCTACGTACGTGTGCGTTACAGTCAGAAGAGAGATAACGTATTTAGACGCTTACACTCCAGAATATCGTCAATATTTCATTACTGGAGACTAAAATGTAAGTTGCTAAAATCATGAAAAGTCAAACATCACTAGCCGAGCGTAAATTTCTTGAGATATCGTTGAGATGTTATGTAACCGAGTAGATACCTCAAAACTGAAAATCCAAAGTCGTTTCACCAGCTTTTAAGTTGTGTACAAAATGACATTTCTGGTGAATGAGAAGCACAAGATGATGTAACGTTTCATAACATCAGAAAATGATGTAACGTTTGATGTTCTAATAGTTTTCAACTCTTCTATGGTACGACACTTCGTATTTTTCAAATCCTCATGTACGTATGCAAAAACCCAAAATGGGAACATAGACTAACAGTTCCTTTCGATGAGAGAGTGTATTAGTGGATTGATTGATTAGTTTCCGGATGAGCCAACTTCTAAGGTATTAATCCCCTAAAGGTATTACATGTTTTTAAATTTCGGAAAGTGGTGGGAATCTTTCCAACTCGGTCAGATCCGGCGCCGACCAACACGTCGGCTTGATGACTTTCACGTCTCGTACCTCATCCTTGTGCCTTCCTCTCCCGTTGTACTCTTGACTTACGTGCCCTACACATTATCACATATGTCGAGAGCTTAGAGTATGTCCCTTCTGGGGAAGAGCCCCATTGGGGAGGTACCTGGAGAGGCATACCCGCAAGCCGTCATGTAGAACTGCGCCTTTTCCTCCAGCGGGTAAGGAACGCCGCCATCTCCCGGGATCTAATGACCTACGCAGTTCATGCGCCTGAAATCAAAAATCAAAGATTAAGAGAAAGGCATGTAGCTTAAAGGAAGAAACTAAAAATTTGATATTATAAATTTGTGCCGTTGCCGGTTCAATGGCTTCTGGTTGCGCGTCCACTGATCCTCTGCAACCCGTGCAGTGCTGAGGGAAAATAAAGGCCGTCGGTGTCGTTTGTGGCAAGGCCACTAAGGCTTCCCGGTGCTTCCCTAGGCTGATCGCGTAGTCTGTCGGCTTCCCACGCGGGGGCGGCAGCCACTGCTGCAGCGCCCAATTGTTCGCCTTCTCGACCGGCTGCAGCGCGTTACCAGAATTCACTGCCTTCTCCCCCTGAGCAGGCTGCCGCGAATTGGCTTCGCTTCTATTCACACGTTACCTCTCCGTGTGAAGCCTGATGTGAATCACTGAACTTTCACGTGCCTCAGCATCCTTTTGAACGCGTCGCGTCGTCGCGCATTCTGAACAAGCAACCGAAGCAATGTGCCACACATCGAACAGTTATAAGGATTTGTATTTTAGTGGGATGCCTGTGTATTTTAAAATGTTTTTCAATTTGTTGAATTTGCACTACGAATTCGAAGAGTAATGTGCACTATATCTTGTGTAAATGTCTTTTTTCATCTCTTAAACCCAGTGAATTTTTACGAGTAAGGTATCTTTTCAAATGCAAATCCGCGATCTTTTGACGAATACCAATATCAACATCAACATTAGACATTCGTTTTTATATAAAGAGATTTTGAAAATTCTCTCGCGCGGTCCACTATTCTTTTCACGAGTGTTAGATGGTGAGTAACTTACTTAACTTGCTTTGTGGTGTTAAAACTTGCTTTGTGGGGTTCTCGTACAAGTGTTCCTTTTGCCTTTACATACAAGAAAACTTTCTGGTCGTTCTACAGTGACGTGGCGTCCTGTCATGAATAAATGTAGCGATGACCAAATAAGGAAATAAAAATACTGCGTTTTAAATACAGTGGTCAAGATTTGGATAATTCATTAACAAATCACGTTTAAACTAAATTAGTTACGAAATAGTCGAGAAGCAGTCATAAAACAACGAGGGCTAATATTAGCAAATTAAGAGTTCACCGCTCGCTCTCGGTGACTCAACCGGCCCTATTCCGATTTAATTATAATGACTTCTGACGTATGATCAGCTGGTACCCGATTATCCAACCAGAAGATTTGTTACGCGCGTTGTTACCATGTGATCAAAAGTATCCGGACATGTGGTTGAAAATTACTTACCAGTTCGTGCCGGCCTCAATTGGTAATTGGAATTCAATAGAGTGATAGCTTCCACACTCGTAGGAATATTTTCAATCAGGTGCTGGAAAGTTTCTTGGAGAATGACAGACCATTCTTCACGGATTGCTGCGCTGAGGAGAAATATCGATGAAGGTCGGTGAGGCCTGGCACGAAGATGGTGTTCCAAAACATCCCAAAGGTGTTCGATAGGATTCAAGTCAGGATTCTGTGAAAGTCAATCCATTACATGGATGTTATTGTCGCGTAACCACTCCGTCACAGGCCGTGCAGTATGAACATGTGTTCGATCGTGTTGAAAGATGCAATCGCCTTCCCCGAATTGCTCTTCAACTGTGGGAAGCAAGAAGGTGTTCAAAACAGCAACGTAGATCTGTGCCATGTTAGTCCCACACACAACAAATGGTGCAAGAACCCTACTTGAAAAACACGACCAGACCATATCACCATTTTGAACGTGTCAGGATATTTTTGTTCACATAGTGTTGCTCGATTCCAGCTCCTGTTTTGTGTAACAAAATTCTTGTTATGAACTCCTCTCTGATTGATGGTCTTATTTTCTTTCACTGATGTCTCCAATATTTTTTTTATTTTCATTTGGATATATTTTTTTTCTGTGAAATGGTTTTAATTTTTATCTTTTGATATTTATTTTGCCATCGTCTTTCTTAAAGTTTATTAGTTTAGTGTATTCTGTTCATTATTAATGAAAAGAGTATACATAAAATTAACAGGTTTATACAATAAAAATATTTTAAAGAAATTGATAAGTATCATTCCGTTTTGTGAAAATTTGAAACATTGCAGCGTCAGCTTCAATGGACTTCTGGCGTTTCTAATAGATTCGTGTAGTTCGAATTTATTGATTAGTGTGTTAGGCGAGAATGCTTGAACGATTGTGTAATTAACTTGGCCTACTCACAAAAGGAATTACGGATTTCTGCTCTTCCGCAAACACAGATTCAGAAAATTAAAAGTCCTTTGAAACTCAGATATTTTTAAAAGGAGCATAGCTTCTACCTTAAAATTGCAAAATATGATTGAAAAATGTATCCCGTTATTGCTTACTACGAGCGGCCTTGCATCGTTTTTTCCCCTGCCCGTGGCGTAATCTCTTGCTCGCTTTCACTGGCCGTGGCCGTGGCCGTGGTCCATCCTCGGCGTCCGAGAGAATGGCTTTGAATATTTCAGTGCCGCACATATAGCCAGCTGTGACGGCGCGGCTGCGCTGGGCAGTGGCCCTTCATGTGTGTGGCCGGGCGGGAGTGCGTCCGCGCCTTCGCCCGCGTCGTCGCGTTGCTTGCAGCCCCCTACATATTTCAAGTGGTAGCCCAGTGTTACAGAGGCTCTCGCGACGTCCGTGCTGCCGCGCGTCCACTCTAAAGCTCGGGGACGACTTAACGACGCGCGCAGAATTTTTATCTCTTGGGTCCACGTCGCGGTCATTTCGCGCGGGTTTATGTGGACTTTGGGGTTTGTGCGGAGGTCGGGTTGGCGACCGGAACAACTGCTCGTCGCAGGGATTTCTCCCACCACCCTCAACGTGGGATGGATTCATTCGACCTGCTCACCTATCTTCGCGTGCTCCTTGGTGGTGCGATTTCCGCGATGGTGCTGACATACATTTACAATGTTTCTCTGTTGTAAGTTCCAGTTGAGCGAACGCAATGTCTTTCCGTAAGACCTAAGATCTGTAGATTGTGAATTTGGTTCCAGTCGGTAGCAATGGACGACTCTGGGTCACGAAATGTCTTTCTAAGAATTTATTCTGAGTTGAAGTGTAGTTCTTATAGAAATACAGCGTGGTTAAAAAAAAAAAAAAAAAAAAAAAAAACACTTTATGCGCGACCGTAGAGATCTTGCTTAATTAGCTCAATTGTTCGCCTTCGTGTTTTCAAAAGAACTGATTTCATTTTATTAAACTACGTTTGCGATTTGGGATGCCGTGAAAGGTGTTTAACAGGCATATACAAATTATTCAACTATAATACTCCACAAAATGGAAAAGCAAAATCTTGTCCTACCACGAGTTCACCAAATTATCTTTTGAACCAAATCATCGTTTCTTCTAAAAGTCACTATTGATGCTATTGTAAAAATTAGAAACGCCTTGGGGCTTTAGGCTGGAAAGGGAGGTCTGGCTGGTGAAAGCCGGTCTCGAAGGGAATGGAAGTGTGTCCGAGATGAAGAAACTTGGGGATGATGTTCGGCACTAACCCAAGGGGTAGAGCGCCGAGGAAGCAAGTCCACTCCCGTGGCGCACCGTTGACCGAAACCGCCGCTTCCGGACCTCCACGGCAGGACTGGCACGATGCGGGGTGGATGGGTGCCCGCCCGGGCTGCCCTCGCTGGAAGCACCCGCCCGCGAGCCGCACGCGCGACGTGATACATCACCGACCCCCACATCGATCGGGACAGCGGCGGGGGCGGCATCGCCGGCTCCGGCGCCGGCGCGGCGCTCTCCACGGCGCCTGCAGCCTCCGGCAATGCAGCCCGCGCCGCCGCTCCAGCCAAGACTGTGCTCCGCGCCCCGGTGCAGCTCCTGCACGCGAGGGTACCAGCACGTGGAGGTCGGGCGACGTCAGCTCTCGCTTTCTTCTAGACGTATCTTTCGTGTCCTTCGACAATGTCCTCGAAATTAATAGTGCTAAGAAGATGAAGCTGGTAGAATTGGTGTCTCAATTTTGTGGAAGTGGAAGATAAAGTAGAAAATGGATTTATATTGATGCATTCAGGGTGCTGCAGAAGAGATATGATTTGGTGGCATATAGCTGTTAATAGACACACAGAACAGTAATAGGTCTAATATCGAATGATAGATTTTTTAGATGTTCTTTTTGTCTATGGAAATGAAAACATGCAAAGAAAATCAAAATAGGCAATATTTATTGGAATACACCCGAAAATTACCTGCTCTCACATCAAGTTGCAGTATTTTTTTCGTACTTCGAAACTGCCCAGTAAAGGTTTTTTTTTCTTTTTTTTCCACTTTATTATATATTTTTCAGAAGCGTGTGCTGAGAAAAGACTGATTGGGAAGGTGCGGTTTTATTGCGGGCATTTGTGCGATTCGCTCGCACTACAAGCTTGTTGAATCTTTGAACCTCTCTTCGCGCTTATGAGGTATTACTTGGCGACACCGTAGAAGAGCTGACTCCGCAATTTACCTACCCGTTTCGGAGGTTTCGTAACATCTTGCCCCGTTACACATCGAGAAACAATTGAGCATGGGACTCTGACATAACACGAATGGCACCTGTGGTTGGAGATCACTGAACTGTTGAACGCTGCCTGGAGCTTGCAGTGTAGGACATGATTCGGCCTTAAGTAAATTAAACATTTTTTTACGAAGGCGTCCGACCATGAACAACGCCAGCGTCTAAATCGCTCGCAGGATTTTCTCTAATCGATCTGAAGGCTTTGCGAATTTAAAACTGATCATTTAATTTTTAGGGATACAAAACATGCCTTTTAGGACATTCATAATTTTTTGGAAACGGGCTCCAAATTTTTATCTTCAATTTGTTTGCTGGAATAGAGAGCCATAAAAGTACAATAAATGTCCTAGTTTTTATTAAAACTTCTGATATTTCGAAAATGACAAAAGTTAATTTTTTAAACGTCTTACGTCTTTATTGAATGTAGAAATTTATTAATTCATTTTATTGCTTTGTATTAGCACTGTAAATTATTTCATGTACATTTTTTTCTTTCAAAATATTAGTAGTTTTCGCATAATTTACAGTCCTTTCGAGATGTTTGCAAAAATACCTAAAAAGGTTTTTTCATGAACTGTTCCAAATCTTGCTGTTTAAAGATTTTGTTAGGGTATAGCACATACCTGTAATTCTTTAGCACAATTTTTACTTGAATTTTCAAAAAATAAAGTTACGTAAGTTTTGAGGAATCTCCCGATCTTCGTTTGGTAACGTTTTCGTAGAGATGGCTGAAGTGTTAATAGAATATAAAATTTAATGTCATATTATGTAACCGTTTCAAATAATACGAGAACGTATGTGCACCAACAGTTTTAGTTCCTCCTAAACTTTCAAAAGTTGCGATAAACATGTTTGCTCAGATTTCTTCCTGCAAAAACGTGGCGCAACGCAAATAAATGAATTTGAGGTGTCATATAATCGCATTTATTTTAGGTCCTTTTCGGAAAGAACGTTCTTTTGATGAGCGAACAACGCAGAACTGGCGTGTGGATCCTACGTGACTCTCCTGGTTGAGTCGACCCGTTGCGTTACAATGGCTGTGTTAGGCCCCGTCCCAGGCCGCGCGTCTTGCCCCGCCTGGCGTCGCGTCGCGCAGCTCGCATTGTCCCTGGGGAATGCGGTCGCCTGGAGACAGGCGCCTCGTATTAACTGGATTATGCTGCTCTGTCCGCAGCGCGACGCCTGCACCGCGCCCTTCGCCCTGGGGCTTCAAGCGTCGCCTTTGCTCTGCACCTCAGGCTGCCCGCGAGCTCTTGGCAGTAATACAACTCTTGCCTCTTCCCCTTTCACTTTCATTTCACATTTTCACTCCTCTCTTTCTCTACTCATTTTCGGTTTCTTGTAAAGTATCGTCTGCTTTTTCTCAAATCTAGTCTCCTCTCATTCACTTCTTGCCTCCCCATTTTCTATACTCTCCTTTTACTTCTTTTTTACTATTGTCTCTTTCCCTCTACTTTCGCCTCCTCTTTCTCTACTCTTTCGTCTCCTCTCTTTCTCTACTCTTTGTTCTCGTCTCCTCTCTTTCTCTACTCTTTGGTCTCGTCTCCTCTCTTTCTCTACTCTTTGGTCTCGTCTCCTCTCTTTCTCTACTCTTTGGTCTCGCCTCCTCTCTTTCTCTACTCTTTGGTCTCGTCTCCTTCTCATTCAGCAAAAGGCTTCATCTTTCACCTCATCGCCCACTCGTTAGATCATCACTAATGTGCCTCAATCTTAGCATGAGAAGGGTTTTAAACCCTTATAGATAAAAAAAACAGTAAGGCAATCTGTTGACAATTGACCTTGTCGATAGCACATTGCCTAATACACGGATTGTGGGGATTTGGGGCTATTGGTGTTGTAAGGTAGAATCAGAAATGAAATTTAATTTCACTCGTGACTTTTAGTAACTGTCAAAGCTAGTTTCAAATTCAGATTGGCTATCCGAATGTCCTCCCACAATTCCAATCTTCCAGTCTAGCCCATGAGCACTTCACCACTGCGTTGAAGCCGATCGTTGCCTTTACGATGAAGTAATCTAGTTCCACAACCTTATTTGGAATAACCCCTGTTATGATGTGAATCACAGAGGTTGGACGGTAGCTCGAAATGTGTGCGAGAATTAGGCTTATAGTGCTCAGTAATAACCCAGATAAGATTTAAGGAAGAATGCCGGTGCCGGCGATATGAATATCATATTTTACAAGAGATGATGGACCGCCGTTGGCCGCTGACGCTTACATACATGCCTTCCTCGTGAAAGGACTTCCCTGCTGAAACATGCCTATCGTAAAAGCAGCTCCGGGTTTAGTGGCATGTCGCGCGCTGTGTTGGGCAGAGAGTCAGTGGCTCGAGCGTCCATATGCTCCTACTCCAAAGCGCCATTCCGAGGAAATGGGGGCAGCGACTATGAAAGTGTGCTGTTATAGATTCTTTATTGAACATTACTGCGCGTTGGAGACTTGAAACTCGATGTCAGGTCATAACTCTTATGAATTAATAAGGACGAACTTTCGAGATTTTTAAGGCATTTCCCAGGCGAAAGTTAAATAAAAAAGTGTTACTCGTATTTTGTATCATGGTGGCGATGAAGCTTCTAGAAGGGTTGCGGATGATTCTTTTGTGTGGACTAGTTGGACTATATTTCAATGTAGAAAACATTAGAATATTGTAGTGATATGGATGTCTGGCATTTCGTTTGATCTTTGTGAATATCCGAAGGCACACTTAAGACGATGCTTTTAACTTTTACATGAAGTCAGCGTGAAAGGTGAACAGTAAATTGGATGAATTTTATTGATGCTTACACGATGTATTTAAAAGCATTTAGACCCGTCATTTTATTGATCATTTCAGTTTTCTTCTGTTTTTGAAGATGCGTATTTTTGTGTGTAATAATAAATTGGATAGCCTTGTTGCAATAGGCTTGCCTCTTTTCGCGCAGTGTCAGATTCAAGGGGATTCATATTAATTAGTGTATAACAGGGATCGTCATATATGTCCCGAGCGCATTCCCAATTGCGTTCTTCTGACCGTCCGTTGTATCGGCTTGCGATCTAATGGATAACAACTTGCTTCTTGAATAAATATGTTGTCTAAATGAAATGGATCTTCATCCCACCCTGCCCTGATTCAACTTTACTTTCCGATCATAATTTGCCTATACTTTTATTTATAATTTTTACCATTTTTTTAGCCCAGGGAAAAACAACTTAAAAACATGTTGAGAATTGCAACGCGAACGTATTATGTCATGAACGGCTTCCCCAGCAAAATTTTGTGATATGCAACTTTTTACATGTTAAGAAATGTACGATGTCACCTCACGAAAGTGTCTTCTCTTATTCACATCACATTGTCAAACAATTTTTAAAATCAGTTTTCATTTTTATTTGTGGGCACTGAAAAGGTTTCGGATATTGAAGGGCGAATACAACATTTTAAATAACTGACTATACAGGGAAAGTGCGAATAACGGAAGTAAGCAGGCTCATTTCAGCGACCTTATTGGCATTACTTTCTTTGCGAAACACCACGATCCACTGTTAGGTTACGACGTTTCGTTACGAAAATCGAACAGATTAAAACTGAACGAAAGTGAATGCTATAAGAAATGAAAAGTTTTGATTATAGGTTTATGGATTAAATGAAACAATGCAAATAATAATTAAGTAATTATAACCATATTATTTCTGTAATGTGTTCTGTAAACTTCTCTCTTCCGGATGGACAGTTCAGTAAATTACAGCAAATGTGTCGTTTGAAAGCTGGACGTTCCCGTTAACATGTTAGTTTACCTTATCGTGTATCTTATGAAAACATAAACATTAAAAATGCTGGTCAGCATAGCGGAGATCGCTAAGGCTGAAAAGCCATTGTTATCCCGTGCATGAAGGGCCGCGGGTTCGAATCCCGCCCGGGGCATGGATGTTACTGTGTCTATTTACCGTTACCTTCAATGTTACGTACAGTGGTCGCTTCTCACCTTCGTAGCTGAAAAGCGACCTTGAATAAGTATACATTCTCTCTCTCTCTCTCTCTCTCTCTCTCTCTCTCTCTCTCTCTATATATATATATATATATATATATATATATATATATATATACACACACACACATACAAACAAGATGATTTTTTTAAATGTTGGCATCACGCACTACCTAGCGGTATGGCGGGTAGTATCGGAGACATGCAAGGCAACACGGGGCGAGGACTGTGGCAAGGAGCAGGATGGATGTAACCAGGCCAGTCAGAGCACGCCATATCAGGCCAGATTAGGGAGAGGAAACATTGTAGACATAATGCATTCATTTTTCTGTCTGAAAAGACGAATAAGAGAAGTAAATACAAGTAAATAATACAATAAAAACAAGTAGAACGATTCGGCTTCCCTCGATACGAGGGTCATCCAGAAAGTAATAATAAAAGGCTGTGAAGTACACGCGGGAATAGTTTTTTTCAAAGTTGGCAACCATGTTATGTAGACAGTTTCCTAATGGTAATAATGAGATATTGAGCGCCTCAGTTCGTTACAAAATGTCGTCGCCGCAGATGTAAGATTTGCTGTCAGTCGTTTCCTTACGTTGCGCAACCAACTGGCGCCCAGTATCCATCGCCAGCTTCTGGAAACCTATGGATCCGAGGTAATGAATCGTCGGAATGATACCAAATGGATGTTGGTGCAGAAGCCCTATACCTATTCGCCAACACAAATTCAACATTCACAGAGAAAAATCATGGCAATCGCCTTTTGGAACGAGAACGGGATCTTATTGGTCTATTTCATGCCCAAAGGGACCACCACTATTGCTGCTGCATATTGTGAGACCGTAAAGAAATTGAAACAAAAAACCAAATACAAAAGGAGGGGAAGGCTTACAACGCCAGGCCCCATAGTGTCCGGCTTACTCCGCACCTGCTCGCGTCGTTTGGATGGGACATTGTGACTCACCCACTCTACTCTCCGAACCTGGTACCTTCGGATTATAATCTTTGCACCAAACTGAAGGAGTTCTTGAGTGGACAGCGATTTTCTAACAATGAAGAGAGACTGTGAAAGAGGTGGAGCGTATGGTATATCACGAGGGTACACAAAAGTTGGTGCCCAGGCTTAAAAAATGCGTTGACCTCAACGGCTATTATGTGGAGGAATGATAACATATCTTGACACTTATCATGTGAATTTAATTCAAATATATTCATTTTTCAATTTTTAACAAGTGTTGTATTCTTACTTTCTGGATGACGTTCGTATTTAATTGCACGGTATTCCACTAGTGAAAATTAATATAGAATTAGAAAGAGGTGGTTAAAAATTATAATGGAGCATGTTACCAAGAAATTATTGCCTATATCGTCCTAACAAGGCGATTTCTTAAAGTGTAAAGGCAAAAAATTAGAACAAGTAGATTACGACTGTTTTTCCGCCGAGTGTGGGACCCTGAAAGAGATTTTCCGATAATACTAACAGACAATTTTTGTGCCTTGTGATGAACGTGAGTGTACAAGATTTACGAACTTTTAATTATAAGTCCATCCGTTTGCGAGTAGCCAGCGCCAAATTAATTTAGAAACAAAATGTTGGTTTTGCGCAACTTTGGTTAATCACTAATTAAACATTTAAATTATACTCAAAATAAAACAACTTGTTCTCTCGTATCGTACACGCGAAGGCTAGAAATTTCCCATGTGAAATGATTTAAGCTTAATGCGCTCTGTACTCTGTGAACATTGAGTTCTATTCCTTGCGGTATGATTGAGGCTTTCGGCATTCCAAGAATTGTGACGCCTTGGAAATTGGTCCAATGAGTCTATTTATTATGGCGTAATTCGATTGACTACACTGGGGAATAAAAAAAGAAATTACGATTATTAAAAGTGCTATGAATATTTAAAAGTATGAATGCATTTCGTATCAAATTCATTTTTATGCAAAACATAGGTGTTTTTAATCATTAGTTTGTATACACATATCTCATTTAATCTCTTGCGTTCATAACAGACCCCTTTGTGGCCTGTCAAATTACATCTCAACAACTTTGAAAATATATTCCAGTTTGCCTTAGCGCGGGCGCAGTTCTATTAGAGTACGCGAAACGTCTTGAGACTACTGTAGAGAGAATGCGCATTAGGGTGTAGAGATGATGTAAACTAATAAAACAATTGCCATTTTCTCATGCATTACAAACATTACACAGTGAACTTTTTACAGTTAATTGGGGTCTTATAGTGACGTCCCTAATTGAGCAAGAGTGATACTTTCTTATTACAAAATTTGCTCATGAGGGTGGGCTAAGTTTTGAAGAATAGGGCAGCAACCCCCTTCTGGCCCAAATCGAAGGAGTTTCTCAGAAAATAAAATACGAGTGCGAAAACCTATTTCCGTAAGAATGATAGCTCGGTGAAGGGGTTTACACTGTTCCCCCAATTCCGTAGCCTTGATTATCTGTGGAAAGTTAAAGTTCAAGTTCGAGATTGACAAGACACCCCCCCCCCCATTTCCTGTCGACAGATGAAGCGATGACAGTACTTCTTGTTTGGAGAAATTAGACCGCATGGAGAGAATATTATATCCCGTAGTTTTTCGCAGTCCAGCGAATTTTCCTTCGAAGTTGTCGAACTGAGTTTAGATGAATGCCTACACAATAGTGAAATGTATAATGTCTTATTTTCAACCGAAACTTCCTGAAATGGCGGAATCGGAAAATCTGGTGACGGCTTCACGTCCAGATGCAGAGAATGCGTGCTACCGGGGCGCGGCGCTGCCTCTGGCGCTTTATTCTGCCCCTCTTGGCAGCAGCGCGGCGTTCATCCGCATTGCCTCTTGGACTGCGGGCGTCTGCCGCCCAAGTCCCACCCCCCACCTTCGCTATTTCGAACTGCACACAATCCTCTAGCGCGCCAACGCACATGCGGACGGTCTCTTGGCTCTGCTTTCCTCGTAGGATGCTGTGTGTTTGTCCTGGACACAAAATGTCGTAAATGACGTAAAAAGTGTTGGTTTTACAAATATTGCTGTCGTGTAAATTTAGTTTTTCAAAATAGTAATAGAGGATACTTAAGGGGTCAAAAAAGCAACAATCTAAACATTTTGACGTTTTATTTTTTAGGCTCATTTCAAACTTAAGTTTCTTTATAAAATGATATATCGCACAAGAACTCTTTATTTTAAGTACTATTATGCAATTTTGAGGCCTGAAACTACCAAATACGTCTGTATTTACACCTCTTCGTTCGAAGTGGCATGACGGGGGAAGTAACAAATATAGAAGAATGTGATTTTAAATAAAACGTAATAATTTGTTTCCTTTTGTACTTGTAACGTTAACACGATCCTTTATGGAGGGAAAGCGATAGCTATGCGTTAAAGCCGTGCTTGCAGTTGTGTGTCTGCCGTACTACCTGATCTGCCATGCCCATTGTCGCAGCGAAGATTTATTCCGGGGGCAACTTATTTGGCTTTTAAATCCGCGCGAGGGCGCAAGCAGCGGCCCAGGCCCTCGTTGTTTGCCCGCGCCCGCACGCACGGAGCGAGCCTCTGATGTCGAGGGCACTGTTTCATTTGAATTACGCTGTTTGTGCTGCATCTGCCTTCCGGCTTTCGAGTTCTGCGCGCACCCTTTGCCCCCTTCACTAGTTGTTGCAAGTTGCTCGCAGTTTGTTTGACGGTGTTTGGCGTAAAAGTTTCGTGATGTCTCTTCCCTTTGTGCGTTAGCCTCACGGAATGTTTGGGTATTTTGTTCAATAGAATGATCGTTCAATATCAGAAGATATGTGGTTCTCATAACTGAACTGACTTCCTTCCAACAAGAAAAGTAATGGTGTCTGGTGAGGTAACGGACTCGAAGTTAAAGAATGATGATCTGCGTTGAAATTCTGACATTTTGCACTTTGTTGGAATTACTGTATTACTAGTCGATGAAATTCGTCCCCAAAAAAGTAGCAAGTTAAAACAGAAGATTGATGGGATGTTCAGCAAATATTGTATGATGGAAGGATAGATCAGAACCACTAAGTGCCTTACCTCTCTAAATTGTTTGTTGATGCGTGTCTCCCTATAACGCCGCGTGCGCCTCTTATATTAAATAATAGTCGACTCCGGTTATAGTGAACCTATGCTATTCGTCCCGTTTTACTTGCATTGCCAATAAGCATAGGAAGATTCGGTTATAGTGAACCTGAATATCGTCTATAGTGAACGTTGTAAATCCGTCGTGGAAATTTCGCTCCTGGAGGAAGTGTATCGCCTCGGTACCACAAATTCCAATACAAGGCAGCTTGAAAAAAATATCGACGGCTGAAAGTCATTATCGAAAAAGTCTTCCCTGAGGTGGATGTGTAGTGGACCCGGAATGTTTCATTCAGCGATCAGTTTCATTAGCTACTTTCGCGATATGGCTACCGAAAGGATCTCGTATACTATTAGGCGATTAAAAAAGCCTTCAGAGAGTGGGACGGTGTTCCAACAGTGCAAGTGACATTGATGGGTGTCAAGATTGTATTACGATACTTCAAGGCAGTGGACGATGCAGAATAAAGGATGGAGAGAACACGAACTGGAGAAGGATGTAGAGAAATGATAAATGAAAATTGTACTAAGAAAACAAATATGTTTTTTTAAGGTCAAATAAAGATATTGAAATTTTCAGATGGTTCTGTTAATACATTTTGCTGTATTGATAAAATGAATCACTATGGAATTCTATTTAATTTTGACATCATCGGATGTAATGAACTTCAGATACAGTGAACCTAAATGTTAGTCCTCAGTAGGTCACTACAACGAAGTCGACTGTACACATTTGAATATCTTTAAAGATACAAGGAGTGTGTTATTAGTCTTTAATTTCAGTCTTGAACGTTTAATTCTTGATTTCTGCAATTGCAATTCATGTTTCATGGTGTGTTTCTGGTGAAAAAGTAATTAATGAGTTGTTTATGCAGCTAACGATTGTGTTCCTAGAATTGGTCCGCAAAAAGAAATGTATTCAAATTTTTTATATTATCTATCGTAGTGCAATTGTAAATGAAGTATTTACCAAACGGTCTTCATGAACTTAATGTCATGTTGAACTCTGTAGTATTCATTCTTCGTATTGTTTAATGTGAGAGTGGAATTACGAGATGCAACATTTCTTCTGGCTGAAATGAGAAAAAGATACACACGATTGTTTTATGGGAAGTGGGAATAGAATATCTATTACTTGCAAAGGTGAAATTACATATTGCATATGTTGCATGTTTTTATCAACATATTTCAAATATATTCGTACTGTGAGTTTTCTTGAACATGGATCTCTTACGTTTATTCAACGCGAACAATTGCAAGCCGATTGTGTGAATGGGAGCTTTAAAAAAATCACAAAATCGGGAGTATTGCGCTAGTTTTGATTTATTCGATTCCAATCCCATCCTCAGGGGACTCGCCATAATAAGCTCGTTTTTGTGCGCGCGCGCGCGTGTGTGTGTGTATCGATGCGGACGAAACGAAATTGAATTAGGTTGGAGCGGACAGCGTTCCGCTTGACGCATGATTTTTTTGCTCGCTGCCCAATTAGCGGACCCGCGATGCGCTGCACCTATGCGAGGGCTTCCGGGGCGGGCGGGTGGGTGCTTGCCACAGTAGCGCCTCTTTGTGGGCGGCTAACGCGTACAATGTGGTGTTTGTTTGGCGGGAAGTTATCGCAGACCTTCATTAATAACCCCTTTGTTCGCGCATCTTGTTAAGGGACTTGCTGCGAAGCCCGTTTGCTTGCGTTCTACGACGAAACTATGCGTGCACCCCCACCCGCGTTGCCGAGGCTTCACCGCGCGGAGGTAGGGCGGCGTGGAGAGCGTCGTTTGAAAGAGAGGCGGTGCGCCTTTGCGGAGAGAAAAAGCTGCTTGGCGTAATGAGGGAGCCTCTTTCCTCCGGGCGCCTCGCGAGACAGTCGTTCGACGAGCACCTCGTTGTTGGAAGACTCATCGCGTCTCCGAAGTGTTCTGAATAACAATTAGCGAAGGCTAATGATACGCTGAGCGATAGGATCTCATAAAAAGTGATTGTTTCAAACAAACTTGCCCCTTAACAAAGTAAAGATATCGTATTATGTACCGTTTATTTATTAAGATACACATTAATTAAACCTTCGTTTTAAGGATTTTTTACTTTAAAGGAAGTAGTCCAGAAAATATAAATATGTTGGCAAGCTTTATAAATATTTTTCCGTTCTGTTAGTTCACCCTCTCCAGGTTACTCTGAAGGTGACTTCCATGTAATATATATTCTATTCTTGCTGTCATTAATATTGTTTGCGTTCACATATTTAAACAAACGAGTTAAACTGGATATCAGTATTGGTTGTAGTCCATATATTGTACCGGTTCGTGCGCTGAGACTTGCCGGTTTGATTCACTTCGAAAAGTAAACATATAGTACGGAATTGTTCTACAGCTGTCGCCGTTTCTCCGCTCAGTCTCCTTGCCTCTCTATTTGACCATAGATCATGCATTTCTTTGCCGTCATAACCTCTTGCACTCCCTGCTGCCGTGCAAACCTGGGTCTTCGTCTCTTCTGTCTTCCTGTCGGCACCCATCGGGACTCGTTTTGGCCATCTTTCGTATGTCATTCGCATAACATGACGGTACCATACCGTTTTTTCTCTCTATTTCGTCAAGGATAGATTTCTTTACATCCATTTTCTTTCTTATGTCGTCGTTCCTGATTCTGTCACGTCTGCTATAACAGCAACTTCTACACCAGAAGTACATTTCAAGGGCCAGCAGCTTCCCTTTTGTGCCTTTATGAATCTCCAACTCTTCTGAACTGTATGGTGTAACACTCTTAACTTGTGAGGAGTAAAGACGTCCTTTCGTAGTGTTAGTGATGGTTTTGTTCCATAAGACATAGTTTATGCTTCGTGTCACGTTTCTCCCCAAGCTTATTCGTCTCTCAATTTCGCCATGGCTATTTCTCTTATTGTTAAAAAGTACACCAAGGTATTTATATTTGTTTACCCATTTCATTTTTTCTCCATTTTCCACAAGAAGATCTATTTCATTTTTACTAACTGCTAGGTATTCAGATTTGTCCATATTAATATTAAGTCCTGCTTTTAAAAAGTGTTCATTGAGTTTCTTCTACAATTACTACCTGGTCATCGGCAAAATATAACGTAAACAATTTATCCTCTCCGATCGTCATACCCATTACTCTGCATTGTTTCTCCCACTGTTGTAAAATTTGATGCAGATATATTTTAAACAATGTTGGGGAACGACAGCAACTCCGACGAAGACCTTTACTGACTGGGAATGGATGCGAGAGCAAGCTCTCGGAAGTAAACATTTTTCAGATTAAATCCCAAGGACACACTTTTTCGGAGGGAAAGTGAAATGTATGCCTTTGTAGATTACAATGTATATAAGAACCGTAGTACAGTGCAAATTACAAGTTATTAACCCTACCAACAGGTTGCATAGATGAGAAAGTTTGAAGTCCTTTACGTTTTATAATTAAATGTGAACCGACTGTGCTGCAGTGCGGTGAAGAGCAATAGTGGCACTTAAGCTGAAGTTAACTGACAGAGATCGGCGAACATTAAAAAGGATTGCGGCCAAGCGATGTAAAATACCGCGGCAAAAGTGACTGAAGAATTCAACTCACTTAAGTACTGTTTCCACAAAAACAGTACAGTACTTTACAAAGCTAACATCCATGGAAGGACAGCAATTGCGAAACCGTTCTTATCGGACGCCAACGCAAAGCAGCGAAAGAAGTGGTGCCATGATCATAAAACCTGGGCACTTGATGACTGAAAGATTGTGATATGGTCAGATGAATCATCGTTTATATTTTCCTACGAATTTGCAGAACTCCAAAACAAGCCTACGATCCGGTACTGCTTTCTACAGACAAGCATAGGGAACGTTCTGTTAACGATTTGCGCGGCAATATCCTGGTATTCAGCTGATCCTAACATTACCCTCATTAGCCGGATTAGTGCGCATCTCATCATCTTCAACAACGAAATGCTTACAATGACTAGCCTATTGTTTCCTAACACTGCCGTGTTCCAAGATAATGCGCCCATACACCCAAAAAAGGTTTTGGCGTGGTTTGCGGAGCATCAGAATATTATCGAACATCTTCCTTGGCCTGCTCAATCACCAGATCTCAACATAATTGAACATAATTGAAATAGGGCATTTAAGAGCAGAGTGAGGTGCAGATTCCCAGCTCCGACATCGTTGAAGCAATTGGCGGATGTTTTTGTACAATAATGGGAGAATATTCCGTTGGAAGCTATTCAGACATTACAAATCTTTTCCGCGATGAATTGCATCTGTTCGAAAAGATAATGGTTGCCCAGCACATTAAAAAATATATTGTATATGTGAGGTGTTCATATTTTGTTCAATCCCTGTGTATATAAAATTGGAGTATCTGTCTGTGATTTCAAAATAACTGCCTTTTTATAATCTTGTATGCTTATTAAGATGACACAAAAACCAGTTCAGTTGTCTGCTGCACGATATGTGACTGCTTGTTTGTGCTGGATACTCTTCGGTACGGCTAAATTGGTTATAATGGGCATTCACTGAAAGGTATAATATTTTCTCGAGCATATCGTGGGCTGCCTCTTTTCAAAATCATTATTTTTTTTTCAAAAACATGCATCTCGTTTTTTAAATATTCTGATCTTGATTAAATTGTGTACATGACATTAAAATAAGTTACTCTCCACTTGACATTTCGTAAAAATTTTCCTAAGCTCCATATCTTTTAATCAAAATTTGTCACTTTCAATTTTTTTCGCAAATATCTCAAAAATGAAAGAAAATCAACTAAAGGAAGTATAAGAAGCATTTCTGAAAGCTCATAGTTTTCTACAAGCGTCGTCGCAATTCATTTGGATAGCACAATTAGAATTTGAGTAATAAAGATAAAAATTATTACTGAAAGTTTGCCAGGAGAATACGGTAATAGATTTTTACAGCATCGCGTATCATCGTTGGTGGTAGCAAGGGTGATCGTAGCGAATAGGGCAGGGCGAGTTGGGGCGTAGCCGGACGAGGCAGAATGGAGAGGTGCAAGGGAAACTGGGTGTGTGGGCCGTATCTGGGCGGGTTCGGGCAGTGCGGCACAATGCAGGACAGGTCAGGGCGGGGATACCACTAGATATAATCCCTTCCTTTACCTGTCGAATAGACGATTGTGAAAAATACCCCGGTTAGGCGGAGTAGTTCTGCTACTAGTCGAATATGACATTGTGAGGTAGTTATAGAACTAGTAAAAGTAAAATGTATGAAAAGTATGAAAAGAACCCCCCAGGGGCAGTGTGCCCGGCTGCCGCTGGCGCTGGCGGTTGGAGGAGGGGCGCGCCCAGCGGAGGGCTCCTCGTCGCGCGTAAGCTCCTCTCATTTGCACGCCTTTTGCCCCGCGCTTTGCCTTTGTCTGCCGCGCGCCTCTCAGCGGCTACTCCTCGACCCCCGCCCCGCCGGGCTCCGAGCAGGCTGGCTTCTCTTGCTGTCTTTCCCTCGCTTTGGGACAGCGTTCATCTTCGGGTCTTTGTTCTTCATGCAGCTCTCTTGCCTCAGTGCGAGAAAGGATTACATAAATGTTTGTGTGGCCTAATATTTGCATGCCTCTAATTTAAGCGAATTCATTCATTCATTCATTCATTCATTGGAAATGTTTGCTTCTAATACTAACCAAATTATATTAAAATGATGATCGACTTAAACTTAACTGTTATGTTTGATAAGGAGATAAAAATATAACCGGAGATCACTCTTTACCATTATTGAGAGAATTTGAAGTTGATAGGTTTGGCGGTAGGGTTTGAAGTGTAGTAATAAAGTCATTGCCCTTGTTTGCATTAAAAATA
The DNA here is from genome assembly GCA_017312745.1 of Gryllus bimaculatus. Taxonomy (NCBI): domain Eukaryota; kingdom Metazoa; phylum Arthropoda; class Insecta; order Orthoptera; family Gryllidae; genus Gryllus; species Gryllus bimaculatus. Next base: position 2,140,809 of record BOPP01000016.1, on the reverse strand, counting down.
TTTTTTGATGATTTTTTTATTGCGGAGTTCATATGAGTACCACAAACGTAGATTACTGTTCCATTGATGGGGAATGTAGGGTAGGCCTCCCAAAGGGTACTGCTGCATTTTGAGCCTCAGAGGGGAGCAGAGACGATAGACAAAGGATCTGGACGGTATAAATATAGAGCTGTCGATTTCCGACCCCATTCATATGATGAGGGAAAGGTAGTATTCATTTTTAACTTGACGATTTGTAGTTGGACATAGGAAGCAATTCAGTTTTATTTTCCCTGAAACATAGATAACTGGATTTGAATTAACATATGAAACATTGCAGCTCATTACTGGAACGTTTCTCAGCAAATTGACAAGAGATATTTTCTTATCAGTGCAGCATTTAGGAGGCATTGGCTAATGCTTTATGGCGATTTCTCTATAAACAAAAGGATATTCTAAGAACAAGTGTAAAGTCTTAAGTTGCCTACGGCCATATCAGCACGTCTGCTGCAGCAAAAAACCGTGTGCAGCAGAACGAGTCAATATGATTTGCAAGACTGCACCATAACAGATCAATCGATATACCGTTTCAAAATAATGTACACCTAAAAGTGATCTCAATTCTCATGATATCGTTCCACAGATCTCATTGAGATTCTCAAGATCTCGTTCCAAAACTCAAGTTGGTGATAAAAACTTCTTCCGATTCTGATAATTCGAAAAGAGAAGAGTTTCTGTTGACTGGGTGCAAATACAGAACTGAACGGAAAGCGGTTGCTTTTCTTACTGGGAAAAAAGGAATCAGATTACGTTTTTTCAAGTACCTGCCAAAAACCATCCGTAGAACGCCGTATCCTTCAGTACAATCCCTTCATCGTGCCGCATCTAGAAAGGTTCATCTTTATTGTACAAGTTCGAAGGAACCTTGTTCAGTGTGCTGGGCAAGTGCATGAATGGAGGTGTTCTTTCGGGATGTGCGAGCGGAGTTTATAGACGGACTCACTTTCTTGCCGTCGACCGAGCTGCAGTCTATTCTAGGAGATCAAAAGGATCTGCTCGTCATTCGTAGAAATGGAGCAGCTCAAAGGCGCCCGAGGAAGTGCCGCGGAGGGCAAAGCGAAGGCGAGACAGCCGAGAAACGCCGGGCAGTACCGCGCTGCGGGCCGGTCTGGGCCTCGGCCGCCGCGCCACGGAAATACCGGCCCGGCAGACATAAATATTATGGCTGAATTGTGAGCGCGCCGCGGCTCGCGGGGCGGCGCGTTTGTGGACTTCGCGCTTCGCGGCGCGCGCGGCTCGTCTGCCTTCAACTCTGTGTGCTTTGAGGGAGATTCGAGCGAGTGTATTTTTGGACGTGTGCCGATTTTCTCTTGTCATGCTGGAGAGAGCTTACCCCAGCTCCGTGGATTATAGCAATTGGGAAGCATGTAAGACGCTTTGCACAAGTCACCGCAATGCTGTTAGCCACTGAGACTCTTATAATAGGAGTGAGTTAAATAGAAATTTCATTTGGCGGCGAATTGTTATCACTTACTCCAAGAAATTTTAGTTTACTGTCATTTCATGAAAGATGATGTACTGCTTTATTGGGTTTTAATAGTTGAAAAGTTCATTGAAGGTATTTTCAACGATTGTCAAGTTATGACAGTGTTCAAATTACTTTTATAGTTACTAGAAATATCGGATATTACCTTTATTCCATTTGTTGAACTTCAATTTAAAGTGAAGTCATTACCGTTTCTAGAGGGGATGGTAAAAGGAACACATCCTTGAGACTTCGTAAACATAATGACTCATGTTGATGCAGTATTTATTATTTTATTTTGCAATACGTAAAGTAAGAATGTATATTTGTTTTTGTGTTAGTATTTAAAAGTTTCCATCGAAGTTTGAATCTCTGGAAAATCTGTTGCTTTTCGACATTGCTGAACATGAAGTTCTTGTACTTCTTGTGCATGGGTAAGTTCATTGTGGAATTTGAATTTGGCAATGCCCGTCTTTTAGGGATTATAGTAGTATTCGTTTTTGTTGTTATACTGACATGATATTACGCCTTCGGCCTCGCGATTTGTCGTATCATTGCGTTATATCGCTGCTCGAGTCAGGCATTCCCAGTCGGTCACACTGCGGTGGCGCAGCGCCTGCGCCAGCGGCGACGGCGACAGCGGCTCTTCTGTTCTTGCCTGGCGCGGCGCCTCTCGTAACGCTCGTCCCGCCCACAGCGCGCGTAACCCAGCAGCAGCGCGCCGTGCGCCCAGCGCCCGCGCGCCCCCGGGAGGACTGTGGAAGATCGCAAGCGGAGGCTGCGCGACGCTCGGAAGGCGGCGGTGGCGGCCGGCGGCGGCAGCGGCGGCAGCAGCGGCGGTCTTGCGAGCGGCGATGACGCCGAGGACAGCGGCGTGGCAGTGCGCGACTCGGACTCGGAGGGGAGGGCGCGCCTGAGGCGGCGGCCGCGGAGCGGAGCTCCGACGGTGGCGACGCTCACGCTGTGCCAGTGCTCGGAAGTGTGTGCGTCGGTGGAGGCCCAGGCGCTGCGCGTGTGGCGCCCGCTGGTGGTGCTCGACCCGGCGGCGGTCGACGGCGGCGGCGGTGCGGGCGGCGGAGGCGGCTGGAGCCGCCCCGCTCTCTACGAGTACTCGTACGCCTACTGCTCGTCGCCCGTGCGCACCCGCAGCGGCGGCTTCCGCGAGGTCGGAGAGGCCACCTCTGCGGCGGCGCGGAGGCGCGCCGGGCCGCGCAGGGCGTCGTCGGCGTCGGCGTCCGCCTCGGCGTCGGTGACGTCGAGCCCCGCCCTCCCCGGGCGGGCGGGCGCGCGCCGCGCGGGCGGCGGCGGCGGTAGCGCTGGCGCTGGCGCCCCGGGGACCGGCCATGCGCCCGCCGTCACCATGTCGGGAGAGCTGAGCGCCGAACAGCTGCAGCAGCTCTATCTGTGTAGCTTGCTGCTAGGCCGGAAGCGGTGAGTGCGCGCGCCCACCCCACCTTGTGGTAGCTCGCCTCTTCAGCCAGTGAATGGCAATTTCTCTGAATGTCGTTCCGGGACACTTACTGAAAAATAAAACTAACTTTGTGAATGTCGTGTTGTGTATTTACTGTGTAATTGCGTTTCGGTTTTTGCATTAAATCGTTTCATCTTGTTTACATCGTCTTTTGGATTTGTGAATATGTTTTCAGTAAATTGCTTAATATTTGCATATTTTGGTATAATTTGTGAATGTATAAGTACAAAATTATGACTCATTATTAATGTGATATATTGTGATTGAAAATGACTTTGGGGTTTGATAAGACTTTCTGACAAGTTTTTTTTTTTTCTTTAGATAAGCTACTTTGGATGGTTTGGGCGCCATCGTCCTAACTCACTAGAAGAGAAGAATTTAACTGGAAGTGTCATTGTAAACTTCCCGCGAGGATGACATGATTTCAATGCCTAAGCGATCGAAAGATGCTTCATAAAGTCAGTGAAAACTTCGCGAAGACAAATGAAAACTCGAAGAAAAATTCTTACAACTTTCTCTGTAGTTTGTAAACAATTGAAAGTACACAAATCTATTACGTACGAAAGACTACTTCTCTGTGGGTAATTACTTGAGGGGTGCTAGGAAGTATTGTTGTCAATATCAGTTTTCATCGGAACATGACAACACATTGTCCCCTGAAATTAAACCACAGTTTCAAATTGTCGTTTCATTTGGCATAGAATTCGTGATCATGTAAATCTAAGACTAATAATATGTATTGGGGCTGCCTAGAAGGTCACCCAAAAATGTATTAGACGGTTTGAATAGATCTAAGTTTGTAGATTACGGCATGGGGGACATTCTTCGACGCATCAGTGTGTTGCGAATTTCTTGCGGGCCCTGAATGGTGCTTTGCACGAGAGTGTTTGTCTGGTAGCGCAATAATACAAATTGTACATTTTACACTGAAAACTGCAATTGTACACTGAAAACTGCTTTCTGCACCTCGGGAAAGAATTTATAAATAAATACTTTCCAAAAATAAAATTATTAATTATTATTATTATTATTATTATTATTATTATTATTCCCCACATTCGTGATTGAAGGATTTTGTTAAATACAAAATATATTCCCGGTTGCAATCGACTTCCTAAGAACCTGCTCTAATGACTACAATTCTTTGCAAAAAAATATGGTCCGTTTCCAATAACGCAGCGCAATTGTCTTGCACTTCCACTCTTATGGAAGGACGAGGTTTGGACGAGTTCTTAAATAAACATTGCAGAACAAATCCTGAGCTCCAATGACTCGGTACGACTTGTGTTTACGCCCTTCATCTGGCTGAGATCGAAAAACTCGTGCAATCTCATCAGAACATTCGTAATACTGCAAAAATTTGTTGAACGAATTTTCACCCCGACCGGGATTCGAATCCGGGTCTCCTCGTAATTGAGACACATTGTCCGTGGTACCGATGATCTGTTTGCATGACACAGAAACATAAATCAAAGCGATCTTTTCTCCAAATCCCGAACATTCGATTTATGTTCAGGTATCATTCGATCAGTGTGGATTATTTGCTCATTCAATACCTTACACAGTCCAACAGAAGTCACCTGTTTTGGTGAGTGTTCGTACCACTTGCATTTTGCTACATTTGAACAAGTTGAGTGGAGATGATCAATGGTTTCTGTCTGTTCCTGACAAATTCGGTATTTATCACCGCAAGAAATTTTGAGAACAGCATAATAAAACTTATCATTGTACAGAGTCAGTTTAATTTTATTTAGATTTCGTGATCTAAAGATCTGTGCTTCAGAATGAGTACTCAGGAAAGTTAAACCCTCAGTTTGCAACAGAAGGTACAATTGGGTCCCATTTTGGTGATTGCAGTCCAAGAAACAAATGACAAGCTGTAAGGACAAAAACCGCATTTTAAAGATCTAAAACTTATTTTTCACATTATGTTAGATGCTATCATGGTTTGCAGCGTGATGTTTATTGCGGATATCATGTGCGTGCTGCGTAATGTACAAATGTTCATATTTTTCGTCTTAAATCTACCTGATCCTTTTGGGGGTTATTGAAGTGTTATTGCATCTCCGAATGGTTATTTACATATTTCCTTAGCATATTATGAATTGAATCGATTGTAATTATAGGAGTAATGATTCTTTTTATAGTATAAACACGTCTGAGTGTTAAGAGCAAGAGGCATAGTGAGATTTTTTAAAATATTTAAAATATTACCAGTTGGAACTGCTGTTAAGACTTTTTTTCCCGTCCGTGAGCAAGTGGCAAGTTAGTGACTGCCATACCCTGTTAGACGGGCCATTTCTTGTCATTGGGTAGAACGACTTCAGACATCTTGTTTCCTCTCATTTCATAATACGTATTGGCGGTGGCCCCAACGACGGCTTCTTAAAAGCTGTTACCCCCGCCTTTTGAAGGCTACGCGACGAGACCGCGTCAAATCCAATTTTATGTCTGGGCTTCTTGTTGTCCCTCTTCTCCGAACTCTCTCCAACAGTCTTTGAAGAAAATGGGCAGATTGTGTTTGTGAGAGTATGGGCCAGATTTACGGAACGAGATGATGACGAGATAAGCGCACTGTCTCGTGCAGTACTGATGCAATGCAAGTCTCGACGTCCAACCGACGTGAACCAATTTGCAGTTTTGGATTGTTTTCTTTTAGTAAGGACTTTAATAAAATAACATGGATATGTCGCTTCTAGAATTGCTTACAGCTCCAGGTCTGTGAGCGGTTACACAAGAAAGTTATAACGATTTCAGAGTAGGTTACTGCAGTGCAGAAGGAATTTGTACGCCCGGGAGAAAAGGAATTTAATTGGGGAGTAGCGGAGAGTCCATGGAACAGCAAGGAACGAGAATAATGATTTTTTATCACATCTATGTGTTGGTCTTTGTCGGTGTTTTCATTTTTTTATTTTAATTTTAAATAGGGTAAGGTGCACATTATTATTACACCATCCCTTAAGTTTTCTATAGAAATCATTTCAAAAATACTGCACGTTGTTAGACAAAATTGAAAAAATAATGTATTTAATAAAAATATTTTACAGGCTTTCAAAATCCATTCTTCCCAAAACAACATCACAACGTTACTTTTTGTATCGAGTACATAGAAAATATATCCAGTAGGCTATCTTACAGAGCTCTATTCTGAAGTGTAGCTTACTTGCAGAGACAATCTCAAATACACATAAACACAGAAGTAAAACAAGCATTAAAATTATTAAATCTGTATAAAAGTATATTTTTATATGAAACTTAGTGCTGAACGATACACCAATAGTATCTTCCTCCAGTGAAAATCATAGTTACGCAGTGACTGTGCAATGTATTTGGAATGTTCCTGCCGTTCGTATTTCTTTCTTACACTAAAACTAAGCAATGCGAGAACTGTAGAAAATAAATGGACAACTGGTACGTTCGGCTAAAATATCTGTACATCGTTTCATGATATTCATTTCTAAAATGACATGAAGGTAAAATATGAAAATATACATACTGCTTTTACTTTTTCTCATATACTCGTGACTGGGAGAGGTGGTTCTGATGATACTGCAGTGCCTCTGACCGGTAGGTCCTAGGTTCGAGTTCTGGCGATGACAGGATTTTCGACACTAGTTAGATAGCTAGGTCAGTTCTGTCGCTGTCTGGAGAAGAATTCTAGCGGACGGCTGGTCAGATCGGCCGTTTCCCGGGTTTTCTCCAAAAAAGACCAGGGGAATGCCCACGTTAACAAACGGGTTATGGACCTCACGTGATCTTTCCCTTTCTTTCTTTTCTTTGTCATATCACCCCTTACTTACACCCTTAAAGTAACATTCACTACCCTACCACATATACCGGGAGACGGGTCGGGAGCTTAGAGCTTGTCCCGACTGGGACGGTATCTCTATGGGAGATACCTGGTTGGGAGGAAAACCCCATTGTCAACGGTAAGTCATCGCCATATCACCATCCAGCGGGTGAAGATCACTGCCATCTCACGAGCAAAACATGCACCACACTTACGGGAATAATGACCCTGGTCATTGAAGCGCCCGGAATCTCTTATTAAACGATAAATACTTGTATAGAGAAAGTTTTATAGAGCAGAAAGAAAAAACAAGAATTTTCGGACACGGTTTGGGAGATTCTGAGAAAGCGTTATTTCAAGAATGTCTCTCCGGCAGTCAGTGTGGTGTTCCGTTGACCCTCCTGGCCGTGTTTGTCCTTGCCGAACGTCTGTCCTCATTCGTCTGTTGTCCATGTGTCGCACGACCGTTCGTCTTTCTGCACATATTCGTCCGTCGGAGCGCCCACCCGCCCGTGACTCTCCGTCTTCCTGTGTGTCCGTTCGTCTGTGAGGCTGAGAGTTGAGATTTGTGATTGGATGTCATTGCGAAGAAACAGTATTAACATAAAAATCATTGGAAGGTTTCTCAATGTGTGACTCGAAACGTATTCCAAATGATTACGTCACTGACCGGTGTGTGGGCTTAGAATCCCATGTATGTATTGTATGGTATTGTATTGATTATGGTTTTGATTATGACAGCAAAATATTGGTCGTCCTTTCATCAATGCTATGAGGACTTCATGAAGCAGAGTACGAGTTTATCTAATACTTGGGCACACGTTTCGCCTACCACGTGAGATTGCTAGGGCTTGCTCGTGAATTTAATAATTCAGTATGTGTCTCGTTACAACTGGGCCGTGACTTCCAATCTTTGACGAGTCAGTTGCTATCTAAGGTCGATTATGTTGGTGACTCTAGAATGAGAACGTTGAGCGTTGTGGCGACCGACGAGACCGCGGCACGTAACACCACGCCACGTCATACCACTCCAAGCGAGGCCCCCTCCATGCTCGCCACCCCTTCCCACCCCACCCCACCCCACTCCACCCCACTCCACCCCACTCCACTCCCACTCCACTCCCACTCCACTCCACTCCAACGCACAGCCACCCCACCACAAGGGTCTGCTCCCCCCTCCAAGGCGTAGAGTTTTCGTTTATCTTTTATTTAGCAATATTTGTTTAAATATTTCTGTCAAAACTATGTAATTATTAAAAAAATATTGTATAGTATACGCTAGAAAATAATATTTAAGATAAATGTTTATTAATCAAAAGTCTATGATGCCAGCTCCAAACGGTCGCCTAGATCCGCCTCTTCCACACCACCCCATGCCACGCATCATGCCCTGCATCACCCCTCGCCACCCCACCTCTCCCCATCTGCCTCACGCCGCTCTACCTCACTTCTCGCAACCTCACCTCGCCCCACGCCATTCCACGCCACTCTACCTCGTCTCACGGCTCCCCACCTCATCTCATGCCACTCCACCCATCCCCACCTCGCCATACGCCATACTAACCCACCTCGCCTCACCTCACCTCGCCTCACTCCATTCTAGCTCCTCTCACACCACCCCAACCCACCTCGCCTAACGCAACACCCGCTACGCCTGCAGTCTGTGCCACCGCCGCCGGCAAATTTGCCGCATCCGCAAGGCCAGGGTGAATCGTGCGAAGCACGCCGCTCGTCGCAACTGCCGCCGCCGCCGCCGCCACCACCGTAGCACGCGAGCTGCGCGCCGGCTCGCCCGCCCGCTTGCCTCGCTGCGCTCGTATTGATTCCGGGCGCGTGGCA
>BOPP01000016.1:2046007-2132049 GCA_017312745.1 Gryllus bimaculatus | reverse complement strand
TCTCGCCGGCCACGGCCGCGCGGTACCATTCACAGGCGCGGCTGCCTCAACGCCGTCCGTTCCCGCCCGCCCTGTCCCTCCTACGCCCACGCCCTACGCTCTGCTTCACGCGCCACTTCACCTCGCGATGCTACGCGCAGCCCCCTTCGTTATGCGCGCCCCGTATTACTTTTGCAAGGGGGTTAGTAATCTGCGGCTGCGACGGAGCTCTTCGTTATGAGTCTGCCTCTTCACATTCATCTTTCTTGGTGGAACTAGTGTTGTTGCGGTAGGAAGTAGTGGGACTGCCTCAGGTCTGTAGTAATGTGGAGATTATTTACACCCTAATATAGCGGCGTTATTGTAGGCAAGACCAAGCCTTATGTTAACTTATCGCACAAGTACGCTCTCTTTGTTTCACCCTCAATTTAAATTTCATTCCTTTGCAGTAATTTATTGTCGTAATTTAATGATATTCTCGTAATGGAGTCCGATCTATTAAATAATGAAGTGGCGCTGCACGTTAACCGCAAACGACTAGCGCCTAAACGGTTCTCAGGATATTTTTCGAAAATTGATTTTCTCCTATTGATCTGGCTTAAATTTATTTCTTGTGCAATTCAAACAGATCTTAGTTTTCAGGGTATTTTTTGTGATATTAAATTTTGAAGTAAGTTTCAAAGCCTAGATTGATTTTTTTTTGTAGAGGGAAAGAGATTTTGCTTTTCCATGATATTCCGATAGTTTCATTTCAATTAATGTATTAAATGTTCGAAAAATTAAAAATATAAGAAAAAATGTTTTGTCATATCGAATAGTTCATCAATAATTATCATTACCATAAAGAACATTAAATCTGTTAATTGAAATATGTACATTATCTGAAACATAAAATTTTCGTGATGAATTCTGAGACGTGTGTGTGTTGGAGCTGAAGAATTTGAAGTTGAACAATCTTTTGAACATTTCTATCTTGCATCTTTTATGCAATGATTTATGTTGGATTTTTATTTGCAAGGCAGTTGCTTCTGCTTGGTAGTTGTTACCGCAAGGCAGTTGCTCTAGCTACCGCTTGGTTCCATTACGCCAGGCATCCAAAATGTAAAGTCAAGTTCAGAGTGTTCGTGTATCATTGTGATGGAAAAAATGAAGCATTGTTTCTCCCAAACCTCGCGTTTAACTTTAGAAGTAAAATTGTATCGGTGTTGCTGAAGAAACATTGCAAACATTATTGGGATTTAAGAAAATTTGTTCGATCTTCCCTCAGGGGCAAGTTTTCATATATAACTAAATCTGCAAATTATTTTCAATTCAAGCGTGAATCTAGAATATCTTTAGAATATTCTCTCACAATTTGTATCGTTCTTTTCTTTCCATGGAATCCAACTAGTTTAGTTGTAATAATTATAGTTGTACAATTTTGCCCTGTTTCGTCAGAATCGTACATTTTCTAACATTACATCACGTATTCTTCTCCCGATTAAAACGTTCGACGAATTGGCAGCAATCAGCTGGGACGCGGTTATCGAATCAGAAGTTCCGTAACAATTTAATTTTTGATTTTGAAGCTACCGATTGGATAACGGTGGCCCAGCTGATCAAAAGTCAATTTGCCCGACATTTTAATGGGAGTGTCGTGGGTAATGTTACTAGTCGTGGTAGGAGTGCATTCGAAGATTATACGTTTGTTGTCTTACATGATACGATTCGAATTATGTACAGTAAGTGCAATCGCAAATGATTCATATGGAAAAGTAGAACATTAGAATTTAACAGTATAAAATTGGTCATTGAAGGTATATCAGCGTGCATTGTTTGCTCTCAAAGTACAAGTGAAATGTTTTCACAACATATTAAGATTCTAAGTGTGTTAAGTTTCAAGTTGTTTTGCTTGATTTTAATATTATTTTTCCATGGTCGATATTTCGTATCTCACTTCTTCGCCCGTGTTCAATTGTCAGTGAACCAAACCCATTCTTGACGTTGATTTTTCGAGAGTTTGCTGTGGCATTTCCGTTTATCGCCAGAGCCAGTGTCGGGTTATCTTGGTCGCATGCCTTGTGACAGAGTAAGCACTAATTAGTGATCGGCGGTCGCTGCGTCGACCGTGGCGCAGCTTGTAATTATCTTCGTTATCTCTCTCCGGCAGTACTCGAGTATGTCATGTAGTTTGAACCCACTCCTATATTGAGTTCCACTATCTGCCTGTTGGCAAAATATTATAATTTCGAAGGAGTATCGCAAAGCTATAAAAATAATTATTATCTTTACAGAAAGTTTCTTAAAGCTAAAGATGTGTAAATCCACTTTTTGGAAATTGTGTTAGTAACTTATAAATACGAAAAATTACTTGCATGAAAAATGATGAAACAGTTATTTCACAAAGAAGCCGAGCTTTATGATAGGACATAATGCAGTCAATACTGTTGTCTGCCTGTTGCGAGCGAAAATGGAATTTCTTGGAACTGGAAAAAGGCATTCCAGTGACGGTGTCATAGTATTGTGAATGTTATGTGCATTTTATTGTTTATTCATCACATAGTTTAGTAGTTGAGAATAGTTATTGAGTTTTACTTTTGTAAGTACAATAGAACCTTGTTAACCCGGAGCTTCACACGGGTCACACCCTTTTTAGCGTAGTAAATTAAGTTTAGTGTTATAGATTATAAATCCCGATTCACAGAGGAACTCGAATTCACTTTACCAGCAAAGGTGGCTCTGAGCATCTAGTGACGTTGCTGCTGTGCCTCTGTTCGATAGGACCTAGGGTTGGAATCCCGACAGTGATAGGATTTTCGGTGTTAGCTTGACAACTGAGTGGAATTCAGCAGCTTTCTGAAGGGGAATTATAATAGCTGGCTGCTCTGATCAGTAGTTTTCTGTAGTTTCTCGGATCAATATCAGACGAATGCCGCAGCAGTACCCTAGCAAATGGATCTCTGACCGCGTGTGATCTTTTCTTCCTCTTCCTTGTCGTAATCCCTACCCCTTACACACACCTCACGGGCATGTACTACATTAACCAAAATTGCTCAAAGACCAGTCGAGCGCTTAGAGCTTGCCCCTGCTGGGGCGGTTGCCAAACTTGTGGGAGATACCTGGTTGCCGATATAAGTCGGATCGGATACTCGGCCGGATCCAGCAAGGGAAGATCGCCACCTCCAGACATATAAATCGTGCACTACAATTACGAGACTAACGGCCTTAGTTGACGTACCCAGAACCACTAAATCAAATAATTTTCTTGTCAGCGGTCGAGTTTATTGTCCTTACCCGAACTAGGAACCTCTCCTTTCCCTACCCCCGCGCCTACAGCGGCGGGCCGCCCGCAGAGGGATAACGAGGAGGGGAGGAAGTGGTCCTGACGATGTAATTTGTGCATCGGGAATATCCTTTAGCGATGGATGCGCACAGTCTAAAACAGAGGCGGACACGAACGCAAACGGCTGGCAAGAGTAACAGATTCGTAAATAAATGTCATGAGGTCGTCATTTACAATGGAATCATTGTTCACATATTTAATATTTTGTAAAGGACGAGTATTTATTTTGTGATATTTTCCTATATTGTTTTCGTTATGATGTATTTTGTATACATTTGTTTTATTTTATATGAATATATTTAAATAGCAAGTTTGAATTCGTTAAATTTAAGCAAGGAGAATTGATTTCTATTAAAAATTCTAATTCAACTAACAACGAATTTTTAATAATAATAATATCTTAATAATGCATAATATAATAAAAATCTTACATCAGCAATAAAATGTATGCAATACAAATTATTACATTTACACTGGAAATCGAAAATGGATATTGAATTCTTGGAAAGCCTTATCAGAGTCCAAATGACCAGCTTCCAACTCCACCATCCAAAAAGCTCAATATATAATATAGCTGAAGTAGCTAACTAAAATGTAGTCACTGAGTCATGATTCAGTATTAGTTATCTATTTCCCGAAACTGAAGGGTTCATGGTTGCAATCCAAGACCAAGTAATTGCAACCAAGAATTATCGGAAATATATATTCAAAGATCCGGATGTGCCCTCTGACGATTGTCATTCTATCCTTTTCAGTTCTCGTGTCCAGTCAGCTGGACGTATTTTGGAAGCCCGTATTTAGGGTCCTGACACTCGCGACGAGTGTAGTAACGCCTTTGCAATATTCTGGCACAGGTGTTACTACAAGCAATTCATTTTTATTTTATTATTTTCTAAGAAAATGCGATCGTAACGGTTTACTCTAGGTACTCTTCAATTGATAACGATATCATTGAAACGAGGTGACAAGAGGAGGAATTATTTCTTCGTTTTTTTTAATGTATTGTAATTTTACGAATATTTTCATATTATATAATGAATCAGCTTTATCCAGAATATTAAAAGTTTGTATTAAATGTACGATTTTAATGGAATGTAAGAAAAATTATATAAATTATTTCATGGCCTGCCGACTTGGCATATGAATCCAAATTATCAAATTTCACTCGGAAAAAAGCAAAAGATATTTTAGAAAAAAAATTGAATTACTTAGTAGTTGGAAGTATAGCTAATACGCTTAAGAATGAACCAAAATGACAGTTTGCTTATCAAGTGAACATCATCAAATGAATGAAATGAAATTCAGAGACATATTCCTTCGCCGCGACAGTTGTTCATCCACGCCTCTTCATTAAGTGTTTTTGTTTTACGTGGTTCCCGTTGAGACATCTTGGCTTCCCATTGTTCACAACCGTGTAATTATATAAAAAATAATTTATATAACGCAGACCACAAAACCGCAGTCACAGTTCTCGTCACAGCTCGCCACTTCACTGCACAGGAATAGGAACCTGGTGTGACAGTACTCGTCCGACATTCAAGACTCGGTTTTCAAATAAACATAATACTTTTTTTTTTTTTTTAATTTGTTCCGTCTATATCGAAACGCGTCTCTAAACTCCGTAAGGAGCGTTGGAGTAATCCTCCGTTAATAAGCGCCCTCTAGGGGCCGCTGTATTGTAAAGTCATGTCAAAGTCACGTCAAGGAATCGCCGACAGGTAGCGTCTTCGCGCTCGCGTCTCGCACGCGTCCTGCGTCATCTACCCATCGGCCAAAATTGGGAAGAAATAAGGATAGGGGTAAGGTTTAGGTCGCTTCACAGGGGTTTTACACGCCCTTGTAAAGCACGCAAACGCGTTTAGTCGTAACAAATTTCACCCGAAGTTCTACGGGGTCTCTAAGAGAATCGAACCCGGTATCTCAGTGGTGAAAGGCAAGTGACTTCACCACCACTTATCACACAAGAAGTAAATTAAGTGTAATGTTCATAAAATAAAGAATATTTACAGAAGAGCACAGTAGCACTGCACTTCCTAATTTCAATTATTTCTCGTGGCGAATTACATTTTCGTAGGACGAGGACACCACAAGAGGAAGCGTCGAAGCTATTTACAAATTAGCCAACTGCAAACGAACGATTGAAAGAAGGATAGTCAAATGGGCTGAAGTACATCACGGCCACAGAACCTTCAGTTATGGTGCCAGCACTAGCTGCCAAAATAGTACTTTTTTATAAAAATCGCTCTATAATATTGAAGCAGTACCGGGGCTTGACAATTTTCACGTGTTTCACTTCCAGATTACGTTTTGAAAACTAATAAAATGTCCGTGAATAAAAGATATCCCAGCCAGTATCTTTCTTTCGCTTGTGGACATGATGATCATGTGAACCTCATTTGTTGGCCATGAAATTATTTAATTGATACTTAATAGAGTGTTAACTAGTTGTGCTAAAACACAACTTACTTTCTCGCTCTTAGTAATGGTTATACAATACAATTTATACTTGATTATATTTGAATAAACTGTGTCTGTTGTCATTCATATTTAAGAAATAGCCCTATTTTATTAAAGACATTTTATTTACATGGATTACATAAAAATCATTTTCATTTGTTAAAAATAATTTTAACATGCCATTTATCAAGTGGGGCTATTTCTTAAAGAATACTATTTATATTACAATTTCTCTCCGAATTAACACATGTCGTTATTTTTTGTAAAACTCATTTTAAATTGTAAATTTGGTGCCAAAACTAAATATTTTTAAGCAAATGTCATCACAAATTTGAGAATTATAATTGTTATTCATTCAGCTAAATCTTATCAAAATAATGAGACTAATTCACATAAATTCGCGAGTTGCCACTTGGAATGCCATTGTTGCATCCCAATCTGATATTCCGTGAAGGCTAGAAATTTGTATTTCATATATTTCAAATCGCTTTTAAATAATTTCTGAAAGATTTGTAAACGTATAACAATTTTCGATTGTAAGAAACGAACAAAGAAATATGAAATAATATACAAATTCTAATTTGCATAGCATCAAACTGCCTTGAATGATCTTACGTTCGCAAAGAGCACAAAATTCGGAGCGGACGACTATTTTTGACGCCATATTACTCAAATCATTTTTTTTTTTTCTTCAAAACTTCAACATGACATTATTTGAAGATCACTTTGGATGAACACATTTCATTAAGAGAAAAAAATGTATCTTCGCAATGGTAGTTGTGATAAGATGAAAAAAATGTTTACTTTTTTTTTATTTTTCGAAAACTCAGGCATTTTGACGAACATGAGACATGCATCTCTTAAGCGTCCTTTGCCCAATCTAAAATCCAAATGTAATAAAGAAATGTGTGCCCTTTTTTAGAAAAACTGCTTTTAAAGCAATATAAATTTCCTATTTGACGAACAATTTTGTACCAAATACACAAGTTTTTGAAAAAATTAACATGGCATTATTTAAAGATATTTTTCATGAATACATTTCATTAAGGAAAAAGTTATCTTTATTATTCTAGTTGTAGGATGTCGCCGAAAAAAAGTTTGTTTTTCTTCAATTTTCGAAAAATCAGAATTTTGAATGTAAATGTGAACTACAACATTATCTTAAACGAACTTCACACTATCCAATAACAAAGCCATTTATTTGAAAATTTTGAAAATGTCTCAGGTATTTCATGTAATGTACCCCCGAAAATTAAAATATCGGTTTCAAATTCAAGGGCCCACGCCATCAGTCACATCGATTGGAGAATATCAATTGTGAAGAAAATCGGCTGAACGGTTTAGCCGCTAGCGTTGCTCAGATCTACAGACGTTCTGCCGTCAATCTATTTTTCATTCTCTAAATTACCCACAAAACATGGATTCTGGCTACACCACATGTTAGAGGACTTTTTGCTAAACGTAGCATTTGAATTTATCCACTTTTCATTGCGAGGACGTGTTCTACCGAAAATTCGCCGTTTTTCGCCCCTCAACTGTGTAAGCGTAAGTAAAGTACTACAAAGATGGTATCGTGAATGTGAGCGTTAACTGGATCGATCGGAAAGAAGGTAAACTGATGTAGACCGAAATAACAATATGCAGATGTATTTTTGGAATGAAATGCCTTATTTTACGTGGTTAGGCTCAGGCCATGAGGTCTATTCTTCCCTCTGTCCAACACAAATTTCACTATGCTTCTTTCACCAACTAACGGGAAAAAGAGGTATTTCTTGGGTGACGAAACAGGCGATTTGAATTTAGCTCAGAGGCTTCATTTAGGCTCGAGTATAGTTTACATACAGTAAATATACTACATAGGTCAATTGGTTTTACTTTTCCGAAAAAGTGTGTACGAAGGATTTTTCGCTCCTAAATATCTCCAGCTTCGATTGAGATTGAACCCTCGAACTCCGTTATAACAGTCCGGTACCGTTACTCCATCGCTGCCGCCTTTAATTCTATAAGATATTCGGAGTAAAGATGAAAATATTTGATAAACTCTCGAGTTTGCGAGGCGACAAGTGAGTTTATCAGAAACGTGCAATTCACTATTTAATATTGCTAGTTCGCGAATAAATATCTTAATAAACTCAATTTGCTCTATTACATTAACAAATGAACACAATTACCTTTAGTGCAGCCATTCAAAATGTTTGACCTAACTTCATGTGATGTGTGTTATGAAAGAGGATGATTTCTTTCATAGTGGAACCACCAACAAAGTTTTCAAACGCTTTCCCAGTTTTTCTTGTTTATTTTTGGAGCGTTGAATTGCTTATTTTCTCATCTATTTTAGCACAACGTTGCAATGGCTTTTCATACTAATAGTGTTTATTTTCTCAGAATGCAATGTACACGTTCACAGGGTAAATATATTCAACTAATGAAAGAAAAACAGGTGCACGATGCATGAATTGCAGGAACAAGAATAATTTGATTTTTTTTCTTTTCTTTCTTTTCTGATAGAAGTTTGATTCGTTTTCTTACACCATTGGGAATTCACTACAAATGTGAAAAAAGTATTTCTTCAAAACTTAACATAATAAACCACACGGTTTGACTATTTTTCTTTGAAGGCTATGTTAAAACAGCATTTGAGCTTAATGTTTTTGTTGTAAAGTGTCAGCCTGCTTTTGACATGTTTCCACTTGCTTACAGTGAGTCTTTCATACAGCTAAATCGTAAATTAAGTTAGCTGCGTCAGTAGTACTCATAAAGGCGTTTCTCCGCTGACGGCATGTTCCGTGTGTTTCAGGGAGCAGCCAATATTCTCGTGCAAAGCGCACGTGTTCCACATCGACCCGAAAACGAAGCGCTCGTGGATCTCCGCGTCCACAGCGGCCGTTTCGGTGTCGTTCTTCTATGACTCGACCCGCAGCCTCTATCGCATCATCAGCGTGGAGGGGACGAAGGTAAGAGGTTAAGAACTTCAGCACGAATGTGCTGATAGAGAAGAAAAAAATACTCGACGAGAAAACAATTTTCACGAAACGAAACAAGCTGCACAAATCATATCCTACCAGTGAATTGTCGAGCAATTCTCAATGCACTCGTATGAATATTTAGTGAATTCATTCGTTAATAAAAATAATCTTTAAGTAAGCACAACACACAATTTGAATACGATGCAATTAGTTTCCAATGTTGTGCTTTTTTACATAAGTAGGTGATTTGAAACCGAGCGACGTAGGAGCTAGTTTTCAAACGTATACGAATGCAATAAAGCTTTATTATGAACGTGTTGCATATTCCAAAATTTGTAAAAAATATTAAATTTATAAAAGAATCAAAATTAATTTTAGAAACAAATTCCAAAAGCAGTTTTGCAGTTAGTAAGATTGTTCGTATAATGACATCACGGAGGGAGGACGAGCAGGGAGGTTAGAGCTGTGCCATGAAATGCTCTTTTATTGACGATTACATGCAATTGTAATGATGGTTTATAAAGTACACAAAAAACCGATTTCTACTTTCATCATATCACACTGAAGCGTACATTATTCTGGTTCTGGATCATACTGGTAGATGCTCGGCGCTTCCAGTGCTCCCACATTCTCGAAAAATAAAAGACAATAGCAGAATTTCTTGGGCAGGACATGTGCAGAGATTGGGAAAGAAAAGAACGTCTAAAAACATACACAATATTAAAGTGTAAGAAAATGTGGTAGGCACAAGAAAAGTTGGGTTCAGGATGGTGTGAATGGCCTGAAGATAAAAGTTATTGGGTGGCCGGAAAAGGCTGAGAAAAGAGAGGAAAGAATGATCATGAAGGCAACGCTGGTGTAAAATGAGTTGTAGTGCTTTGAAAGGAGACAAAACCAATTTCAAATCAGAAACAGCAATTAAGATCAGTTTTGAAATTACGTTTATAAATATCCTATATATGAAGAAAAACTGAAAAAGGTTGACATTCTCAATTAGAATCGGCTTACATTATGCAGTAGAATGTAAAATAAACAACTACTCTGAGGGGTATTATTCATTTTTTTAAATTTCATTATTAGTTGTATTCTTCATTGATTTTTTTTTTTTTTTTTACACATTATACTTCTACGAAGTTCTTCAGGATTATAGACAGTTCGCTCTGTGTCCACTTGTCCACCACTCTGACCACTTCTCTCGATCCACGTGTTGAGGATGCAAATATAGCTTAAGTGTTTTGGGAGAACTCCTGAAGTAGTTGGATGAAAGGAAACAGGAATACGTTCTTCTAACTCTTCGAAACAAGGGGAATTCTGTAAAACGAAAAGTATCAAGGCTGGTAGCACCCGTAGGCGTTAAGTTCATTTAATATTGAAGAACGTGTTTAGTGTTACCTTTGTCTGGGCGAATGGAAAACGTTTGCCTGATTCAATTCGTTTTGTGGTGCTTGCCTTATTCAATTTGTTATGCGTAGCTCCGCTGTTTCTCTCGCGCTACAAGGCACTGTGCACGGTGATTGCAATCAAAATTGGCTTCTAATTACTACCAACCTTAGATTTTAGATTTATTTAGTCAAAAAACAGTAAAAACTGTATTGACGTAGGGGGGAGAAGATTATCTGCACACGTTTTCTTGAGTTCCAGAATCTCTTCCCGTCATTTTAACTATAAATAGTTGAAAGATTAGTAAAAGTTTAACATAAATAAATAAAAATAAATTTTAATAAAGCGTGAGATTAGCAATATTTGAAAAATAATCATTTTCGTTTCCGAGTCATAGAAAACTTATTTGCATCGGCTCACGAATTGCAAGTATGATTTTTCTGCTTTGCTAACAAAATAGCAATTCGCTCTTACCTCTACTCTTACCATTACAAGCAAAAGGAGAGTTCAACAAAACGGGTGCATAGTAAAGCTACATTTACGTCCAGAAGCAAAACAAGGGGCCATCTCAGCATTTGCTCAATGGATTAGGGAAACTGGACAAAAACCTGATCGAGATGGGGGTCATTGACCCGGAAGCTAATGTACATTATTTGTTACAAACATATTAAGTCTTTTAAAACAATTTATACAATAAAAATGTAAACTAATTTATTATATATCACTTTTGTTAAAATAAACATTATTTTTCTTTTTGATAATCAGTATAGTCTCTAATTGAAGAAACAGTTATGCAGCAGAAAAGATTTTACTTTTAACTTCAAAATTGCGAACAGACTTAAATTCTTTAATGTCATCTGGCAGTGCGTTGTAAAGTTGTTGATACTGATACTTGATGAACGTGATGTTTACGACGTGTGTTGTAATTATAAATATCACTATTGCATTAAAATATGTTCCCACCGTTAAGTAAGTCACTTTTGACAAATATTACAGAAATTCCCCAGAATTTTATTGCATATCTCAAACGGAAATGTACATTTGCAAACTACACGCAGCGAGCTGCATGAAGGCTGACAGAATTTCATAGAATTCTGAATGCGTTACATAATGAACTTCATTTAGTGTGTACTTTTGTTATATGTGCAATACATTTGAGGTTGGACTGAATTGAGAGACCTAGAAATTTTGTTCTAGCTTCTAGATTGAGCTTCTAGATTTCATAGGGCTTGTGACCAAAGCTCTGATCGCCGGTTATCTTTCCTAGCGTCTCTTTAAGATTAACTTCTCAACGTTAGCAGTTATGATGCTGACTTTTGACAAGTCCGATGATTCTATAACTCTGGCTAAAATTGTAGACAATAAAAAACGAATTAAAATGTCTGGCCTGTTACGACTTAACTTTCTTTCCCTCTCCGGGCACATTTCACCATTTATACCGAAATCAGTGCATTGTTTTGTATCCTCTCAAAAAGTATAGAGAAAAAATGGCCGACCCCAGTATTGAAGCGTCGCTCGTACAAACTACGCAACTAAATGACCGCACAGCTGTCAAGATTATATCAAAAGCTGTTTGAATTAATGTAAAGAATGAATGAAATAATGAAAACTTTAGCGGCCTGCATTAACGTTTCTGATGGAGGAAGTTCCCCGCTGTCTCATCGTCAGGCAATACAACTTCATACATTCTTACCTCCGTCCACGGATGCAGCCACGACTGCTCTTTCACAGGGCTTTTCAACCGATCCAGTCTCGTACCGCTGTGTTTCGAAGTAAATGTACTTCCGCCCCGAATCTGCTGGGAAATAACTTTCATTCACGCCAATATCCATGCCGCACGTTCGAGAAGAGGTAGAGCAGAAGTTGCAGCAGCGGTAGCGGCGAAGAACGCGAGCGAGGCGGAGACTGCCCAGGCAGCCGGTAATAAACTACCGCTGGGGTGGGAAGGGGTGGGAGAAGCGCCGGGCGCGGGGCGGCAGCCGTTGCCGATGAGCACCGCCCTGAGTTATATGTCCCATGTGGGGCCGCGCGCTCACCGGCCTTCGCCCCCGTGGCCACACCCTCATACTCCTGCGCGTTCTCCCCTCTTTCTCGCCTTCTCTTTCGCTCACACTCACCCACGCGCGCGCACTCTCTCTTCCGCGCGCGCGCACTCTCTCTCTTCCGCGCGCGCGCACTCTCTCTCTTCCGCGCGCGCGCACTCTCTCTTCCGCGCGCGCGCACTCTCTCTCTTCCGCGCGCGCGAACTCTCTCTTCCGCGCGCGCGCACTCTCTCTCTTCCGCGCGCGCGCACTCTCTCTCCCGCGCGCGCGTGCACTCTCTCTCCCGCGCGCGCGTGCACTCTCTCTCCCGCGCGCGCGTGCACTTTCTCCCGCACTCGCTCTCTCTCCCGCGCGCGCGCACTCGCTCTCTCTCTCTCCCACGCGCGCGCGCACTCGCTCTCTCTCTCTCCCACCGCGCGCGCGCGCACATCTCCCTCTCTTCCGCGCGCGCGAACTTTCTAGGCGCCACTCGTCTCTCTCTCTCCCGCGCGCGCGACCTCTACATCCGCGCCGGTCCTCTCTCTCCCGCGCGTCCTCTCCTCCCCGCAGCGCGCACTTCATCCGCTCTCTCTCTTCTCCACGCGCGCGCCCACGCTCTCTCTCTCTCCCACAAAGCATGCGCCCGCCACTCGGCTCTCTCTCTCTCCCACGCGCGCGCGCACTCGCTCTCTCTCCTCCCACGCCGCGCGCGCCACTCCGCCTCTCTCTCTCTCCCACCAGCGCGCCGCAACCGACTCGCTCTCTCTCTCCTCACGCGCGCGCGCGCACTCGCTCTCTTCTCCCACGCGCGGCGCGCCACGCTCTCTCTCCTCCCACGCCGCGCGCGCACTCTCTCTCTCTCCTCTCTCTCTCTCCTCTCTTCCTCCTCTTTCTCTCTCGCGCGCCCGCGCGCCAAGCGGCACTCACTTCATTTCGCGTTTTTCCCTTTGCTCTTTCCTAATTAATAACTTTCGGGTCCTCTCTCCTCGTACATTTCGTTTTTCGAATCCTGCACATTTGTTTACGCCCTGGCGGAGTCCTTGATTTCTCGCTCTCACTTTATCGCGTTCTTTTTTACTTTTTCTCCCTCCTTTCCTCCCTTTCTCTTCTTTCTTTTCTTTTATTCTCTCTCTCCCTCCCTCTCTTTCTCATATGCCTCTCACCCTTGCTTTCGCTTGTTTGCTTTGTTTCTCTTACTGTCATTAAAGCGAAGCAAAATACAAAACAGGTGTTTTTTGTAGTAATCTTTATTAAAATATCTTGTAGACTTCTTTGATATTATGAACCTTACCTACATACATTGGTCTATTCATAATAATTTTATAATCTGAAACGCATTGTAGGTGCGCAGTAGAAAACTACAGATGAGGGAATGCTTATTACTTTTTGCACTTGAATGACGTTTTTATTTATAGATTATCATTAGACTTATAGCTTAGGCTTATGAGATAGGTTCATCTTACGCTCTTTCAGGAAGGGGAAAGTAGCTTTCTGGTATTTTCTTGGCTTTGGTAACTCTTTATTTTCTTCGTCCAAGCCATTATAGGTTTGTCGATGTACGGTCAAATTGTGAATGGTGACGAGTGATCTTGTGTTTCAATGGATTTCAATTTTCAACTCTTTTCAGAGGTTGCAACCTCTTCGTTGTCTTAGATAAATGAAATGGATATTTTGATCTGATCAATCTGACCTCAACACTAAAATGACCTTCGTTATCCAGTATTTTAGTTCGTACATTATATTAACAAACAAACTGTGTTAACACTGGAGAGCACGTTGTTGCACAATATTGATCAATGGACGGCTGGATAGACTGAAAGCAGAGCACTATGCATAATCTGTCTCTGCAGACTTTCTTAAGACAACTTAATTGAGCCCTCATACACTGCCACTTTCATCTTTCTTGCCTCTACGTATGTACTATGTTTAGCTTTATATATCGAGTCATTCATCATCTGCTTCTTTGGATGAAATTGAAATATTATGTTGGAGTTCTGTTCAATTCATTACTTACTCAATTTTCATAAAAATTAGAACCTTATCCTTTTTTCCTAGACCCTCGGCAAAATTGACTCGTCTGAATAAGCATCATAGAAGTACTGCTGCTTGTAAGCTATTATCTGGTATCAGGGAGGCAGAATGACGAAATTTGGTAAATCATAAGCATAGTTCTTCCTGTATGGTATCACAAAATGTACTACTTAAAAGCATGTAAATAAGTAAATAAAATATAAGTCCACTTTTGGGAATTGAGTTGCTAGCTCGCTTTCCGGTGAAGCTGTATAACAGGGGCAGGCAAGAACCCAAACTGTGGGTAAGGCCAATAGATTCACCTACGGGCGAAGTGGCGGGGCATTGACGAGAAAGACTACAGACGTGTTTGAATTATTAAACTAAAGCATGTGTTTTTAATATTCCTAAGTTCCGTGATATAAAAATTGGAGAGAAACGCTTAATACCTTCTTGTTACGCACACTAAGTATTAAATGTATGAATGTAATATGTATACGGGTGTAAACCTATAATAAATGCAAATATTTTACAAAAATGTCTTTACCTAATAATTTGAACACGTCTGGAGCGCATTTTGATATCCTGAACCGTTCCGAGGTTAAGGGGTATTCCGTAGTTGGTGGGACATTTATATACGAACTCACTGACATATGCACACACTGGTGTCCTACCTAATAACTTCTAAACGATTCACGATATCGAAATTCAGTTTTCGCTAAACAATGCGGAATAATTGGGCAGATAACATGCCGTAAAGACATTGTCTATACTATTTTTAGTTTTCAAGAAATTTAATAATCTTTTATTTCCTAATTTTTGGGCCGCCATTGGTCGGCCGTGGCCCGTATTGGGCTGTCGAGCAAAGATCAGGATAGGACATAACTTCTTTTTACGAAATGACACACGGAGTAGTTACAGTTAGTTCGGCTCCTATAAGTTAATTTTCGCCAATACACCTACGTGACACAACAGCAAACCTGTCCAAAACTCAATCTGATATAGTATTAGATAAGACATGATTACGAAATGTAATATTATTTTGTTAAACTAATCAAATATTGCTACCTGTAGGTAGAAATATTCATCACACTTCTTCTTATATAAAAGTGTACGTTAAATTAATGCGAAGGGACAATTCCTAAATCTGGAAGAGGATGCTCAAATATTTATACATCTTAAAACGTGTATTTTGTATACGTTTTGAAGTTTTTGGTTGGCGTCTAGGCTAACATTTTTCAAACTTCTTTCATAAAGGAACTTTTTCATTTCAATAAATGCTGAGAGACTTAGTCATTACAAGTGTGGAAGCGTAAGATAAATTATACAATTGATAGTCACTAACGCGCGTTGCCGCTAGCGTTAGGACAACGAATTACGCCTGGAGCGATTGATAGCAGATTGAGTATGATTTTGTTTGTTCGGTTTTACACTGCTGTTTGTGAAAATTTCAACACCAAGAAGGAGACATACTCTTATAATGAAATTTATTCCACAGAATAGGAATATCACAATATACAAATGATTAAAATTTCAGAACAGTACACGCATTTTGACCTTGAGTATTTAGTACTGAAGCCGCCACGCGCTGTAGTCAGTCTGTCGACGTCGTAGCATGGATTCAGAGAGAGCCTAGATATGCTGCTGGGGAACACACTGCCACGCTGTTTCTATACGTGACCACAAAGCATCGACAGTGGCTGCAAAAGCCCCAGAGCGAATAAGTCCCCGACCGATCATATCCCCAAACATGTGTGAGGGCACATGTCAGGCGAACGTGCAGGACAGCGAAGCAGTGGTACCTGTCGTTCTTCGCAGAAAGCTTGCACATTCCTCACCACATGCGCTTCTGCTGAATTATGGCTCGTGGAGATGCTTCCAGGAGCGGCAGTACCTCGACTGTACCTGTTCAGATTGCCCTCAGTACATATGAGGCGAGATCGCACACTGTAGCCAATGACGCCCAAAAACCACATTTGGTGTTTGTCCGCTATAGCACGGAACAATGCAGTCTGGTTGACTGACATCACGTCCAAAACGTACGCAGCCATCGCTGTAGCACAAATTGAAGCGGTACTCTTCTGAAAACACATCACACCAGTTACCACGCTCATGCGCCAATTGCTGTCGGGGGCGTTAGTGGTTTCTGGTCAACGGAATCCGTCGCAGTGGTATCCGTACAGACCAGCCCTCAGCAGACGACGTTGAACCATCGACGCAAACGTGACCACACCCGCTCCAGTGTTCCAAAGTCGAGCCAACACTGTGAACGACGCCGTTCTGTCGATTACAATCATATGGACAAGATGGCGATATTCTTGCGATGTGGTCACAGTGTTTGTTCCAGTACCCGCTCGTAGCCGAGTACGACCCTCTATCCACTGGTTCGTCACTGTCTTAGCAGCGCACCCTGTTCGAACCCCAATGTCACGAAAAACCTGCTTCTCGGAGACCGATCATTCTGCCCCATTAAAACTCACTCAGATGCTGATATTGCGCCCTTTGGTGTCTACGAAATGTACTGAGATTTGCTTGCAGGTTTCCATGTCGTTGACGGCTCTACATCGACCGTGTGTGGCGTAACACTGACTTGTCACACAGAGTGCTGAACCTCATCATTATGCAAATTTAATCAAATGATTGATTTATGCAATTCAATCACTAGGCAAAATTATGAAGGCAACAAATCTTTATTTTTAATACTTTAGTTGTAGGAAGAAAGAAGGAATATTTTGAATGTTTTCATTTTCAAAAAAATTAGTTTTCAACGAACATGAGGCCTGCGCCATTCTCTTAAATGTCCTTCACACTATCCGACCACAAAATTTAATCAAAAACGATGGAGCCATGTTCTTGAAAATCTTGAGAGGTCCCAGGGGATTCATGTAAAGTACCCATCCAAATAGTTAAATATCGGTTTCAAATTCAAGGGGCAAAATTTAATAAGCCAGATCGGTGGGGAAATATTAATTTTGGAGAAAATCGGCAGAACGGTTTAGCCGCTAGCGTTGTTCACAAACGGACTTACAAAAGTTTTGTCAATCGATTTTTCGGCATCAAGGACCTACAAAACATGGATTCTGACTACACCACGTGTTAGAGGGTTTTTGTAATTCTAAATATTGCATCTGGATTTATTCACTCTTTCGCTGCCAGGGCTCTGTAATAAGAGTTTTCCGCGGAAAATTCGTGGTAGTGGTAGCGAGAAAGTAAAAAAAAACCTCTATCATCAATATTGTACTTTTGCGATGTTTATTTTTCGCAAATAAAAAAAAACAATAGTCTCCGAAAATAAGACCTCTGACATATTTTAGCGACCTTTGGGGTACTGAAGAACGCATTTAAAGAAAAAGCCCGTTTTTAAGAAAACATGTAAAAACGACCTAAAAATCACGCAAATTGCGCGAAAATTATTCATATTTTCGAAAAACTGTACATCTTATTTAAGTTATGTCTTCTTATGTTTTAGAAGAACGATATCATAATTGAATAAATTTTATCTTCTCAATATTGTAGTTATAATAAGACGCGGAAGTATATTTGAACTTTTTCAATAAGTTTTCAACAATTCTCAGAGTTCAACGAAAATTAGACCTGTGACATTTTTTAAAACGTCTTTTGCTCTATCCGAGAACAAAAAATTAAACACATTGGATCCTTTTTAGAAAATTTTGAAAAAGTTATGGTTTTTGTAAAGTACATCCAGAAATCGAAATATCCCTTTCAAATTTGTAAGCATGGAGTTTGGCCACATCACATGAGAGAACATCAGTTTTGGAGAAATCGACTGTACGGTTTAGGCGCTAGCGTTGACCGCTGGCAGAGGTTTTGCCGTAAACCAAAATGGTGGTATTAAGGGCCCACAAAATTTGGATTATGACTACACAACTTGTTAGAGGAATTAATTCCCTTCATGTACGAACAAGTTTTACCTACTTATTCGATATCAGCGCCCTACAGAAAGAGGTTTTTGTGTCAAAAATCGCCGATTTTTGATACACCATTACAATATTGTGTCTATGTTACGTTTTTAGTACCCGAAAAGGTAAAAAGGAGGGGCAGATTTTATATCCGGGATGCAATATTAGTGATCATTCCGGTATTTTCCATATGCTAATGTGTAAACCCTGGGAAATCTCGATCAGAATGGCTTAGGGTCGAAACAGGTTTGAAATTCGTAGTTAGGAAGGAAATGGAAAATAAAACGAAATAATGTAAGGGAAGAGGGAAAGTAGATGTTAATGAATTATTATTCATTGATATTAACAGTTTGGTGCACAATGAGTTCGTACCGCTTGAACAGCCTGTTTCTGATCATTTCTAAATGCAATTTTTCCATAGTTTGTACGATACGATTCGAAGGACGCGATGAGCCTAGTGGTAAAGGAAACTGGTGTCTGAATCAAGATAATGGGCCAAGTCACACATCGCTTTGTGGTGCAGAAATTCCTCGCCGAGAACATTCCTATCTTCCCTCAAACATCGTACTCTCTGGATCTCGCTCCCAGTGACTAATGGCTGTTCCTACTCTGAAAATGGGCCCCAAAGTGAGATCGAATGCGACAGGTCAGCTCCGATAGGTGCCGAAAGAAGCTTTATAACAGCTGCAACCAACAATATTATCAACTATGGAGCAAGTGTATGGGTGCGCAAGGGTCCTTCTACGGAGTTGATTAGTTCTTGCCACAAGTTATAACATTACCGTGTTGAATGAAGGAACTAAAACTGCTACTGGTAATTTCAAATCATTTTAATTCCAAACTATGGGCTATGAAGTGAAAATTAAAAATCTTATCTAATTTGTACTCTTATTTCCTTGTATCAAAGCTTTTCTGACGCTCTATTATGCAAGTTTATCCTATTCAAAGGAACAAAGTTTAAACAAATCTGGTGATTGAGGGACCTGAACATAGATTTAGTGAACACTAGCTGGAGCGTGTGCGTACGCGCGCTTGATATACAACTGCTAATATGTCAATATTTCCAAATATACAAATATTTTGATACAATACTATATGTGACTTCTTGAAGTCAAATGACTAAATCACTCAAACTTAATTGTAGTAGGTATTAATGTATTATTCCTTGGTTTTCGACCGCAAGTTCTGTTCTGTTCGTAGGCCGTAATCAACAGCACCATCACTCCCAACATGACGTTCACGAAAACGTCACAAAAGTTCGGCCAGTGGTCGGACGTCCGCGCCAACACGGTGTACGGGCTCGGCTTTTCGTCGGAGTCGGAACTCAACAAGGTGAGGACATCACAATAATTTTGGACGTACGCGTATATATTCTGGGCTCCGTAAAACATGCTTACTCTCGTAGAAAACACTTTTATGCACCGAAGTGCCAGTTTGCGTGAGGTCGTTCCATGGTCAAGTATGTACGAGCGGTGAATTCGTGAATATATGAGCAACAGTTATTGGCGTGTATCTGTGAATTTAAATAAATGAAACGACGCAAAGATGTACCCAGAATAACAATAAAAAATCGAAAATCAAGAACACCTCCGTTAAAAGTCTGCTCAGGCGTTGGTTCAATATTTAGTCGTTTCATAGACGTTTGTTAAAACGACGTTAGTTTGTAGTCTTAGAGTTAATTTTCAAGTAGCTTGGATCAAGGAACGCCTGCCAACTAAGACAAGACTTTTGGCTTTCGAATAATGCTTTAATGCAATGTAAAAAATACGTAAATAATACAAAGGAAGTGTGAAATGAGTGTTTACTCATTCGTTCAGCTTTTTGTCAGATACTTTGAAGCGTACGCCCCAACGAGTTGTTCGTCTTGAAAGAAATCCACTTTCCGTAAGCTGTTGTTAGCCCCCCGTCCCGCCCATCACCGCGCAGCGCACCGCGCCTCCCTGGGGCTTCTCGGACTGACGGTCGCGCGGCGCTCGTTCCGCAGTTCATCGAGAAGTTCCAGGAAGTGAAGGAGGCGACGCGACTAGCGGCGGCGAAGGCGATCGCCAACGGCACGGGCGCGGGCGTGACGCCGGTGACGAGCGCCAACGCCAGTCCCATCACGGCGCGGGCGAGCGCGCCGGCGGGCCGCGGCGTCACCCCGGGAGACGGCGGCGCGCCACCGCCGGGCTCGGGCGGCGACGCCGGCGTGGGCGGCGGCGGCAGCGGGTCGCAGCCACTGCTGGAGCCGCCCACGGTGGGCGGCGCCGTCACCACCCCCGCGTCGCCGGCGACCGGGGCGCCCGCGCCCAACGCTGTCACCGTGGTGACGACGGGCGGCCCCGGCGACTCCGGCACCCTCAAGGGCACGACGAGCACGGCGCACTCGCGCTCGCAGTCGCTGTCGGGCGTGCAGGCGGGCGAGAGCCCCAAGCACCAGGCCAAGGGCGGGCCCGGCGCCGGTGACAAGGTGTCGACGGGCGGCTCCCTCACCAACACCACGACCGCCTCCGCCACCTCTGCCGGCGCTGGCCTCCCGCCCGGCTCCTCGCTCGAGGCGCAGCTCAAGTACGAGAACGACCGCCTCAAGTTGGCGCTGGCGCAAAGGTGAGCTCGCTTTCTGCCCTCTGGTCTGGATTGGTAAATGTTTTAATTGAATTCGAAACTTTTGACCAAAACTATAAATATTTTGTGTGTGGGAGGGGACTCCGTCGGTATTTTTGTTTCCTATCGTCATCCGGACAGAATCTTGGATTTTTATTCCACCCACGCACAACATAGTTTTTATCCCTTACTGCTGCTAACATGATGATTATTTTTCTCTGATAACAAAAAACTTAATTCTATGTTTAAAAAAATCACTGTTGCGAATTTTATATCTTTGTTCGATATATTCAAATGCCTCCAGTTGTTGTTTACGGATCTTTAAGAATTTCAAAATGAAATTAGAATTTTGGCACACGTCCAATACTTAGATTTTGTCTTTAAAACTCTCAGCTTTCATTTACCTAGTAATGGATAAAATTAAGTACTGTTACGTTGGTACCTTTTAACGCGAGTAAAATGTTTTACTCTCGAATGGAATGAATAAAATTATAATGGTGCCATAAATTACTATTGTTTTACTTCATTATAATTGCGATTATTATTTTTCAATTATGGACAATGTCTCTTCCCTAGGAATTATGTTGCAAAACTTGACATTAATTTACAACAAAAGCCAACAACTAGACGTTTAGCGTTAGGGTCATGCTTAAAACGGACTTGCTAGAAACGTACCGTGTGTGGATGATAAAAAGACTCTAGAGGCCTCTGTGAACTTGATTTCTGCTTCTGGCAGTGGTAAACTCGATATCTAGTTTACATCACAACATAATCGAAGACTCCCCAGTTATCAGCTTTTATTAGAATGCACGAGGCAGTATGGTCGAATAGACGAATCACCTACCAGTTAAGACCGTTCTCGCAAGGATATGCTGGGGTCAATGGATGCATAAAAGCTATACCCTCACAGGGTATCTAGTGACAGGTAAAAGAGGGAATTGGCCTGGAATTTTTTCTCTACTGTAAGTACCAGGAATGTTTTCCTAAACCGGGATTTTTTAAAAATTTTATTTTTTAAAATTTTCAGAAATGTCTAAATTAAAAAACAAAACTTTTTAAATATTTTACCATTAAATTAGAAAAATAAAAAAGATTAGTTCAAGTTTTAACGCTGATAATTTTTAATAAAAATGATATAACTTTATTAGAATTATGGATTAAATTAATAACCAGACTTGCTTTAATTTTCTCTATATTTTATAGTTTTGACTCGACTTACTATGTCAACACACTTCATTACTCAATAAATTTCTTAAAAGGAAAGAAAATCAGAACCTAAATACAGATAAACTTCTTTCATATATACTGTTATAAATGATACTCCTATTACATTTCTACACGACGCCAGAGATCTAGAGGTAAATGAAACTTATAACATTCCTAGAAAGAAAATAACAATGCTTAGATTGATTGTCACAAATAACATTAACGGCAAATAGGAATTGTAGATCACGGGAGTCATTAGTTGGAGACATTAAAACATAATTGGCAATCAAAGTTTTAATGTGTTAATTTATTCCGACCGAAACCCGTGATTTACTGTTCCTATTTCTACTTAATGGTTGTGAATCTACAATAGTTAAATATCAACGCATGAAATGAATAAACACACGTGAATTATTAAGAAATAATGCTGTCATACTGATAGTTTAATATTATTATTTTAGAATTATTGCAAATGCTTAAATTTCAAACCTTAAAAACCTTGTCGATAATCGGAAAGTTTCCCGAAAAAAAATTGGGAATTAGCCAGGAATTTTGCCTAAGAATTTGGCTTGGTATACTACCTCAGCAACTGTTCTCACTTTACCTGAACTCTTTAACTGATCTCCACAGGGGAAATAATCGCCCCATAACTAACGAGTAGATTTAGTCGTTGTACTGGCCGGTTTTGTTACGCGAAATGGAGAACAAATTTTATTTGAAGGAAAAATCTCTATCTTCCATATTGTAGTGTTATAAAGACGCCGGAAATAATTCAAACTTTTGAAATTTACGAAAATGTAGAATTAACACAAAATAGGACCTACGCCACCTTCCTATAACTTCAATATTAAAGATACAGATTTTTCCTCAATGAAACGTGTTGTTCGTAACCAGTTCTTTCGAGGTCATGTTTTTGATAATTTTAGTTGTTTTCGAGCAATATTGCTTGCAATATTTGCAATTGTAAAAACATTAGAAAACCTAATTTTAAAAAACGGTTTAACATTTTTCTTTAAACTTTTGATAATGATGGTGCTAATGCACTGAATAAGATGACATAAACGCCGTATTGCTTTCTTCTTTTTTCTTTTCACAAATTACAAAAAAAAAAATGTTTGACTTATCTCTCGTCGTTAATATTTACATTAGTAGGCATTTTGTTTATATTAATGTATTTATGAGTACATGTGCTTTAAATAATGTCAAATAAAGTGCCTCGAAAACTCAACAATTTTCTGTGAAAATGATCTCAAAATTCTGATACTCAATTTTCAGATACTCAAACTCCATTTTCTCAAAAATTGCTCCAAATGTTTTCTTCAAACTTTTCGTATAGATAGCACTAATTGCACTGTTTAAAATAACATAAAGTTTACATTGATGTATTATTTTCTTTTTACAAAAAAATAAACAAACTTATTTTTAAAATGTATCTCACGCCGTTAATGTGCACATTTCCAGCGATTTGGAAACACAATCGCATTTGTGAGTTAAAGTACCTCAAATGAATTTAAATGAAGTTTTTCGAATACTCAAATTTCTCTGAAAAAGGCATTTACACTAGAGGTTAAACGATATTTTCTGCAAAACGGCATCAAATTTTTCAACGAAAATTTCCATATAAGACGAGTCTTTACCCTTCTTTAATATTTCGAATCTTTTATGATAAAAACGTAAAAATTGAGACAATTTAAAAAAAATGCATTTATGTATGATGGATGGCAGTCGCCAAGAGGATGGGGCTAGACCGTAAAACTAACCCACACCAAGGAAATTAGAGAATACGGGAAAGTTTGTGTCATTCTGTGGCATGATAGTTTGTGTAATTTGGCTTCAAACATACTCGCCCGTTCGGAATTTACTGCGCTGTGTGAACATAATTCCAGGCAGTTCGTTGCTTTGTGAGTTAGAATTTGTATATTATTTCATATTTCCTTGTTCGTTTCTTACATTGGACCTTTTGTTATACATTTACACATTAATATTTTAGAAATTATGTAAAACCTATTTGAAATGTGTGAAATTAAAATTTCTAACTTCAGAGAATACCACATGGGAATGCAACAATGGCTTTCCGCGCCGCGAATGGGCAGCAGTAATTTCATAAATTGTCTCATTGTTGGGACATGCTGTAGCTGTGTAGAAAGTAGTTATAAATGTTATATTTGTGTTGATATTTGTTTGAAAATATTTTTTTTTTTCGCCAATGTTGTTCGATTTGTAATGAGTTTTACTAAAAATGACTGGATGTGTTAATTCGGATAGAAATTGTTGAATAAGTAGTATTAAATAACTATTACTAAAGGCAAGAAAGGAGGTGATGTTCTACTAGTTTCTTTAAATTCTTTGAAAGATTGGAGTAAAATCCACGTATAAAGATGGCATAGGTCAGTTGTTCTCGGCTTACTCTAAAATTGCAAAAGTTTCATTTTTTCTGGCTTCCTACAACTGCAAAAACTCATATTACAGGGCCCTGGTAACGAAAAAGTGGAAATCCAGTTGCTAAATTTAGAAAAAAATCCTCTTAACACGTAGTGTAGCTAGATTCCAGGTTTTATGGGTCCTTGATACCGAAAAGTCCATTGGCTGCTAAACGTCTGTCTGTGAACAAACTACCGGCTAAACTGTTCAGCCGATTTTCTCCAAAATTATTAGTCCTCAGTCAATCTGGCTGATGCCGCACCCTCTTGAATTTGAAGACGAAAACATTTTGATTATTGAGTGTGTTTACACGAAGCCTGTGAGATATTATACAAAAATGGCGCCATCGATTTTGATAAATATTTTCGTTTGTCTGAAGGACATTTAAGAGAACGTCGCAGGTTTCGTCTCGGTTAAAACCCTAATTTTTCGAAAATTGCAAAATCTCAAAATTTTTTCGGCGTCTTCCTACAACTAAAATAGTAAAGATAGAGATTTTTTCCGATAAAAATATCGGTCCCTTAAAGATAGGTTTTGAAATAAAGTCTTGTACAATTTTGTGAAACATTTGACTACTTTTAATTTTGTTTAAACTTTTTCTCTCCTTCTTCTTCTTCTTCTTCTTCCTCCTCTTCTTCCTCCTCTTCCTCCTCTTCTTCTTCCTCTTCTTCTTCCTCTTCTTCTTCCTCTTCTTCCTCCTCTTCTTTCTCTTCTTCTTCCTCTTCTTCTTCCTCTTCTTTCTCTTCTTCTTCTTCCTCTTCTTCCTCTTCTTTCTCTTCTTCCTCTTCTTTCTCTTCTTCCTCTTCTTTCTCTTCTTCCTCTTCTTTCTCTTCTTTCTCTTCTTCCTCTTCTTTCTCTTCTTCTTCTTCCTCTTCTTCTTCCTCTTCTTTCTCTTCCTCTTCTTCCTCCTTCTTCTTCTTCTTCTTCTTCTTCTTCAAAAAGACTTACCTCAAAAAGACTCTGTGTTTGTTTTGAATCAAAGCTGCTTGTTCAACTTGGAAGGATAAGTCACGTGTTCGAACACACTCACTGGCAGTGGCAGGCAAACAAACATGTTGCCACTTGCACCCAACTTGAACAACTTATATCAGACCTCTGTCTTAAATGGATTGAAACATTGAAATAGTGCATATCTGTTGCTTTCCATATTTAACTCCAAAATTAGAAATAATGCCTCAAGTAAAACTAAAACAAATGTCTGTCACTGAAATAAACACATCTGATCACCATAAAGCTCCAGAAAAGACGGAGGTCTGGTATACTGTAAGTGGTTCAAGCTGGGTGCAAGTGGCAATATGTTAGCCTGCCACTGAGTGTTTGAACACATGGCTCATTCTTTTGTTATGTGACTTATGACTTATTATTGTTAAAACGTACAGCTTTCATTCAAAACAAACATGGAAAATATTCCTTTTGCTTGCATGGTCACAAAGAATTTTTTTTTTTTTCCAATGATGTTAGAGACTTCCTAATGTGAAGTGATTTTGAATTGATGATTGACAATGAGTCCTGAAAGAGACCTAACAATTGAGAAATAGCCAAAAATTACCTATTAACTATACACTTCTATCACCTATATAATCAGAATCCGAGCCCTGATTATGAGTAATAATAATAATAATAATAATAATAATAATAATAATAATAATAATAATAATAATAATATAATAATAATAATTAATAATAAATTATTAGACTCGTGTAATTATGGGGGGCATGCTTGAAAAACAAAAGAAACTTGTACGCATGCTACAATAGATTACGCTAAGCATTCGACACCGTGGCCCCATCTTGCTACTTCAATTGTTGGATGTATACAAGGTCACCCGTTCTATCCAAAACTTACCTCCTGAAAACTGCGATGATCGATGAATACAAAAACTGTATTCTCTAATGGACAAACAACTCCACCACAGATACTATTACAACATCCGCGAGGGATTTCTCTAGGGTGACTCGTTTAAGCCCTTTATTGTTCTGTTTACGCCTTGAATCCCTCTCTACTCTACTTACATTATTCTAATTATGGAATCGCTCATTATAAAGGGGAACTCAACTCTTTCTTCGTGTCTCACATCTCCTTTACATGGATGACCATGAAGCTCTATGCAGACGACTGAGAGTCATATGGGCAACTAATAAACGTACACGGAGAAGTTCACTGACGACATTAAGATGCAAATTCGGTTTGGATAAGTGCAGGAGAGTGAATATCATTCGCGGTCATATTGCAAGTTTAAATTTGGCAACTGATGATGAACCAAAGATTTACCTTCATGGAACCCCATGAAAAACTTTACCAAATACTTGGTGTTCAACGAGTCACTCTCGAATCAAACACACTGCTTATCAAGATATACTAACAAATGAAGTGTGTAAACGATGCATGGGTCTTAAAAACTCAACTCTCTGCTAGAAACTTTGTGCAAGCCATCAAATTCATTTGTTATTCCAGTGCTGACATACCCTTTGCGTTATAAATGGAGCAATACAGACGGTCGACAACTCCAAAGAACAATTCGAACCGCTATGACTCACACCAAGACATCCATCCCCATTCAAATCTGAGCGTTTTACCCTTCCAAAGTGCGCAAGGAGGCGAGGGATTGTAAGACACATAAATCTACACAGCTCTCAATTGCCTTACTTCGAAGATTACTCTTGGAACTGTGGAGAGTTCAGCAAGCAGTGAGTGCGTTGATAACTATAGTCCTCTGAACTTGAAAAAGCTTGATCCGCCTGTTCAACCCAATCATTGAAGAAGGAGAAGATAACCTTATGAGAAAGCAAAGCACTGCATGGAAGTACCCTTCACGAGCTGAGTAAACCGAAGAAGTCGACCATCTCTGGTCGCACGCATGCGCGTCCAGCCCCGGGGATCTTCTTTCCGAGACAGAAGCCTCATGATAGCTATCTCAGGACCAAGTGTACCAACATTGAATACAGAAAAACACATTCTGAGAATTCTACCATTCTTTCCGACTCGTGTAGAAAGATGTGAGGGGTTGCAAGCGAAACTATCCAACACGTACCAAGTGTGTAGCAGCCACGCACAGTGGATATTACGAAAAAAGAGGCATTGATGAAGTGGCCGAAGCAGGACACCTGAGAGGTTACTGGCGTGAGAAACGGCTACTCGCCACTTCCGTGCGCGTATTTAAATCATGTGCCTCAGAATGTGCTTGAAAGTAGTGAGGCACACACTCTACTGGATCGTTGCATATCACTGACAGACATGTCTGGCGGCATTAGTACATTGATAGAAACCACAGCAGGTTTTTCCTTATCGATATATCAATACCCAATACCCACAACATATCTGGAAAATATCAGAAAGATCCAGAAGATACCAATCTCGCCTATGAGGCGCAACTCAGTGAACTTCAGTAGAATGACGACTGTTGGCCTTAATAATATCAGCTACGGGAGTGAGTACCCAAAATACATTCGGCACTGGAGTGTCTTCCTTGGATACAGGAATGTATATAATATGCAAAAGTGTTTAATTTTTGAATTACATGCCGGATTGTCAGAACCTCTGAACCTTCAGTAAAGCAACCACACACCTGGTCATCATACCTGTGTGTGGTTGACATTACGACCAGGTAGATACTTGAATAATGTAAGACAATAATAATAATAATAATAATAATAATAATAATAATAATAATAATAATAATAATAATAAACAAGCCAACAAAAAACACTAAATTAATAATTTGTTTATATTAAGGCTTATAATTTGTTACAAAATGCATTTTAAATCAGTGAAATTTAGCATAAGTATATATTGTACATTTTAAGTAAAGATTAATTTGTTTGAAGCGGTGCATTTTGGAAGAATCACAACATCAAATTTTTGTATTAAAGTTCAAAGACTTTGGAAACCTAACCCCTGTTGAGTTGTATATCAAATAAAAAGCCATAAAGAAAGCTGCAAAAGTCATCTTTTTCAGCTCTCTATCTTAATTTGGAGAGGTTATGCATCAATTTAAATGTTTCAGGAAACCCAATTTCTTAATACTTTACAAGGCTGTATTTCACAAATAGTAGAAATATTTTACTCAAAATTAGTGGTTTTCTCATTCTTCATTCATACTACCTATGTATCAAATTTCATAATAATGTGAGATGGTGAGGTAAAATTTTAATAAAAACTGTGTTGATGTTTTATGGAATGACCCTAATGCTTCTGGTAAAATGAAGTTTATGCATCATATGATTCGTAAAGAATACAATTATTTATGCTCTTATTTATAAAATTATAACATAATCGGAGAGAAAATCTTCAAGAGTGGGTTGAAGTGTGAGGGACCAGTTCTTTTGTAATACTTTGTTTCATGGAAGATTATAATTA
This sequence comes from Gryllus bimaculatus, assembly GCA_017312745.1. NCBI lineage: Eukaryota > Metazoa > Arthropoda > Insecta > Orthoptera > Gryllidae > Gryllus > Gryllus bimaculatus. Next base: position 2,103,427 of record BOPP01000016.1, on the reverse strand, counting down.
CACTAAAAATTAAGAGGTTTAAATGTTTTGAAAATAAGACATTTTTCACTTTTAGATCCATTTGACAAGCATGACAGGTCACTATTAAATACTATTTAATGCTAACAAAAAACGGAAGTGCTCTTCACTCTTTTCTTACTTGTGGTGTCAACAGCACTAATAAGCAAAATTCATATTTAGTATGAATTATACTGCGCTTTTTGCAACTCTGCCCCTGGCAGGTATCAGCTGTTGACAGTTTCATCCAATCGGGAGCATGAACGTGACTGTGTGATGTAACTGTAACGACATTTAAGCTCCCAATTGGATGAAACCATCAACAGCTGATATCTGCCAGGGGCAGAATTACATAAATCGCAGTTTAGCGACCATTGTTGCTTGTAACTCATTGTTGAAATGCCGCACAGTAGGCGATCATGACTGCTGCCTTTTCTTTCACAATAATATAAACCAATAATTTTATTTACTGGTAAAATACGCATTGTGCATCATTGGTGTAGTTCACGTTTATGTAGAACTTTAATACACTGAATTCATTGGCAGAAAGGTGTTATCATTTGAGCATTTGAATTTTAAATAATGTGCATTTTTTACGCTTTGTTGTTTAAGAATTTTTCAAATGGTTGTTGTAGTGAAATACAGAAACTGCCATATAATATTACATTGCCATTAACAATATCGCTAGAAAGTATGTGCTGTGGTAACTCCACTGGTTTGGATAGTAAATGTATAAGAGCTTTCAGGGGCATTTCCCCAGAATATTATTCCACATGTTAGGAGGGAGTGAGACTGACCTGAGGGTGTATAAGGCACAGTGAAATTTTGTAAGCTGCTTGTTCAGATTTGAGATGTTGGCATTCCATTTTAGATTTTTGTGGACTGTCAGACTGAGGAAGGTCGTTTCATGAGATATTGTTTCAAGGTTATTGTTTATGAGCAAATGCTGTGAGTATTTTTCTTTGCGTTGGGAAATCATGGCATTTAGAGAGAGTGTATTGCTGATGTATATGACGAATTTGTCGTCTTGAAACAGTTTTACTAATGCATGAATTGTTTTGTGAGTTTCTTTTTCTAATGATTGTTGGTTTTTGCTTTGGTGATTGTCCAATCTGTAAACAAAATTATTTTGTTTTTAAAACCAAAGAAATTGTAAGGATACTTGCAGGGAGACTGCCTTACACATTTTCACCCTATGCTTCTTTTAAATCCTATTCTGGGTGCTAATCGAAGGAGTCATTCGAGCAGATATGCTTCGTAGGAGCACCTTGTAGTGCCTTGTCATGATTCTCACTTTATCCGCCGGACATAGTTTGTTCTCACTTAATAATATTTGGACTGTCTCTTGGTGGAACTTGAGATCTCTTTAGGATGGGATATTGCTGGGGGTAATTTGCATGGACACCTTTTACTATTGATGCTCTTAAGGTTCAAAAGATTTTTTGTTTGTTTTTTTAATGGCCTATAGAATAATTTATTTCCTGAAGTTGAAACTGGAATCTGCCACTTTTCCATTGTATACCTGACACTCTACTATTGTTACATGTTTCAGTTCTGCGAATGCCAAGAAATGGGAGGTAGAGTTGCATACGCTCAAGAATAATAATGTGCGTTTAACAAGTGCACTTCAAGAGAGTACAGCCAATGTTGAAGAGTGGAAACGCCAACTGCACTCCTACAAAGAGGAAAATCAGCGTATGAAAACAAAATACCTAGAATTAGAGGCTGCAAAGGGTGAGTACATGCATTACTTGTTCTTGGAAAACTTTCCTTCTAATTCTTAATGTTATCCCTTAGTTTCTTTTTCTTTTATTCTTGACATTATTATTTAATCTTCCATATCTTCATTACCCTTCATGAATGGTCAGTGGGTACAGGGTCATCTCCAATTCATTACAGATATCGAGACTCATAAAGTGCAGATGTTTGGGGAAGAGACACTAAAATAATAATAGTGAGGACATTTTAGATTGTGTTTCAGAGCTATTTAGGAAAGAACATCCAGTCTCAAATTGTACCAGTTTTATTTCCAATCGTCTACCTTCAAACGGGCTATTAAAATAAAGTGTCCATGCATGTTCCTGATTCACAATGATTAGTTTTTAACTTTGAATTTTCCTTTATAACAACAAAATAAATAACAAATTACATCCTCTATTGTAGATAGTTAAAATAATGATATACAAGTATGCATCTATTGTGATGGGATAAATATTGGTGAGATAATTTCATGTGAAATATTTTCCCACAATTCAAATTATTCAACTTGATTTTCTCATCATTTGCTAATTGATATGCAAGAGCTGAAAATGGTGTCTCCAAAAGGTTGCACGTGTACTACTGCATTGTACTCCTGCATTCTCTTGGCAAATAACTGCTTGCTATAATTATCTGCCAGTTTTTAGTTTGCATTTTTCTTGTAGTTATTAGTGCAGGTGAAATAAGAGTAGAGTTTCCTGTGCTGAGTTCTCATGTAGTCAGTTACAGTTCAATAATTTTGTACTTTCACTTAAAAAGTTAATTATATTTGTCTACTCCATTAATACATATTAATTAGTAATAAAAAATACATTATGATGTGCAAATTCACATGGTTAGTTCGCACCTTAAACACAGACTTCTCGACTCTTGAGATGTACTCCAAATTTCTTGAACACATTGTCTTTTGAAGAGAGATATTACTAAATTGATTAGAACAAAAGGAGTTTGTTTAGTTTGGTTAGAACAAAGAGTACAACACTGAGAATGTTTGGACCTCTCTGTACGTATATGAGGAAGTAAAATGGATATGGAATAAAGTGAATGAAATGTATAAATTTATTAGTGGGATGTTCTGTTTTAATTCATTTTTTTATTATCATTGAATTTGATACCTAAAATATGGTAGTATATTAATTTTCAAATATATCAGACATAAGTTGTTACAGAATTGGTTTTCTTTTATTAACTTTTCATGAAAAATTGTTACCTAGAACCAGGCTGTATAGTACTGCACTAGAAACACAAACATTAAATATCCTAATTAGTGTTGTGAAAGTTGATGCAATGATCATTAAAATACAAATCTTTAAAATGCAAATTAAGTTCATTTCCACTACAAAATTTAAAAATGAAAATATGGGAAACACTTGTGTGACCAGGCACAGATTGCTGTGGTGAACTGTGTTGTCAAGGAAGTCAGTACTAAAGAAAATAGCCCTTCCAAGAAGCAACCACCAATGGGACTTGCAATGGAAAAAAATGAAAAAATTAATTGAAACCATCCAACCATTACAAATCGTGTAACTTTACCATTTAAAGGTAAAGAGGAAAGAATAACTCATTTTAAAATATTAAATTCTATTAACTTCAACTATTAGAATAATGCTGTAAAACTAAGGTCTACAATTCTAAAATGCAAAATGCGTTAAAAAAGTGATACCTTCAAGTGAAGTGGTTTTCAACAAAATTTTTATTTTTACCAGAAATTAATTTGTAATAGTAATGGATATAATCAATCTCCTAGGCAATTTTGTCAACTTTCATTTTGAGTACAAAATTTTCTTGCTATGATGCATACATGTCTATACAATTTTACTTCAGAGCTGTGTTTGGAGTAATAAGCATGTTAATATGTTAAAAAAATCTCAGAACGTGGAGATGTGCAGATTACAGGAGAGCTCTTAGGACGCTTTTGCACAATGTCAAGTAGAAAATTATAATTAGTATTTTTTTGCCATAGCAACCAATAGCGAAAAACAGGACGTTTCGATATTCCAACAAAGTTCCTCTGGACAATGGGGCAGAACTCGTAAAATACTGGACGATCCCGTGTTTCCAGTTACGTTACGATATGATTGGAAATATGAATCCCTGGTCTTGAACATTGAAAATTATTTTATCACTTTATGGTAATTCAATTATATTTTTAAAAAAATGTAATAACAAAATTAAATTTGTACAATTAAAAAAAATTAATTATGTGAAATGTATGTCATATTATTATAACTTAGATTTTCAAATAAATTAAATGTTATGGTACACTATGAGACTGCATGTTATGGAGCAATACACCTTCCTAAGCTTACATATTTGAAATTTTTTTCTCATTGGCTTGAATAATGTCTTATAGTACTTTTTTTTATTTTGACCATACACATTCTGCTATTTTATAGAACCATCTCCTACCCAAGGTATAAGATTGATTCCCTATGTTTGGTGTTTAATTCCCCTTTTTTAATTCATAACTGTCTTTGCCATAAGTTTTGAAGAAACAAAAATACTATTCTTCCCAGAATCCTAATTTTCCTCCCATGAATCCACTATTGTTGGAATAATAAATACCCTCCCAGCAAAGAGACATGATCTGTGAACAAAGCTTCTTTTGAGTTTATGTAGGAAATGCTGATGCTGCAGCAGAGCTACGTAAAGAGCTGGCAAGTCTTCGCACGCGGGTAGAGCAGTTGGAGCTGGAACTGAAGGCCAAAAACGATGAAATCCAAGGTCTCAAAAAGTGTCAGCAACAGCAGAACACTCCAGATCCTGCAGGTCGTGCCCAAGAAGAACGAATTAAGGTATGAATAACATCTTTCATTTTTTTCAAAGGGTTAATATATTGTATGAGATACCTGTTCAATCATTCAAAATGACCTATCCGTATCAACACAATGTCCATAGCCAAGGAAATGTTGAAAAGGGCCTGGAAAATATTTAAAATGTTTGGACAGTAATTTTGAAATCTAGCAATATTTCTTTTGTTTCTTGCGATGTCCACTCAACAATAAAAAACAGTATTGTATATTTTACTTTCAGATGCTTTTATTAATAAAAATTCAATGCAAAATTCATACAGAAATAAAAGGCCACAAATCAGCAGGCAAGCTAGCTAAATAGTCTGCTGAATATAAAGAATTACCTATATCGAAAACCACATTAATAAAAAAAACTTAATGATGAGGCACTCTTAATTTGACAGATCAGTTGGAACAATACAACAGAAGACAAAAATCACAAAATCCTTTTGTCCTAACACTGTAAACAGGATAGGACAAAAATTGCCAACAACACCAGAATTCACATCAGTTATTACAGGACATGGCTAAACTAAATTGTCTCTGCACTGATTCTTATCATAAACAATCCAGCATGTATGTCTGGGAGAGAACAAACTGTGTGACACTTAGTTTATGTATGCCTGTTAGTTCTAGTTTTCTTCATTCTTCTAGTACTGAGCGTTAAAATGAAGGCAGGATCATGGCCAGCAATACCTGAGAAATTAATGATACAATATTTACATTAATTTAACCAATTCATACAAGACCTTTAAAACATAGATGTTTACTTAGAAATTGCCCTGAGTTTAGAGATATATGTTTATTTAGACAAGGATTGCGAGCATTTTGTACAAGTTAACATTTTGTTTAGTGATTAAAAATTATTCTGTCAAAGGGTTAAAAATAGTTATTACAATTGGTCTGTCACCTTTGTTTTATTACAAAAAAAGAATATTCAGTGTTAGAATAACATGAAGTAAAATGTTTGAGCATATTGACGACATGCAAGAATTGCTCTAGCATATGCAGATGCCATTCAGGAAGTCCATGTTATGCTTTTCTGGTTCCTTTCTCCATGTCATTTTTATATCTTCTTAAATAAATGCTAAAAGTTTCTCTCACATTATAGCAAGTAAAAATTTGCTTTCTGTGATGTTGACTTCATTTATTATATATTAGAGACTGTCATTTTCTAATAAAATGTTGTTAGTAAAACAAAATTATGAAATGCTTGTTTTTGTTACAGAATAATTGGTTCTATTTGTTCTTAAACAAAATTTGATTGGATTTGATTGTTAGGTGCTACAGCAAGAGAATGCAGAGCTACAGGCAGGACTATCACTAGCTCAGGCCCAGTTGGAGACTGCACTGGCAGCTCAAGAATCTCAGCGGCGTGTTCTAGACACACTCAACGCTCAGTTGGCAGCTCAACTTTCTGAAATGGCTGGTATCCATCGTGAGATTGCCACGGCCTTGCAGACGTGAGGGGGTATGGGCCCCCGGCAGCTGTACATGGCCCGCTGGTCGGCTGTGTGAGTTACACCACCCACGTTGCATTCCTCCCTTGTGTGTGCACATGTGCCAGCAAGCTCTTTGAGCTGCAGCTGGAACTGTTTGATACTAATGGAGGTAAAATCAGGACATTATTGATGTGCGAAGAAATGATCCTTTCTGAAGTTTCACCAATGATTTGAGTGATTTAGCATCTCACAAATGCTATCAAACTGGAATTAAAAATAAAATTCAGGAAAAATTCAAAATTACTGGTGTAGAAAGGAATTTTGTCTTCACAAATGTCCTATGTTTTGAAAGTGTTCACACTGAATGTTTCTAAGTTGGGAACAGATGTATCAAATTGTAAAGCGAATATCTCCACTTCCACTAATCTATCAGTTGCTTTATGGTAGTGTTATGTAAATTAATGAATAAAGCAAAACAATCCACTATCATAGATTGTGTATTTGAATGAAGGGTCAGAAAAGTTTTCTGTGCATAACCACACAGATTAATTTTCTGTTTTCCATGCAACAGAAACATAAATCATTCTTTTATTTTTAGGTAGGGATGTTATAGTTGAGATGCATGCTTAGTTAAAAATTCTCTGCCGTCGTGCAAAGGAAACATTTCATCTGTTAAACACTTGTTGTTTTAACATTATCTGTGTAAGGAGGAATGAATATGCATATATGAACATATGTATATAAGTATATATAGGATTGGTATTGAAGCTGTGTCCAAAGGGCCGTTCTTCCTACACTTTTGCCAAAATAAACCGTAACATCAGTGTTCAGTACTTTTATTAATATATTTCTACATATAAACAAGAAATGGAAGTTGTATATTCCAATCATGGGATGAAGTTAAACATGTGCATATTCTGTTGCAAAGGAATATGTGATATAGTTTATAAAATACAGGCCCATGCAATATATGGATTGTTCCTTCTGCAGAGAGAGGTGCTCTTAATAGTGTTTGATTGAAGGTGCTGCGAGAAGAAAAATCATCCTCATTGGGTTACTTTAACTTCCAGGCACTCCATACTAAGTTGCTTTCCAGAACGACCAGTGATATCACTTAGTGCAGTGATTGGACAATATATTTTTAGTGTTGACAATTGATAAACTGTCATCCAGGTGAAAAGGGAGAAAAGCACATGTGATTTAATTGTTTCAAATCATGTCTTGGTATGCTTCCAATTCATGAACTATTGACCTGTATGAAAGTGTATGTCATTACTCAGGAGAGTGGAATTTCAGTCTTGATCGATAGCAATGTGTATGTTGATAGCGTGTGACATTAGAACATTGAATGGACAGTGAGTACAATCCCCCAATGTATAAGAATAGTTAAATTTTAAAAGCTTTGAACTATAATGTACATCAAGCAATCTGCCAAACTCAGTTGGTTGTGGCTAAATGCAGTACTATTTTCAAGGCCATATTTGTCACTAATTTTACATTTTATCTTTGTACTTTGTCTTGACATTTTAGTGATATTGAAGCACTCAAATAAACTTATAGAAAATGATTGCTTTGGTAAAAGTAAAACAGGAAAAGATCATATAAACAAAATATAGTTTTAAACTGTAATTGTAGAAAATATAATTGTAGTTAGTTGAAATTGTTTCTTTTTGACTTTATATCTGGGTTCTTTGGATAGTTACCATAATACTGCTGTGTGTGCATCTTAAAGATGCTAGGACGAAAACAATTAAGTGACAAATATGGTTCTAAAACTTTGCAGGTTTATTTAATATTTGTATTATTTTAATTTGTAGCCAGGAAATAAATTTGTGGAAAAAGGAGTGAAGAATCATTTAAAAAACAGTATTGGTTTCCTGGTAAAAACATTGCAATCTTTTTATTCTACAGAAATCAGTCAATGAAAACTAAATTTCTTGAAAAAAGTAGCTACAAAGAGAAAAAAGACATTTGTTATTAAAATCATGTTTCTCTAGGAAATCAGAGGTTTTATACTAAGCCTAATAAAATTAATTGATTTCATTAGAAATATATACATATATCTATCAAATAATATTGAGCTTCCTATATTACAGACTTTATGTACATTGCTACTGAACCTCCTTGATCATAGCTGAAAGTAGAGTATAGCTACATTCCGTTCAAAAATGTGTGTTCTGCCATTCATAGATGCACATGCCTCATGCCAACCACAGGATAAAATGCAACTAACTTGGCTTTATATTGTTGTGTGTAAAAACTATTGCTTTGATACTGCTGCATGAACATATTGGTGCATATGTACAAGACCTGTGTCTGAAACTTTTTTCTTTCTGAATGTTAATTCTTTCTTATTTTCCTAAATCAACAAGTCTTAATGATTATTCCATTTTAATTTAGGAGCAGACAGTCAAATGAAAATCTCCCTAAATTTGGTAGCAACATTGCCTCTAGATATTGCATGATGAAATTTTTGCACAGGTCCTTTAATGAACAATGATATTGAAAAATATGACAAATCAGAAATAATTTTCAAATGAATTGCTGTGGTAACTGGTTTTATAAAATCATAGATTTCTATACCGCTTAATGCAGCTTTTTTAATTTTGTTTGAAGTGTACTATAATGGTGAGTAAAAGAGGTAACTAAGTTTTCAGTCCTTTTATTTATCGATTAAAACATCCTTTTATTTGTTTATTTATTCCCGTCATTTTATTGACTTTCTTTAAAAGAGAGATGATCTGTTGAAAAAAAAGCTTATGTTTAAATTAATTTTCACACATTAAATGTATGCATGTCTCGCATATTGTTGTTAAACACTATCAGTCGTATAGTGCTGCTGCTGCTCCAACAAATCAAGTCATAGATTTTTGCTGTTCTATTTCAAGATGGAGTTCATGATTTTTGTATGTTCTTTCCTGCCAAATTTTTATTTTTATTTTTTTAGAACTTTTACTTTATTTTGTATGTAATGTCAAGTAACATATTTCACTTCTTTATTAATAGTTTGTTAAAAATTACCACATTGATGTGCAGCATTTTATTACAACAATAAATCTCATTGTGTAATTGCTATATGTGAATGAATGTGATACAGTGAATCCCAGGATATCAGCTAAAACTTATTTCAGTGATCACGTCCCTCTAACATTGTTTTAGAAACAATTAGGTGAATTAGAAAAAAAGTACCAACTCCCAGTAGCGAGTTAATGTTCGTTTCCATGAATAATTGTGGAGCGGCAATAAGGGTATTTAAAATACAATACTGTATTTACAGCATACTAATTAATACTCGTCTTTGTAGGTTGTTGATGTGGTTGTAGGAAAGTGCCAGCATGGTACTACGAATATCAACACTCATATTTTATTATCCATGACCAGAGTGAAATCATTCATTGTACAGAACAATATATTTATTGTTAATCTTGTTTTAGATCATACAAATACTTTTCAGAAACTGTAAAAGGATTTATGAAAGAATTTTATGATGAAACTGCTGTCCTTGTTGAGGAACAAAAAAGATAGAGTAGTGGACATCGATATTATCATCATCATCTTCATCAATATCATCTTATCACCACCACCAACTTCTTAATTTTCATCTGGTTTTTGTTATCTTGTAAAATTCTCTCTTTCCAGCTATTATAGCTTAACATCATATTTTGAAATATTCTCTTTATTCAGGGATCAAGGTTAGGTTACAATGAACCCATGTTCTGTTCATTATTTTTTCCCTCGAACAGGCGTGATCAGCTTCAAGTTTAATGTGATATTGCTCCTGTTTGTTGAGAATAAATGTCAGTAACCATGCCAAAGAGCTTGAGAAAGGAGCAATAATCTGCTTGAAAAGTATTGTGATGGAATTGTTGTAGATTTCAATATAATTGATTACTTACTGTCCAAATTTTGTTTCTGCTTACAGTGGATACATATGATAGCAGTTATTCACTTAGTTTATCTAGGTTTCTGGTAGAAACTTAAAGTAGAGATTAACTATTGGTCTAAATTAACAAAGCCATTTTTATGATGTATCTTTTATGTACAACAATTTCATTATATTAATTTTGTGTGTGTGATCTTAAAAATCACATGGAAGTCCTTCATCAAGTTAATTGTAGTTCTTTTCATTAAAAAAAATGCCGAAACTGATCAAGTCTGATCTGGAACAGGGAGTTAGGTTTAGAATGAATATCTACCATATAAAAACACTTGTCATTTTTGGAGAAGACTGAATGATTGTGTCAAAACTTCAAATTTATGCTCAATGCATGTGATGTGCTGTTTAAGGAGTTGTAGCTATGGCATGTTGCTAATGAGTCATTAAATCTTGAGAGTTTAGTTTAGATGATATTGTAATTTATTTTAAGTGACATATGCTTTGTTATGAACATGCTTGTCATTTAGATATATACTTTTGACTGTCTGTCTGCTTTTATTTGTGGAACCAAAGTTATGCTGTGTCATTCTTTTTGTTTGAGTTTTAATTGAGTACTTGCAATATTGCATGTGTGCTTGAAAAATTGCTGCTAATATAATCAAACTCTTGCCTTATTTCAAGATCACTTTCATGCAGTATAGTTTTCAAACATACTGCTTTGAAAACTCTTAGCATTGAAGTTTTTTGGTAATTAAAAACCAATTTGACTTGAATGTTACTTTTAAGTTTGATATGAAAAATTTCAGAATTTTCAGTTTTGTTTTGTAAACTATATATTTTCAACATACACATGTATTTCAAAATGTTGTAGACTTAACTGTCCTTAAAACTAAACAGGCACATATTAAGAAGCTCAATTTGTGTATAAATATGTTGATTACTAAACCATATATTGTATGTTATTTTTAATTATGTACTAAAAATGTCCATATGCATTTTCTTGTAGCATCACATTTTCTTTTAATTCAATTTAATGCATTTATTTTACACATTGTTTTCCATATTTTACACTGGTAAAACAAGTTTCTCTTGTGATCGTTGAGAATTCATATTTTTTTACTCTTGATTGCGATTTGTGAAAGTACTTGATCTGTATTCAGTATTTGTAAATCATTCCATTAGAAACAAAAACATTATAATTTATTTTAAATGTTCATTTTCAAAAGGAATATATATAAATAACAGTGAAACAATCAGCCTAATCTAAGAGTGTATGTCATTCATTTAATGGTAAAAGGCTGTGTAGGTATTTATGCCTTTGCTTATTTTATTGTACCATGCCACACATTTGAAGTGCTATTTTTATTTAGGAATTGAATCTCTTTTCTTAGAAGACGCACTAGAAATAGTACTATCCATATACTTTTAACATGTGGAAATCTCAACATTCTTCATTAATTTTGTAATGTTTATCTGTGAAAGATTCTTGTATTTTGTTGAAATTATTGTTCTTTTTTACATGTACATATAATTTTGGAAAGAGAGAAATGTATTAAATCAACATTTCTAAGTTTAATTAAAAGTGCAATTTGCCTCTTCTCTTGTAATCCATGTCCTTATTCTGAAAAGAGGGAGTTTTTGCACAGCACAGTGTATATCAATTGACTTCAATCTGAAGTTTTGCATGCACAGATGCACAAAAGTGACCCATAACTCGAATTAGCACATGCAGATGATCTGTCGATTCTTGTAAAGCTTTGCTGTGCAAAAACTCTAATACTGATGTTGTAAAAAACGCAGGTACAAACTCATAAATTTCTTCTTCGGTATATTGATGAGTGGAATGGGAACATATTCTTCAGAAAATAAATTCTTCAGAGAATTTCAGTGCTATCATTCGTTCAAGAAATTCTCGCAGTTAAAATATACTCGTGATTTTGTTAATTGTTATCTATGCTTACACTAGCCTTATAAAGTAGAACCCCTATTTAACATCACCTCTGGGGCCTAAAATTCTTACATTAAATGGGGGTTTGGGGTATTCTTTGAAGAAACAAGTTAAAATTAACCAGGAATAATCGATTTTATGTTAAGAAATGCTTGAAATTGAATGAAAAAAAAAATTACGCCTCGTCAGATTCAAAATCAACGTGATGCTCATTGTGTTCCTTGACATCGATGGTTTGGTGCGCCATGAGTTTGTACCGCCTGGACAGTTTGTTACTGGCCATTTCTACGTTCACATTTTGCCGAGGTTGCGCGAAGCGGTTCGAAGGAAGCGACGGGACAAGTGGCGAGGTCAGTGGTGTCTGCATCACGATAACGCACCAAGCCACACATCGCTTGTTGTGCAGAAATTTCTCGCCGAGAAGAACATTCCTGTAGTCCCTCAACCACCGTACTCTCCAGATCTCGCTCCCAGTGACTTTTGGCTGATCCCTATTCTGTAAACGGGCCTCAAAGGGAGACGGTTTGCAACCGTGCAGAGCAAAATCGAATGCAATGGCTCGTCTCCAACTCATTTCAAAAGAAGCTTTCTACAGCTGTTTCAAAAATGGCAGCATCGATGGGGCAAGTGTGTGTGCGCGCAAGGGTCTTACTTTGAAGCTGATTAGGTAAGCATTGCCATAGACCATAACATTATCCTACTGAATCACCATTCCGAGAAGTCTTTGAACCCCCTTCGTATATACACGGACCAATTTATTGTTGTGATAAATTTTACCACAAAATCATGAGCTATATTGCGAAGATAAATCGTACATAATCTATTAACGCACAGTTTTATTGAATCAATATTTCTTTTCAATCGGTCCAATTTATTTGTGCATATGTGTTTGTGACGGCTATTTGATCAAATCTAACCAATTTATCTGTGATCGGTGGTCTTTCGCCATTTTATAAACCGATTAAACGTTTAAATTGAAAATTTTTCCAGTTTGATTTTGTGCATTGTAAAAGTTGAACATGCACGAAACTGCTGCGTGATTTATTGGAATGATGGAGTACATAGTTATAAAAAGAACAAGGAATCGTTCTAAATGGATCAAAACATATCTGCTGACAAAAAATGCCGCTTCTTACAAAATTGCCTTCGATATCACCTCCAGCTCCGCTTCTTTTTTAGACTCCTCTACTCTTCTCACACCTATCAAAAAAAGATGTTCTAAGGTTTTGTACTTTTTGCTGTACAAATGTCTGCTTCTTAGAAAACGTTTCTGATATACGCAACTAAAACAGTCTCATTTAATATTTTGGTTTGTATATTCAGAACTAATCGTTTTCCATAAACACGGATTATTACGATATAACTGAAGTAAACCCGCAATAAACTCCTTACTCGCCATTTCTGAAACTACCACGAGCGCAATCCTATCACCGTTCAAACACAAGCTCGGACATCTCGTAGAGTAGTTTGCATATATTTTGACAGATTTATCTGCAGATTATTCCTTCTATTTATGTAAAACAACAAAAATATATCGTTTCAAATTATTGCCGTGTTTTTTCGAACAAATTTATTAGTTTCTACAGCCCCATAACGAAGCGATTTATCTGTACAATTTCGGAGGTTAACGATAAATTCCTCGGATTGGTCGATAAATTGCTGCGTGTATATCTTCCTATTATCGTAGGCTTTGGAAATTGTCGATAAATTCCGAGACGAGGAGGGAGTTTATCTGAGAATTTCTAAAGCATGAGTGGTATTTAATATTATTCAACGAATGAAATTACGTCCAACAATGTTCGAAAATGGCCAAATATTGAAGATAACTGAAAGTATGTTAAAATCAAAGAGGTACATACGCGGTTTATTGCACAACATACGAGTATTATATACGCGGTTTAGCTCAACACAGCGATCGGTTTATACCGCCTCCTAAGATAGACGAGTCGAGCTTATTTATTGGCTAGTAGGGAAGGACTAAGAAAACGATACTACAAGGGGGTTCAAATATGACCGGGACTGATTTTTTTTCAAATACCCCGCCATGCGCATTAACTGCGCCGTCTGGAGAGAATCTAGCCACAACCCCCCACCTCCCTCCTTTGCAGGTTAGAACCTGTTCAGTCGTGTCTGGGTCTTGCTAGAACGATGAGTGAACAAAAGGTGCCGCGGTGCGTGGAACAACGCATTATCATCAAATTTCTCGTTGGAGAAAAAGTTCAACCGTCGGAAATTTTGCAGAGACTCAAAAAACAGTACAGGGAAGAGTGCCTCTCCCGTGTGTTTGAATGGTGTAAGTGTTTCAGAGAGGGACGAGAGCGCGTTGAGAATGAACCTCATAATCGTCGGCCGCGAACATCCATAACCCCAACAAACATTGATCGTGTTAATGCGGTTATTTGTGAGAACAGGCGCATCACTATCAAAGAAGTAGCATCAGTAATTGGCATCAGTGTGGGTAGTGTAGAAGACATGATAAAAAAACACCTAAAATATAGAAAAGTGAATGCTAGGTGGGTTCCACGCACTTTGACGGACGAGAACAAATTGATGCGCATGAAAGCTGCCAGTGTTCTTCTAATGCGGTTTAAAAATGAAGGAGATGCATTTTTGAAGTCCATTGTAACCACTGATGAAACGTGGGTTCACTACTTTATTCCTGAGTCCCAGCAGGCATCACGTGAATGGCGACACGCATCTTCTCCAAAACCCAAGAGAGCGCGGAAGATCCGTTCGGTGGGAAAAATGATGGCAACATTTTTTTGGGACTGGAAGGGTGTTCCAGTGCACCACCAATGCAGCTTATTATTCAGCACTTTTGGAAACAGAAATCAAAGATAAGATCCGATCCAAACGGAAGAGAGGTGGGAAACGGGTAGCATTCCTTCAAGACAATGCACGACCTCATACTGCTAAAACAACCATGGCAACCATCAGCAAATTGAAGTGGGACCTTCTACCACATCCGCCGTACAGTCCAGATTTGGCCCCAAGTGATTTTTACCTGTTTGGACAGCTTAAATCACATTTGCAAGGCATGCGATTTGCGGATAATGACGCAGTCATCCACAGTGTTCGGGACTGAATATGCCGACAACCAAAAGACTTTTATGAAAAGGGCATTAGGATGCTCCCAGAACGTTGGAAAAAATGTATAGAATCTGGAGGGGAGTACTTTGAAGAATGACATGTACAAATAAATTTTTGCTAATAAACTATTTCATAAAAAAAAATCAGTCCCGGTCATATTTGAACTCCCTTGTACATTTTTTACACGGCCCTGATTGGGGCATCGCATATGTATAGCTAAACACTACTGGTTTTAATTTCACGAATGGATCAATCTGTTCTAACAAGTGTTATGGAACTCGTGTTACTTATATTTCTAATTTCTTTGGTCTTTTCGGTTCCCTCATGGTAGGAGATATGGTTACTTTCTCGTACACGGAGTAATATACGTTGTATAAAGAGAGTTATTTAATCCTGAAGAAAATCAATTTCGGGATTTCAAAGGAAATACGCGTATTGTGGTTCTCTGAAACCGAGAAAATGGTGACTTTTTCTTTCAAAACGTTCGTCCGCCCGTCTGTGAACAACACTAGCGCCTAAACTATTTACAAGATTTTTCCAAAATCAAAATTCCGTGGTCGATCTGGCTCGACTCGAAGTTCTGCGATTTTGAAAAAACTTCTTTAAATTTTGGGGGATTTTACATGAAGCTCCTAGGACATGTTCTCAAAATTTGTTTCCCATTTTTCCCTAATTTTTGTAAGAATAGTATGAATGACCCTTACAAAGATAGCATAGATCCGGTCTTCAGTGTTAACTCGAAAATTGCAAAAGTTTGAAATATTTTGTCGTCTTCTTACAGCTACAAAATTGAAAAAAAAATCCTTCTAATTAAATTTCTTCATAATTGATTCTTTCTTTAAGTGTATGGCCGTTTTTACTTCCCCGCTACCATTTATGCAGGAGAGAAAGTAATGTAATACTGCGCGAAAAAATGGCGAATTTTCGACTGAAAACGTTCATTACAGGGCCCTGGTAATACAAATGTGGAAACTCAAGTTGCTACACTTAGAAAAAAATCCCCGATTACAAAACAAGGATTCAGTCACTTCTACATCACGTGTTGGAGGATGTGTTTGAATCCTTGTTTTGTGGGAGATCCATCAAGCTGGTGAGCCCACCATAGTAGAAACCAATCCAACTAGTGCCAGAATTTTAAACTATTTTATTACTAATTTATTACCGCAAAACCACCCCACTCAACAAAAAATGGGAGGCGGTCAGATTTCACAAGCACACAAAAAAACTCACCGACCCACAGGCTTGACACATATTTCTCTATGTACAAGTATGTCAAGGCGCTGAATCCGAATCTGAAGCCAGAATTGCGCCATCACCCTCAAGGTTGTTTTTTTTCTCGCGAAATAAACACCGAGAAGTCGTAAATTGTTAATTCTACTGTGGTTTTTAGCGATTTAAAAAGTGGAAACTGGTGGAGCTATTCTGGCGTCAGATTCAGCGCGTCTACATACATAGAGAAACATGATTGAAGTGATTGGATCTGACAACTTTTGTGTTTGTGTTGAGTACGAGGGGAGGGGGACTAAAATAACCGTACTGAGAGAGCGCTGCCTTTCGTGGACAGGGCTCTTACACTGGCAAAATATTAGCTTAAAGTTTTGAGCACAAATATTGAATGGTCGTGGACCCCTCATACCACAAAATTTCAGTGTCAACTAAACATTTGTTATGGAAGCAGGGCGCATTGCGTTGTACTCAGCCATAGCAGCATGTTTCGTTGCCCAGAGGTGGAAAGTAGCGTAGTTGTGTTGTGTGCAGTGTTGAAGGAGACTTTAAATAGAAAGAATAAAAGAGTGTGGGTCAGGAATAATTTGAAGAAACAACCGACCCATGGTCATCGTAACCTACTTCGCGAACTACTACGCTTGGAACCTACACTTCTTCAAAATTTCCTAAGGATGAATGAAGAGGTGTGAGCAATTGTTGAGTATGGTTTGCCTCCTGATTGAGAAATGTGATGCACGAATGAGGACAGCGATTTCGCCAACTGATAGGTCTGAGTCTCACTCTGCATTTCCTAGCATCTGGGAACAGCTTTGAGGACTTGAACGTTTCATTGTACATAGCTCCGACCACTATCAGTCAAATCGTTATGCAGACGTGCAAAGTGCCTCGCATATGTTTAAAGGGTTATACAAAAGGTAGGAAAGCTGCAAGAATTGAATATTTAAAGAACGTGAAATTACAAAGGTAGGTACTATATGAAATCGTGTTATACGAGTACACATTATTCATGCATCGATACTGGGTAATAGAATTAGAAAGTTGTAATGATAGTTCAGAAATCGTACCAACTTAAAATAGAATAGGTATATCAAAAGAACATGACTTGTGAATAAAAAAATGTGGAAAAAAGTGTGAAAAAGATTGTTTGATTGTCCGAGTTTATTGGAAACTGGAAAAGTAAGAACGCGTATCTTCGTGTCGTTCTCGTTGTGGTGGTTCTTGTAACAGTTCATTACCCTTATCATTGCGAACAACAAAATTTTATATTCTGGTGGGATAAGCATCGTACAAGGTATTGAAGGCTTCATAAATTGGTGATGGTTCTGACGTGCCGATCTCAGTCGATCTGGAGTGGGAACTGAGGAGAGCGCTTAATGTTTCACGTATTAGTTGATTGATAGCTACTTCATGACGGTGAAGTATATCCATTTGTCCCTCAAATAGGATTTCATTATTATGGCGTACATCTGCTGGCCAGATGCCATAACCTCGAGCTCTTTTGCCCAAGTTGTAGCAATATGATGATCATCAGCAGAAGCAGGTTGTCAAAGTCGTGAGCATGCTAGTTCAAGAAGCTCATTAGCTGTGTGTTGGTTATTAATATCAATTTTTTCTATTTCTGTAACCGCTGCTAATTGGAATAGGAGGCTCCCTGGTAAATCTGCTGAACCTGGTCTGAGAGGCTGCTGGCTGGAAGAATCAATGGCATTATTTTCCTCAGCATGTTGAGAAACAGAATCTTGAAACAAAAAATTGATCTTTTTGTATTAAATTTACAAAAATAACCAAACGAAAAGATGTTTCAAAGAACGAGTTTATATAAATAATGGTTTTCATACACCTGTAGGACGTACAAGTATATAACATTGTTTTGGAAATAGGTAGGTTTAGATACAAAATAACTAAAAAGCTAAAAATAGTATTGGTTCACCTCTTTTCATTTTTGTTTTTCAGTTGCCTAGAAATCACGCAGAGTGGGAGGGTTTCTGGATAATTTTACTATAATTATAAAGGATCATTCAGTGTTGTACTACTAGCTGTAGAGAATGCTAATTACGAATTCCTGATGGCTGATTGTGGCATAAATGGTCGTGTTTCTGATGGTATGTTGAACACGCAGTTTGGAGAGGTGTTGAACGGTAGCCTACACCTTCCTGATGATACAAATTTGCCTGATTTTCCAAGATCTGCACTTTGTTTTTGTGGGTGGTGACGAATTTCCTTTATCTCCAACATCATGAAACCTTACCCAGGAACTGGCATCACTCAAGAGCAGCGAAATTCCAAGAAAAATTAACACAAATAAATAGTACCCAATTTACACATTTCGACTGCTTCTTTATTTCTCGGTTAATTTTTCTTTCTGAACAAATATTTTTTTGTAAATTATAAACAAGTTACATTTTCTGAGGGGTTTCTATTCTTCTGCAATTCAAATGTTTGCCTAGAAAGCATTTTTTCAAACCAGTGCTTATTGCGGCTCAACCATTCGGAATATCCCAGTGGTTTATTAGACAAAATATGCTAAAAATTGTCTTTGCTTATTTGCGAAGTTTCGACACTCTTGTAGGTTGTAGGTAGGCAAAGAGTTGCTGGATCTTAGAGACCAGAAAATATACTACACATTCCGCTTCAAAACAAGCGCGGTGTCAGGAATCCGACGAGCAAAAACTGTTAAGAGATATATTCACTGATACTTTAATGGCCCTCATGCAATTGATTGGCATGAGGCTAACCTACATTATTCACCTACTCAAAACCAATAAATTCAAGTACAATATCACTTTCATTACCCACTCGTTTTCATTTTTCACGGTATTTATAGAAGGGGTAGGAATTTCTTCGTCTGTCAGGAATTGTACAAAGGCATCGTAGATCCATTTGGTTGATTTCTAGAAACTGGTTCTGTTCCTAAATTTCTATTGGCAAGTACTTTCTTCAACTCGGCTCTGATGTTAGTCCGCAGAAAGTTGAACCTCTTTTTGACATCGTCTTCCGTAGCTGAGGGATATTTTCTTGGTACTTCTCCAGTAATGTAGTCCACACCTGGGCCTTTATGTCACTGTCCCTGTATTCATCAGACTTTACTTTCCAAAAGGCCGGAAGCGACCTATACACCTACTAAAGAAATGTGTCTACATGTGGAATTGAATACTTTCGAATACATGAAAGCGGTGTTCATCATAAAATTATTACTAAAATTTAGGGGAGGAGGGGAGTGAAACAAAAAATATCGCACAAATTTATTACCCCCTCTTCATAACAGAGTACGCCGCCTTCATGGGCCTTAAGGTTTAATGAAACACAATCACAATGGTGAACTCAATGGTAAAGTGTGCGGTGTTTAATTTTTTGGAATCCCAACCATCCCCTCGTCACGGCTAAATGAAATCTACAAAAATGATGGTTGAAACATGTTTTTATTCTTCGAACTGGTTACTACTTATAAACAATAACTAATATGTATGTTGCGTACCTCAACACATCGGAGCAGAAATTATTTTTCCTCCCTGCTATCACTTTCTTCGCAGCTGGTTCATTCATGTTAACGCGGCGACAGCTCCAGGCAGACTGATGAGATATTCCGCAATATTTTGTCAGTCCCCTCACATTCCGCTCTCATGCTACAAAATATTGGTAGGTCCATAAAAACTATCAGAAAACTTTTGAACGCCCCACAAAATATTGAATACTCCTTTTTCTGTACAATATTTATCCTCACACTCTCAATATTTTTGCACAAAACAGTCATCTTCAAATTTTTCTTCCAACTTTTTGCCAATGTGAGGGAACCATTAGAGACTACTCCGGCTAGGTGAAGTTAATAGAGACCTTCATGAAACCTCTGTTCAGACGGCGTCAATCTGACAGTTTGATCGTAGTTTAATTTTTTTTCTTACTGTTCTGGTGTTCCGCCTGAGAAATCGTTATGAAAAATTTAAAAGAACTTAAGTGTTTTTAAAATTTTGTTTCCCATTTCAAAAATAGGCAACAGAAGCTTACCAAATGCTTCAACAGGCTTTTAATGACGCTGTGAGCCGCACACAACTGGGTGGTCTGTCGTTCGCCACCCCCGTATTCCCCAGATCTAGCTCCTGGTGACTTTTTTATGTTCCCAATAATTAAGAAAATCTAAAAAGGAAGCGTTTCGATGAAACAGAGACAATAAAAACAGCTTCGCAAAGGGCCCTGGTCGATATCAAAGTTGAAGAGTTCCAAAGGTGCTTCAAACGATGGGAAAAAAGACTTGACAAGTACTTTGCGTATAATGGAGAGTACTCTGAAAATGGCTGAAGAAATTTTGTAAATAAGATATTATTTTTATAACAACGAGGATTATTTTGAGTCCCCCTTCGTATAATGCTGCAAGACACCAAACGATAATAGCGATGTGTTAGCTTCCTTTAAAGGTCTGAAGTACAGGCTATGATTTAAAACAACAAAATCAAAACATTTACAAAAAAATTCACATGAGTTTTTCGCGAATTATAAATAAAATAAAATGGAGGCTGGTGGCGTAATTCTGAATTCCCGTTCAGAGCGTCAATATACATGTTTTTAAAAAAATGTACAAAGCCGAAGATTTTTTTAATTCTTGAATTACAAAGAGGGTCGATTTTGTTTTGACAATGACCATTCAGTCAACAAAATTGCAGAGATCGGCGCACGTATGAAAGAAGTGATTGTGAATTTTTTGCTTGAATGTGATTTTATTGTCGATGTGATTATGTATATAAAGACAGAAGTGCGTTGACTTACAGAGGGTTAATCTCTGTCTCTACTGAACTAATAGCGATGTGTTAGCTTCCTTTAAAGGTCTGAAGTACAGGCTATGATTTAAAACAACAAAATCAAAACATTTACAAAATAATTACTTTTCTGGACATTTTCGCCTAGCTTTAAATTTTTACAGTATTTCCAGGCAGTTGGATACTAGATAAGTTAGAATTTGTGTATTATTTCATATTTCTTCGTTCGTTTCTTACATTCGAGCTTTTGTTGTTCTTTTTTTTTCAATAAATCTTTTATAAATTATTTAAAACCTATTTGAAATATATGAAATAAAAATTGCTGGCCTTCACAGAATATCAGATAGAAATGCAACAATGGCATTCCGCTTGGCGACTCGCGAATTTCTATGGATTACGTCTCATTGTTGACAGAATTTAGCTGTATGAAAAGCAGTTATAATTGTCAAATTTGTGGTGACATTTGCTTGAAAATATTTAGTTTTCGCACCAAATTTTCTGCTATTTGTAATGAGTTTTACAAAAAAATGCGTAATGTGTACGACGTGTAGATACGTGGATGTGTTCGGAGATAATGTGGTATGGTTTTATATAACCATTTCTAAGAGCGAGACAGAACGTGCTATTTTTGCCCTACTAGTTTCGAAACGATTTCATTGAAGGCAAAATTATCTCTTCAATATTGTACTTTTCCAATGTTACATTTTTGCTATTTTTGATTACACATAGAGTTCGCCGAAAATGGATCCAGCATTACTTATTTTACCGTCCTTTGATACATAAGAGGAGAAATATAAAGCAAAAGCCGTTTTGAGAAAATAACTGATTAAAAATTTCCTTTTTTACTTTCACGCCTTTCTTCGAAAGAAGACTACTTGATTTTCTCTTCTTACGAAGTAAGACGATAAAGTAACATGTGCCGATTTCAATTTTGATAATGACGGAATTTAGATTCATTTAATACAGAAAGAATGAAGAGGGGAAGAGGTAGGAAACTCACTGAAATGTCCCTTCCCCATTATCACCACGCAATACGCAGTACTTGGAACAATAACAATGACTCCGAGAACTCTCACGAATTTCGCCAACGGGTGTATACATGCAGCTTACTACGGAATTCTGGGAGGTCTATATAATCTGCTTTCTTTTCCATTCACCATCACATTAAAAAAAATATCTATTGAAATAATCAAAATATTTTCTTTAAAACCTACAAATATACGAATAAAACAATGTATTGTGAAAAAATAATGAAATATTTATTAAAATTAGTTTTTAAATAAAGATTTGGTACCACGTTATCTCCCCTTCAATTACTGCCAGCAAAAGCATGCCGTTGGGTGTCACTTGGTGTGCTACAAAGCAGCAGTGGAGGTGAACAGCCTGTTTAAAAAATACCATTGGCATGCAACTACATACAATTAAAAAAATTATTTAAACTCATTCAATTTCATCTGCTAAATAAAACTTAAGTACAGAATCAGTTCACGGGCCAGAATTAGTTTGTAATTCTGTCAGCAGCTCTTAAAAAAAGAGTAGGGAGAATATTTCAGAGATGGAAGGACGTATATGGAATTTAAAATTTCTGCTAAGCCCAGCAGACCTGTTGTGGATGACCTCAAGGTGGGATTCTCCTGCATTAATTTAATTGAAGTCTAGAATGCACTAGAGATAAGTTTTTAATAATTTATTTGTTATGTAATCAATTTAATTAATAATGCCAAAGATGGAAAAAAATCACATTTTATACATAACTTTTTAATGTATTTATATATTTTTAAATAAATTTCGTATTGTCTCAGTATAAGACTGATTAAAAGGAATTATTTCTGTAAATATTGAAAAATAAATAATATTATGTAACACAAAACTAACATCCTCTTGAGCATTATGTACTTTATGAGTCATCTGTAGGAGTATCATTTACAATAAAATTAGGTTTATTATATTCAATAATGTGTCAACCAATCTAACAATTATCTATATATTTTAGGGAGATATGCCATTACTTTCATTCTCTATTGACACAGAGTCTTCTTTTGGTCAAAGTTAAACCAGTTTTAATGCTTAGGTATCATGTTTACAGAGGGCCTTCAATAAGTAACTTGGTTCGCATACTAAGAGATGACAACAGTATCATCTGTGTATATGAATTTAAAGCATCAACAACGTAGAGTAAAATTTCATTGTTGCAAATCATTATTACACTCACTAATTGTTAGACAGGGATTTAAACGCATGTTGTTTGCGAGTCAGAATGAAAGATGGATAGAATTGCAATTTGTGGAGTTATCCATTTCTTACTTATGGAAGGTAAAAATATGTACAAAATCCATCAAAGGATAACACCTACACTGGGAGACTTGTGCCCTTCCTATGAGAGTGTGAGACTTTGGGCCAACGAATTGAAGTGAGGCAGTACTAGCATTGAAGATGCACCACGACCCAGGGCTCAAAAATAGCAGTGACACCAAAAAACATCAACAGAATCCAAGATATTATTTTGGCAGACAGGCGAGTGAAAGTGCACAAGTTAGCAGAGGCCACAAGTATCTCAAATGACCAAGTGCATTTAATTTTACATCATGAATTGAGCATGAATAAGCTTTGCACCAGATGGGTGCCGCGATTGCTGTCTGAAGAGATGAAACAAAATTGTTAGTGAACGTCTGCTGAGCGTTTGCAGCTACTCAAGAAAAATTCAACGGATATTTTGTGCCATTTTGTTACCATGAATGAAACTTGGATTGACGTTTACACTCTGGAATAAAGGCCACAGACAAATCTATGGACTACAAGAGGAGAACCGGCTCCAAAAAAGGTGAAATGCACTCAATCAGCAGGACAGGTGATGGCATTAAGTCTTTTGGGACGCTAATGATATTCTTCTTAAAGACTACCTTCAAAAGAGAAAAACCATCACTGGAGAACACTATACATCCCTTCTTGACAAACTAAAAGCTACATCCTGGAATGGCAAGGAAAAATTGTTGTTCCATCACAGTAATGCACCAGCATTTCGCTGAGCAAAAATTGACTTAACTTGTTATCAACTGCTTCCATATCTGGTCTATTCACCAGATTTGGCCCCCTTGGACTTTCATTTGTTCCCAAACTTCAAATCTTTCCAGGCTGGACAAAAATTTGTGAGCAATGAAAAGCAATCTTGAACCTGCAGAAACATTGGACCAAGTGGATTGGGTGGATTATATCGAAACGGTAAATTACAAAACTCAAATTATTGTCTTTCACATTGAACCTAGTTACTTATCAAACAACTTTCATACTTAAATAGAAATTGCTTAACATAAATTCTATTACATAATGGAATTATTACATTCTCTTACACATAGTACGAAGAAAGTTGTATAATTTCACGGAAAATCATTGTAGAGGTTTTAATGGAAATGCACATTTTGGGGTTCCCTGATAAGTGAAGCATGTTTTTGTGTGCTATCTGTCTCTATAGCACTGGCAGCGTATAAGCAATTCTGACAATTTGATGCGCTGTTGACACGCATTACTATGCTCATGGCACCATCTACATGACTGATAAATCTCAAAACATGAACACTTACTGACAGGTGACAACACATCTTGATATCATGTTCATAACTTCGCCGCAGCCAAACATTAGACCTCCGCGAGTTCATGTGTATCAGATGAACAGCATTGCTGAATGCCAGCTGTGAGGAAGTAAACAAATCCTTGCAAGCTCATTGCTTTACAGTGGGGTCACACGACATACAACAGCATGTGTCGAGAGAATTGTCAGAATTGCTTACATACTGCCGGTACTGTAATAAAGGATTTTATGCTCTTCACCTAGAGCTATGGCTCAAGTACCAAGATGGGGTCATGAACTACCTCTGGTATATATGTAATGGTCCAAGAACCAACATTGGCCTAAGAGGCATCTGGGCACAATGTTTGGAGAGCGTGAGGGTGCTATTAATTTATAATTTTCACCATGGGAGCAGTAGGTATAATAATGTAGGTCCTTTAGAGGCTGCTAGACAGTAGTCAAAAAGAGGGGAAGCTGTTAAACATAGCCCCAATAAAAAGACAAGGAGAACCAACTAGTATGAGAATATCTATACCATTTTGTACCACATCTGGTTTGAATGGGTAGAGAAGTTCCAGAAGAATGAATGGATTGCTGTCGTAAATACTCTCAAATTTTACATCCGAGAGCTTGAACAATTGGGAGAGTTAGGTTCACATTTGGTGATTCGGGAATGTGTGTTTGCTGCCTGCACTGCTTTGTCACTTTATAATACAATAACAGATGCATCACATCCGATAAGCAATATTTCTCCTATTTCTATCTTCTGTGTTACTCAGGACATTTTGCCTTGGGGAAGGTCACAATGCATGGCGATCGAAATGTTGGCACCTGTGCCTGGGATGTGGCATCTCCTGGACTGCCAAGTAGCTACCAATATTTCTTCCATGCTAGTTTGGTGACAATCATAAAGAGCAGTCATTGTTGTAGCTCTTTCCATAAAATACAGCATACATTTGCACCATTTCTGTTTGTACAGAATTTCAAGCAGAAATAATAGATGGATCATAAAGAATTTCAAACAAAAATTTTGGTTGTTTCTAAATTCTAATTATCATTGTTTGGCGTTGATATACTTAAAACTATTTGCAATGTTGCCCCACATAGCACAAACTAATATGAAGTACAGTGTATATGCGAACATAAAGCCAACAAATGAAATTCATTTATATTCAGTATTTACTAGCAATCTTTATTTTTAACACTCGAGATTGTGATCCAATTTAAAAAAAAAAAAATGTTTGATACAATGAAGTATGTACTGTTGATGGACATTTTATAAAAGTTATTAATCACTATTGCTACTTAAGAAAATTATTTTTAGTAAACCACCTTTGCAACACAGCTTTTATACAATGGTACATCAAGACAAAACTTACAACATATTTTTTGCCATTTATTAGAGAAAAAATATTTAAGCATAATAATTTAAGTTAGCTTTCTTCTTTGCTTGTACTTCCAAGATAGCATCCATAAAATCTTCATGAGTTACAGTGGTTGCATTACGCCGTAAAGCAATCATTCCCTAAACAAGAATAAATTTTAATAAACCATTTAAACAGACATTGCATTCCAAAAAAATATTAAAAAGAAAAAAATCTTAATACAATAGTTAAGATGAAAAATATTTACTTACAGCTTCTACACAAACAGCTTTGCATTGGGCCCCATTAAAATCATCTGTTGAACGAGATAATTCTTCAAAATTAACATCTGGACTGACATTCATCTTTCGTGAATGAATCTGCATTATGCGAGCTCGTGCTTCTTCATTGGGATGTGGAAATTCTATTTTTCGATCTAATCTGCCAGAACGCAGCAAAGCAGGATCCAAAATATCCACTCTGTTAGTAGCTGCTATAACCTAATGAATACAAAACATTAAGAATTAATGAATAGAAAACAAAAGATGTATTAAAATAATCATATCACAAATGGTTCTCAGCAAAGAACCAGGAACAAAGGTTAAATATTCAGAATTGCAGTTTCTACTTAAAATAATCTACAGAAAAATTTTGTTTCACATTTTTGAGAATCTAAGTAAAAAAATAAATACAAAAACACCAAGACATTGAATGACTGAGTAAAGTCAATGGCATTTATATATTAAAAAATATATGACATGTGTTTCCTAATTTTCATCAACTTGCACTTGTTTTTTATTATTATATTTCTTCTTTTCTTTTGAAATTTTGAAGTTGTTTATGATCATATAATCCACATCAACACACAAAATAAATTTCCTTAATTTATTTACAGTATAAAACTCACAATAAACTATTGTAATTTGGCAATATTGCATCTAAATTTATTATTACTAATTGTATTAATATACATAAAGGATTTAAAGGTTTGAAAATCTTTTGGAATTTGAATTTGTTTTCGAATCAATTGAGAAATTGTTTTACATCTAATCAATAATCTTCATTCCTTATGAAATGGAACCTAAATCTGTTCACTAACCTTTATATCTGCAGTAGAACTGAAACCGTCCAACTGATTAAGCAATTCCAACATGGTTCGCTGCACTTCACGATCACCAGCCTTTTCAGAATCAAAACGTTTTGTACCAATGGCATCCAATTCATCAATGAAAATTATTGCTGGTGCTTTCTCTTTTGCAAGGGCAAATGCATCACGAACAAGCTTAGCTCCATCACCAATGAACATTTGTACGAGCTGTGGTCCAGCAAGTTTCAAAAATGTAGATTTTGTTTGAGCTGCACATGCTCTGGCAAGGAGTGTTTTTCCTGTACAATTTTTTTTTCAAAACTAGTAATATTTTAAACACTTTTTATTACATTTTTAGTTATTATGCACTTTTCTGTTTGGCATTCACCTGAATTACTGACCTGTTCCTGGAGGACCATACAAAAGAACGCCTTTTGGAGGTTGAATCCCAAGATTTTCAAATTTATCTTTGTGTGTCATGGGAAGAACAACAGCTTCTATTAACTATAAAAAGGAAGAGAATTAAAAATTAGAAACTAATCAATACCATAAACGGGAAATTAATTTCGTTTCCAAAAATACCTCCTGAATTTGTTTATCCAACCCTCCTATATCTGAGTATTGTTCTGTGGGTCGTTCATCTACTTCCATAGCCTTCACTCGAGCATCGTATTCAGCAGGAAGTGTTTCCAAAATTAAGTACGAATCTTTATTTACACCAACGAGGTCCCCGGGTTTTAACTTCTCTGCATCCACCAAACCAATCACTGGCAAGAAGTAAGTCTGGGAACAATAAAAAAAAGCTTCATTTAATATTTTTGTCCATATATTCATATTCCTAGCTTCACTTCAGTAGTTTCGGCTCTTAACTACAACAACAACTTAAAAAAACAACTGTAATTCATCCTTAAAGGGATATTTGAGTACTAAAACATCCCTTTAAGGATGAATTACAGTTTTTTTTTTTATAGATAGGAAGCAATATTCAAATACAATACAATTCACTGTAAATACTTCAACTTTTAGTAAATGAACTTTAATAACAGCATGAACTCTTTAATAATAGTTCTATAAAAGAATCAGTTCCAATAGAAGTTTGCTCACAATGTTTGCTAAATATGCTTACCTGTCGTGTAGATGTTTTTATGACAGCACATTTTCCTTTTCGTTGCGAATCAAGGTCAACAACTGCACCATCTTCTTCTCCTTGATCTTGAGGATCTACATCAAGCAGTTCAATGACATTTGACACCAAATATGGCAGAGTTTTGTTTACTTTTATTTTCTCAGTATTTTCCTTAATTTTCTCATTCTGAGCTTGTAGTTCATGAGATATCCTCATCACTTCACTTTTCATTATCTTAATTTCATTATCAAGTAATCTAGTTCTACTGACAATTTCATCAGTTGACATTCGAAGAACTTCTTCACCAAGGGATTCCTAGAAACCAATGAAAAATAAACAGAGCAGTATTTTCCATAGAGTATTTAATTTTACTATCAAACTTGCAAGAAAATACATTTAAACAGTTCCAACCCTTGATATACTTTTGTCACCAAAATAGCTTCAGAAACTACAACAGATACTCGTTTTCATCACCCAATGATTATAAAGAATACAAAACTTATCTACATAACTGTACAAAATGTAGAAAAAGAAGTGTCGTCTAACATTACTCCAGAAACACAACTACTGTGGAATAGACAGAACTTTACAAAGAGGGGAAAATATGAAATGATACGTGAAAGTATTAAAAGGAAAGATTCTAGAACAACTACTATCTGAAGAGGTCAAGATAAATAATTTTAATCTACAAATAAAAAACCAATAATATTACTATCTGTTACTAAATAAAACTGATATATTCATAAGTCTGATTAAATTTCTTTGGTTTAAAAAGAAAGATGTTCAAGTTGATATAAACACATCATGAAAAATAATATTAATAACCATACATAATCTCTCTATAGCCATGACAATTCTGAAATCATTGACGTCGCAAATATTTTTTTTTATATTCATCAACTGACAGTACTATAACTAATTACGAAGTTTAAGGTTAGAGGTCTCACAATTATGCACATCATTGTTCAAATGTAATAGAAATAAAAGATACCTTGTAATATGCAAACGATTTAAAATTTACACAAGTGACTTTGTGTTATATTATATACAGAAAGATAATTACCTCGGCATCTTCCCAGATGGATTTATCCTCCAAAGTTACACCTGCCATTGTCCCACGAAGAGGTTAAGTTTTTTCCTTCACTTAATACGATAGCAATGAAAATACAAATGTAATTTTAAAAATGCACCACACACCTCGTTGTCATGCAAAAATACAGTGTTAAAATATTCCCATCAACAATGTTTTTGCTATTGTGACCTGCAACACAGAACAGGAATGACGATTCAGGTTTTGATCATGGCGAACATGGCTTCTTATGCTTCTTATATTCTAAGAGTAGGAGTCTACTACAAGGCATACACGTTCTTGCGGTAAACTGGTTGATGTCTATTCTGTGTTCAGAGTAATTTAAATTCATGAGTTAATGTTTGCGGGAATTTCAAACAGTTGAAACCTCCTTTCACAATGAAATACAATATCATTATTTGTTAAGATACGAGTGTGATCGTTGCCAACGACGCCATCACCTGCAGCAATAATGATAACAATGTATGTATGAATTTGGCATTTGGGGAGGGATTAATCCAGTTACAGGTGTTCCAAGATCACGGCCCTGTGTTTTTATTTACTATCAACGCCCGGGGTTAAGGGAGATGAATAGTGAACATGACTTATGCCCGTCACTGTACTTCATTTGGGTTGCTTGAGTTTCTTTCGTCACACAGCCATAGAAACTGAGATGATTTTTATTACAAGGTGACAGGCTCATTTTTGCCCAGGGCGGACATGAAACCCGAGACCGCCTCACAGAAAGCTAGCACGTTGTCTATAAGCCACACGAGGGGAATAATAATAATTGGAGCCCGGAAGTTTGACAAAACGCCTTTTCGTTATTGTTATTGTTTTATGACTTTTAACAGTAGAATTCACTCAACTGTACTTCTGGAGTTGTTTTATTTGATTTTCATTAGGTCTTTTTGCTATTTTGCCTTTTTCTGTACATTTCTTCATTACTTTTTTTTCGTCTTGGCACCGATCGCGTTCAAGCTGGATATACACCTGCAAGACTGGAAAACACGAAGAAACGATCATGTTTTGTCTTCATGTGGAAGTAGAGGCTGTATTAAAAATGTAAATGAACAAGTGATGCTTCAGAATGGCACAGACTTTCCCGAATTAGTTTTCTATTTCATTTGGTCTCAGCTAACTATTCGGGCTTGCCACATACTCTTGTAGCTGCCATCTATAGTCCAAAGTACATATTTAAAAAAAAATTCCCAATTATTCCGTTTCCTAACAGTAGAATCGAGTTATTACTTAGAGAATATTAAAGAAGAGTAAAACCTTGTCCTAAACAGCAATTTTCTTAGCAAAATTTGAAGCGATTTTTAAGAAAATGGCGTTTAAGCGCTACTGTAAACTCGAAATTTAAAGCTTTTTTTAAAAGAAATTTTTTGAGTTTTCGAAAAACTTACTAGTTATACAAATTGCTGGAAAAGTACATATTAACGGCGTGAGATATCTATTTAAAAAACTTACATTTGTGTAATTAAAAAATACCGCAAAATGAATTTTACGTCACATTAAATAGTACAATTAGCACTATGCGTTCGAGAAGTTTGAAGAAAAAATTTGGAACCTTTTCTGAAAAAATGGCGTTTGAGCGTTTCTGAAAATACGGAATTTTGAACAAGTTTTCTCAGAAATCGGTTGAATTGCTGAGAAACTGTCCGACATTATTTAAAGCACATGTACTCATAAAGAATTATGTGAACAAATAATCGCCAATATAAATATTAAGGACGCGAGAGAAAGTCAAAAAATTAGATTTTTGTAGTCTTTGAAAAAGCAAAATAATAGTTAAGGAAGAACGGTACGAATTTGTTTTACTCGTGTTGATGTCTCTTTGAAGTGCTATTGTGGACTCTCTTTTGGATTCTGAAATAGAACTTGTGAAAACAAAATTATATTTTTCGTTCTTCGTACTTGTGTAATCGTCAGCACAGAGGATATATCATATACAGAGAACTGTCCTCAAAAGGAATCGAAGGTCTTACTCAAAAGTTGGATGGGATTCCTCGGGAATGGAAGCCTTTTGACATCAATGAAACTAGTGGTGCTACAGAATGGTACAGACTTTTCCGTTTTAAGTTTTCTATTTCCGTTGGTCTCAGCTATCTATTCGGGCTTGCCACATACGTTTGCCATCTGCCGTCTATCGCCGCCCATAGTACATTTAAAAAAAGATCTTAATTTTTCGGTTTCCTAGTCCTTTACAGATGAGTTTTGTCTAAAATAAAAATTTGTGGATTGCAAAAGTTAATTATATGCCACAGAAGTGCCTTTTCTGGCCAGTTAGATCACAAAATTCAAGAAGTGATGAAAGTCTTAGCGCCCACAGTTATCTCAAGAGGTCACAGCTTCATGAGTTCGCTGAAG
Organism: Gryllus bimaculatus; assembly: GCA_017312745.1. NCBI lineage: Eukaryota > Metazoa > Arthropoda > Insecta > Orthoptera > Gryllidae > Gryllus > Gryllus bimaculatus. The sequence goes on along the minus strand of BOPP01000016.1, from coordinate 2,071,964 downwards.
AACGATACGACCTTACGCCCGGGGCGTACGCCGCCTCTCCATGTGCGAAAGAAGAAAAGACGTACGAAATAACAGGATATCGGGGTCATCCAGAGCGAGAAATAGTTTGATCGATGAAGATAGTGCCCTTAGTTCACTCTACGGAACAGAATGGGAACAATTGTGCTTCTTCGATTTTGGCACTCTCTCATTCATAAGAGAAGCATGCAAACTAGCGGTGTTCTTCATATGGCCTTAAATGGGCAGAGACGGTGCCAATCCGCAGGTGGCTCAGAGGTTTAGGAGGAGGCCGACGGGTTGCACTGCGTCTTGTGCGTTTGAAGAGAATATTGATAGAGAATCGAATGAGTAAGCGCTCGTTCAAATGAATTACTATAAATAAAAAATATTTTGAAGAAACATTATTTTATACACACATTTGCGGCGAAAACTTTGTTTTCCTTATTTTTTGCGGGTGGTGCTATGGCACACTGGCACTTTCCTACAAGTCGCTGCAAACTGCCGCCTTTCCTCACGGCTATGTTCTTAAAGACTCATGCAAGAACTGTTTTTGGAAATTCAGGGGAAATTCAATGAAAATTGGACCCGCGCCATTTTTATAAGCATATTTTACTCTATTCGATTAAAAAAATTAAATCCCTAAAAGTGGACTATTTTTTGTGCGATTAACAAAAGAGTAACCTCAAATGGCAATTTCAGATGTGGTTGGTAGAACATGGTTGTCTATCTGGTGGCACTCGGTCAACACCACCTAGGTGGGCACCTGGCACACGCGCCCTGCAGGGGCCAACACCCCTTTTAACGTAGAAATAGGTTAAGTTTATATTTAAGAATTTTTTTCTGGTTAATTCAGACACTCTACAATTAAATGAAAGTAGTCAATTTAAAATTATCAAACTTTAATTTCAGTATACGTGTAATCAATTCCTCGTACAATGTGCGGGTATAATAAGTATATTGTGCTTTTATCAAATTTGAGTAATTTAACGGACTAATAACTGCACATTGCGACGACGTTGAATCAGCTGAAACTCAACAATGGCGGGCTTCTTCAACAATGAAATATAATATCTAATTTACAAACTAAAACAGTGAGTTAGTGATAATGGCTTGTCATGATCAATCATACATGATTGTCATTAGTGGTTATTGTGCAGTATGTTATGCTGTGGTCATAGAATGGAAGAATATCCTCATAGTCTTCAATTTTAATACCATACTTTGTGGTCTTACTATAGAGTTTACATAGAATTTGGCAGCACACCTCAAAACAAATGACAGTGCTCGTGCGCTAGTATAATTGAAAATGTGAGGATCGTTGTCAGAACCTGGTCAGAGCAGTGTCAGAGGGCGTAGTTCGTACAATAGTGCTGAGAGATTCCAGGTGTGTATGAACCTCTTCTTTCGTACACCTCCTGAATGGATTTTCGAAATTTTTGGATTTCATAAAAGCCTATTGATCTGTTGTTAATTTGTGACAGGAGTCATTAAATTATACGTTTCCAACATGCGAGTTACGACGGCAGTAAGAGCATGGATGGTATGTGGATACTTTTAAAATTCACTCAACTCGTAGTTTATATCGTTGTTGAAAATATCAAAAACTTTATTATAAAAATGTTGGGTATTAACAATAAGTGATGGTGATCAAAGGAATGATTCTTTGAAATAAACTTGTACAACTTGTACTTAGTTCTCAAAGCACAAACAAAGATAGATGAATGGATTTATGTGTTACATTATTGTTGACATATACGAGTTTATTTTGTTTCAGACTGTAAAGCCACATGTTCCACTCATCAAATTTCGTAAAGGAGGGCTCCAGGCCAGTGGTAAGGTCAATTGTATTTAAATGTGTAGAGATGTGTTAATACATTTCTATTTTAGTGAATTTTTCATAGACCCACGTTTAACAGGAGCTCACGGTGGCCCTAATGTACCTAGTCATGGATCACCATCTGGAGCCCCTCCAGGTCCTGGGAAGACTGTTCAAAAGCCTATAATAGAAGATTATCAGTTACCTCCTAAGTATCGAAGAGCTCCCTTAAGCGAACAAGAAATTGAGTATATCAATGTATGTACTAACTAGTACTAACTAACTAGTGATCCTGACTTGACACTTGTCTTTACCAGTGTGCTAATGAATTTGAAAGTGCATTATCAGGGAAAAAGCTAAGTTGGAAATTAACACTATGTTTTGCTTTAGTTTCTTGAATATACAATTTAAATACAAAAAGGTAAAAATATTATTGGTACATGTAAATAGGTAATGTAAATGCGCAAAAATATAACATAATTTAAATACATTTTTCAATTCTTGTATTTTTATTAAAAGAGTTCAGAGTTGATTTTACGTTTGCTGTGTCCCGATGCCTTTGGTGTCCTTTACGTCATCGTTCACGAGCACAGAACACATACATACCCATATCCGCCAAATGATTAAATGATTTTTAAGATGAGTATTTGTATAAAATGCATTGGGTCAGACTCTAGGATGATTTATGTTAACGTGAGGGCCGAAGGCTTGAGCCTCATCCTCAACTTTCTGCACATGCGTAGCAGAACGTCACAGTTCCGCACACATGAACTGGGACACCGCAAACTTACGATTTATGAAGTTCTGATTTAAGTGGACACTTTTGTGAAGGAAACTTTTGGGTTTTCATTTGTTGAATTTTTAGTTTGCTCCATGATAACCCTTTGAAAAATATTAAGCATTTTCTTTAGGAAAGGTTTCTTTCAATTATAATATTAATTTTAATTTATAAATGCATTGGTATTTATTTGCATTGCTTATGTTGTTTAAAGGAAACATTTTTATTCTGTTTCAGAGAGGTGGCCCTGAATGAAATATAGGAACAAATACTCAGTATTTTAGCAGAACTTGAAGTAAATACAGCAAAGAAAAGTGTGAATTGAGAGGTCAGCATTGTGTATTTATTGCAGTTATTATGTTATTTATTCCTTGGAATGTTTAAGTATATTACATGCAAATTATTATTGTAAATAAAAAACATTGAAGTTTAACTGCAAAGATGTCTTAGTATGTTTAGTATGTTCTTAAAACAAATCATTCATATTTCATTAAGTCATTCGACAACTTTATATTCCAATCATTCAATATTAATATAAATATAATTATTATTAATATATAATAATATTCCAAACATTCAATCATATATTTCATTGTTAGCTATAAACTGACAACCCTTTTAAAGTAGGGAAGTGCTTCTGAAATCCATGTAGAGATCAATTGCCGTAAAGTACAAATGGTTATTACTTCAAAAATGTTTATAATTTGAAGACCTTGTATGATACTTAAAATGACTTCACATTTAACTTCTGATGACACTTCATATGCACTCTGTTATATTCACTGACTGTTACTTGGTGTTTCCATGAAAACAAAATGTTTGAATCGGAAGCAAGTTAATACTTAACTATTGTTGGGACAAAAAGTGGATAGAAAACATAACCAAAATTTCAAATTCTAAATTATCAACTTATATCTGGGATTATTCATCCACATTTATATCTCATACCTGCATAAGCATTTTTACTCCTTTTGAAAACCTTTTGTTTGTGTATTTAACGGAAGCAACAGATAATGGTTACTATCTGTTCTTGTGCATGAGAAAGCAGAACCATAATGTATTTACCACATTATACCTTGATGTAGATAATATATGTCAAAGAGCTGAATATTGAAAGAAAGTTGTCATGCAAAACTATCTTAAAATGTTGAAAGAGTATGTTTTAGGGAGCCCTGATAAATAAAAAACAGTTATTCATAAAAGCCTCTCCTGCCCATTTCTGAACAACACTAGCTCCTAAATCATCTGCAGGAAATTTTGTCAAAATAAGTATTTTACTTTTCATCTTACATAACTTATGGATCTGTGAATTTGAATCACACACTTTTGTTTTGGGGGTTCTGTGAATGAGGATCACTCAGAATATTGACTAACAATTCCAGCTAATGAATTAATTAATAATTTTTATTAGAACATGAAAATGAGTGTGATATATCCTAACTGTGCTATGCATCATCTAATTAATACTTTGTAAAAAAAAAAGGTAAATTAGATGTAAAACATCCTAAAGCCACAGATTGAAGTTGAGCCCAATGAAGTTAATTTAGAGGTCTGAAAATTTCATTTCATGGAATTAAGAATATTTGTATCATTTTCTCTTGATGTTCATTACCATTTAATGAAATTAATATTTGAATAAAAGGTGGTCTATCAATGAATTTATGTTGTATACTACATACTTACTAATGTAGCCTTTTATTTATATTTATATTGTTTTGTGCTTAGTGTTTTAAATCTTTATTCTGGACCAGATGATCATGGCTAAGCCATCAAAAGCTGCTTGTGAATAAAAATATTGACAACACCTTTTATTCAGATATTTGGAATGTCAACATTACTTTACAAATAAACCAATGAATTCAATTCTTAAATACCATTTCATACTTTTAAAACAAAAACTGTGAAATTATAAGGCAAATCCCATCAGTATGTCCCATCACCTAATCTCAAATGATGTAAAGGAAATTGGAACTTAAGGTTATTTGACTAATCCATTACATGCCCTGAAATCAAGTTAATTGGCACATAAACATTTGGGGACCAATTGATTTGTGAAGCATCAAGGATGCCTGGGAAGCAAACAAGGATTGTATCAGGTTTTGTGACAACAAAAGCACCAGAACAACTGTCATGCATGCTACTATGTGTGAATGCTTTTTTAAACAGAAATAATTTGTCAAGGTACCATCAATCAACAGTCATTAATTATAATGAAACTAAGTTTGCTTAGTCAGTCTGATGGTGCGTGGGGATGAGACAGGTACACAAAAATATGTTTATACCATGGTTGTCTGTTCAAATCTTCCATAAGACACAATGCTCAGTGTTTGTGGCATGGGGAGCATTCCCAGTCCCACATGTATCACCACTAAACCTTGTCTTGTGACACCTAAACTCTTGTCTAAATCCCTGGATGATGCTGTTGATAGTGTGCTAAGGAGATTTTGTTCCCCCCGAGGATCCTAAAACGATGCAAGCACAGAAATGGGCCCAAGGGTAACCTCCAACAGTAAAATTATTGGACAGAAGTTGTAAAGCCCAGCTTGGTATGGGAGTTATTTGGACTTTCTTCTGAGCAGATTGATGGAACAGGGATTCTGCGGGAGACTCCAGATGGTACGTGGGTGAGGGAGTGTGACTATAAACAAAACGAATGGATACATTTAACTAACTTAGCTAATGACCAAGGGCTTAAAACGACAACACAAAAATAATTTATTCTCCACAGACCAGGCCGACTTAAGTGGCTCCGGGAATCAAATGATGTTACTAAAGTGTGTCTGATCGGGGTGCCGTAGGATTCGCTCCCCGACGGAGAAATTTCCACATTAGCTACTTAAATCGAATTCAGCCACTGTCTAGAGGAGGATTGTAACGGGCGGCTGCTCTGATCGGTAGTTTTCGGTGGTTTCTCCGATCAATACCAGGCAAATGCCGAAGTATCTTAACAAATAGGCCAGGGTCTGTGGACGATCTTTCCTTCTATCCTCACCACTTACATGCACTACACTATCCCACATGTCGCGATATTATAACTTATTCGAGACACTATTTTAAAATAACTCATTCAACCAGTAAAAAAATTGACCGCAGGGACCATCAGTCCTTTCAAGAATAAGATCTGGGGATTCCAATTTAAACCATCTTTACCTATTGCTGAAATCATCTCCCACGACATGTGAACTTTGAAATACCAAACTTGACCTCGATCACATCTTTAAAGTACGCTCCAGATTCAACCATCAGAGTTCTTTGGATTCAAATATAATGCCATTCTTCGTTCACATTTGAAATTATTACGTGCTCATCCTTATAACACAACTTTTGGGGACAAGATATGTTGTATCAGCATGTTTTTTTTACTTCTTCGATTTCAGCTGTCATTGAATCGTTCTTTTAAGGGAACTTAATTTCTCTGTCGCTGAGCTCGACCCGGGACTTCCAAAAACACAAGAATACCACTATTTGATAGCTCAACATGCCAATTATAAACTAGTTCTATAGCTGTCTATCACTGAGTGCGGTTTTCGCAAATTCTGAAAGTTCAACGAAAATGATGCGCCATTTTTAAGCTCTATTCGAGGGAAAAATGGAACCCTTTTTGAGAATTTCATTAAATTGACTATACTTCAAGCAAAAATTATGTGAAATGCACAAATTTGCCGTAGAGCGAAAGTAAAATTACGCGAAATCTACTTGTGTTATAAAAAGCTGTATAAGACCTTGTATGTACTTTGGCACAACAGTTCTTTTTGCAAGCTAAAGCCTAACAGCAGCGTCCTGGCCTTGCGGCCATAGGGGTACGTGGGGTTAGCACATAACCATTCCTAAGCTGTGTTCTGGTGTTCTCAACACGAGAAGTGAGCTCTCTCATCGTCACAGCAACAGATACTGGGATATTGCAAGCAAAATGCATAATTAATTTTTGCCCCGACCGGAAATCGACCCGGAGTAAATGAAATTTAGAGAAATTACATTTTGTCTAAGTTCGGGATACGGGCCTCCAAGAATCAATTCACCTACAACTCCACTAGATTTCTTTTGTTTATTTTTTATCGATGATTTGATTGATCGTTTGGTGGAAGAAACAGATATGGAGACGAAAAAGTAAGGAAAAATATGCCGTTTACGCCGCGAAGTATTTGGACCACTTGAGTCCACGTCACAAATGCAGAATTGAAGGCTTTTTTGGGGAGCATTGCTTAATATGGCATTAAACAAGAAACCCGAAATTCAAGATTATTTCAGTGCAAACTGATTAAATTATCAGCCTTTTTAGTGAAGTATTTAGCAGAGAGCGCTTTTCTCAGATCTTATGTAACCTTCATGTGGACATTCCAGACAAAGACACGCCAGCATGTTTGATCTGAAGTAATTCTCGTAGAATTAGAAATATTATTGAATATTTGCAAGAAAAATTCCAAAAATTTTGTTCTTAACAAACACATCTGCTGGATGAAAGTACAGTGGGGTTTAAAGGGTGATTGTCATTCAAAACATATAACAAAGACAAGCCAACAAAGTGGGGGATCAAAATATTTGTATTGTCGGACTCTAAAAACGGGAATCCTTATGTATTAGAACCATGCTTCGGTGTGCAGACGGTATTATATCTTATTAGGCCTGACGTGCCTCTCACAATAAGAATAGCTGTGCACCTTGTGATGAAATACCTTAATTCCGCGGGGGGAGGATATGGTGCGCACGTCTTTACCGATGGTTACTACACCAGCCCGCAATTGGTACTTGAGCTACTGGATTTAGGCGTGCACCTTACAGGGACGGTGATGACTACAAGAAAAGGATTTCCTGATGCATACGTAAACCAAAAATATTGTAGAAAGGAGAATCCAAGATGTCTGCAATAGCTTGGAAAGATAAGCGCTTGGTCTGCACACTGAGCACTTACTACAATAATGAAAAAAAAAGCAGTGGTTCGTAAAAGAAAAGTTGATGGAAAGTGGATAGAAACTGTAGTTGAAAAACATGTTGCAATTTGTGAATACAACACATACATGGGGGGGGGGCGAAGACATGACTTAAGCATTACGTCACCTCTTACGCTTTTGGACGGAAAACAAGCAAGTGGCGGAGAAAATTATTTTTATAGTTACTGAATGTCACAATTACCAATGCATTTCGTTTGTACAGACAGGTCTTTCCAGAGGAAAACACTCGAGCTAAAACATTTCGAAAGAAATTGATCATGCAACTTGTGGAGGATTGGAGACATAACCGAACAAAATCCATGGAGCGCTCATTATCAGACAGCATTTTGGATGAATGCAGGCTGAATGGAAAATTCCATTCACTATGCTCGAAAACAGGAAATCGGGATTGTAGGGTATGCAGCAATAGAAAATATGGTCGCAAGACAACGAATTTGTATTGTAAATCCTGTCCTGCAGAACCTGCTGTGCACTCAGGAAATTGTTTTGAGAAATTCCACACTGAAAAGGATTTTAAACATTAGATGAATATGAAAAAATTATGTCAAATGTATTTAAGTTTGTGTTGAAAATTTAAAAAAATAAATTGTATCTGTGTTTTTTTATTTGTTACCTTAAATTTCAGAGAGAGAAAAATCATGAAAATGGTATATTTCAAGATCATAATACACGTACTAAACAATATTTAATAATTTATTCAACAATTTACATCTATCTCTGCTTTATTAGCAAGATAATGTAGAAAAATAATATGAAAGTAATTTCTAGGGCAAGAGAAAACGTAAAAACATGCAAACACTGGCGATACTTTTCCGGTGATGACTAAACAATGTCCGAGCTGACAGGAGCGCGCAGTGCGCAAGCGCACCGAGTCCATAGTTTTTACAGATTGCCGCTAGTGTAAATATTAACGCCGTGAGAGACAAATAAAAAAATTACATTTTTGTAATTTTTGAAAAAACAAAAGATAGAGAAATATTTTATTAGAGCTATATTTTAATAGTTATTCAGCTATTCGGGGCGATGATGCTAAGCTAACAAAGCAGAGATAATTAAAATTGGTCCAGCCGTTCTTGAGTTATAAATACTGACATTAACTCGACTTTGTTTCATATCATACATATTAAAGCTGTAAAGTGGTCGCTAATCAGCCCCAAGTGAACGGTTTTAAACTAGTGAACTACCAAAAAGAAGAGAAAAATAGGAAAAAGATAGGATGGAGGAAATTATATATTGAATAGATAGCAGCTTTCCTTTATTAATAAACTAGTGGTACTACAACAGCACATGTTTTCTCGCATTATTGGAAACGGCGTAATATTGAAATATTGCATACCAACACCGCAGCTATTATTTCGAAACCAACCAAGAAGTGAGCAGCGCATTGTTGCCAACGCAGCGTTATCAAAACTAGGTGCTTTCGCTAGGCTAATAATATCAATACAGTAATGAGAATATATGCAATTGACATCAAATTAATTACGAACATTCGTGAGATGCCTTTCATCGAAAGATCCTATAATATTAATTACGAAAATCGGCTGAAGGGTTAATGCGCTAGCGATGCGCACGGACGGACAGACGTTTTGCCGCCAATCTATTTTACGGTATCAAGGATCCACAAAACGTGGATTCTGTCTACATCACGTCTAGTAACTGGATTTATCCACCTTTTCCTTACCAGCAATAAGAGTTTTTATATCGAAAATTCGCTGTTTTCCACCGCACGATTACAATACTTTCTCTTCTTACGTTAGTAATTTGCGAGAAAGTAAAAGCTACAAAATTTGCGTTGTTAGAATGGAAACGAGAAAATGCCGCCATGCGCAACTTTGGCATGACGCGCGGGAAATGCATTAGCAATTGCCCTTGCTTAGAGAACATGTTTTGTGATCGTTAATGCGATTGTTTGTGACTATCAGTTGTAAGTATTCAATGTAATTTTTTTGATATCTGCGGAAAACATCAAACAGGTGAGGGTGTTCTGATCATTATTTGAAAATTGTATTTCATATGGTAAGGTCGAATTTGCTGTTGTAAGCCAAAACAGTATCCATTAATATATATGTGAAAATGCCAGTAACGTGGTACAGTTGTGCATATTCTCAAACTGTTTCTGTACAGAAACTTAAAGATATCAAACTAGAAGCATAAAAGCCAAAAGCCGTGAATACACGCCATGTATGTTTTCTCAATGAATTCTGTACGAATTATCACAAGATTCTGCTACGTTCACCGGGAAACAACTAAATTGCGCCATCCGAGTACTTTCAGTGGAAATATATCTGTGTGTGCGTTCTTGCTGTGATCTAAGTATTCACTTCTGGGCGATTACATCGCACGTGTGTGTGTGTGATTTTGTTTGAAACATTTTTTTGCTTTCCAATAGATGGCGCTGTAATAATAGAAAACACAACTTTTCGCAATTCTGGTGAAGTTGTACCAGGGGGTGAATAAACATGATGGTGTTTTTAAGATTCTTATCTAGTATTGATAGAGTGAGAACCCCCAACCTTTTATAGAGAGCGGGGGGGGGGGTAACTTTTAAATTTCAAATGGAACAAATTTCACTTATAAATAGTGAATTTCTACCTATAGAAAAAACTGAGGCTTGATTTTGACCCGCCCCTGTTGAAATGTGTTGTCAGTGACTCAACCTTTTGCAGGGCGACAAGCGCTCCTAATTTCAGCGCTGCGAATATTCTATGGCGCTGCGTTCGAATCTCGGCTGTTCTTTGGTTTCCGGCCATGCTTGGCGCGCCATTCCATTGTGAGCGAAACAGTGCAATGAGTGCAATTCTGAGAGCGCCGTGAGTCTTACACGCCTTTTCTGAGTTTTAGTTGTTTCATCGTGATTCTATTAACTAGCATGCATTGTGGGAAACTTTTAAGAAGATAACATAGTTCTGTTGAAACGAAATACATTGATTCACATAAATTCGAAGTAAAGCTTTTGACGGCGCAGAAAGATCGACCCAACACTTCGTTTTGACAACTTTGAAAATTTAACGGTACGAAAAGAAACAATGTTTACATGTGAGACACTTCATGGTGTCTAGTTATGAGGTTTACAAGAGTTCATGTGAAAGTAGTGTCATAGCTTTTTTAAATATAAAAAGCAAGGACATCAAAATGCACCAGTAAAAATATTTTAAGTTTCTGCTGAATTTTATAATTTAATGGCCCTTACAAATTCAGCTAAAGTTCACAAAAAATCAAAATATTTCCTATCATATTGATCACAATCCAACAAATTTTAGTTTTACCCCACATCAAACATAAACCTCATCGTACGTCTGCAGTCACAGGAACAACGAACAATTGCGATCTGTTGCAATATCAGTTTCAGATTTACCTCCGCACACCACCTCGCCATTGGAGATATATACGTAATCGATCCCACGTGGAAATCAGGAATAACAGATATCATTGGACATTTTGGAACACTATAATTGTAGGTAGTACGTTCTCTTTGGTGGAGCAGTATCATTCGTTCAGTATTCAGAACTTGATCAGACATTGCTTGAACTATACCTCAAATATTTTTCCATTGGCTGTGAAGTTGATGTTAAGAGACTGTTAACTAGATATTTAACTTACATGACAGTGATCACGTAATTTTTATGCCTCGTCTCCGTGTGAGATTTGTTGTTTTTTGCGGAAATGTCATTTGGTGTCCATTAAAAAAATATAAAGATGAACAAGTGTTATGTAATATAGTATACTGTAATAGAATTTCTGCATTATACAGTACTAATATATCTTTGTTTACAATAGTGTGATTCCAAGACAATTAGTAATTAGTAGCAGTATAATTGCATGCAGAGGTGTTCTGCTATATATGCAAGAAAAATGAAGTATATTTTAAAGTGCCTAACACAAACTTGCTCAGTTATGAATTGATATTAACATTTTCTAGAAGCACAAAAATTAGAACAGAAATTGAGCTTGAACTGTCATTGGAGCTGTGTATATTTGTTGTTTTTTCACTTTTGTTTGACAGATTCATTATGCTTTTCATACAAGATTACCACTTCGATGATGATGAATGACTACAGAAATGTTCAAGAAGAAGAATGTCTGATTGTTGCTTCAGCTTTTATGCAGACAATTTGAGCAGTTTTTCAAGAGTAATTTATTTAGTTAAGCATTATATATGCTGTTTGAAAGAGGACAAAGAATTATTGTATTTCTTTAATTATGTTTTTAAAATTGACATATACTGAAAATTTTCTTTGAAATAGAATGGATTCTTTAATTGAATATAAGCATTTCTTGCCTTAGGAAATTTGTACTTAAATCAATCAAATTTTTATTATAATCCTTAAAACCATTATTCGAGGAGAATAATTTTTTCTGTATGAATTTTGTAAACTAGGTGTAATTTTTTTAGTAGTAGTAGTTTGTTTTGATTTACTTTGAATTTTATTGAATTGAATCTTCTTGTAACCAACATCCAACTTGAAAATCCATTGCTTTATGAAAGAATCAAGCAATTTTTGTCATTTGCATACTCATGTTTATTTATTTATACCATTTCTTTGATAGATGAGGAGTATCCCTTGCGATTCGGAGTATGCTCCTAAAAGGATACTGGTGTGGCCAATAGATGCTTCTTTTTGATCTTAGAAAATTCAAATTTCAAGTGAGTATTGAATGAATGCATTTATGTCCAGTTTAACAGAAGTATTGTAAATAGGATAAAATTAAATGCCTTCTTGTAAAATATAATAAAACAAACATTTCTTTTTGGTTTATTTCATTGAACTATATATGTATAATTCATGATATTTGTTTGAAAGTTGTAATAATAAATTTAGTGCTATAATTATTAAATACAGTACCCAAGACACTTCACATCTAATGAACCCGCAGATTTACTTATTTTTTCTACAATTTTATAATTGACCTCATTAAAACTTATCATAATGGTCTAACTTGAAATATATGTACTTACTACTAACGACAATGTACTATACTATAATTACTACTTACTACTAATGACAATGTAGACCAATTTTATGGATGTTTATTACCCAATAACAATGAGATTACAGCAGGCACAACCAGAAACAAGAGGGAGGGAGAATATATTTCTATGCCCTCCTAGGCCCCTTTTCCAATCAACTTAATTTACTATGACATATTTCTATTTATGAATAAAACAGACAAGTATAATAAAATTATAAACTTAATGCTACAATTAACGTTACAATGCTACAATTGACGTTTTATAGGTTGTCTGATGTTTTTGAAAGCTTCTTTCCTTAATGTTTTGCATCAGTACCCCAAAATATCACCTTAAAAGAACAGGGATATAGGAAAATGATAATATTTATGGAATTAAAATATTATGTACTTGATTAATGGATATGCCAGTTATAACGCTAATATCATATACCTTTACATCAGTCCTTGAATTTATACTCCAACTGCACTGTCCTAATGTCATTGTGCTTTCAACTTTTATATCATCAATGACCATATATTTTTTATAAAAAGTATTTTACAACTGAAATTGCTTTGTTGTATGCTCTCTATAGAATATGCCCCATTGCACAACCACAAAAAATAAGAAATATACATGCAATAGTTTTAAAAATATCGGTACATGAATGTTGAAAAATTTAAGTTTTGGGAAAATACATTTAAAAAATTGAGGCATTTTCTGCAGTTACAATTAGGTTAAAATTGTCCTGCCCCATACTCATCATAATTCTGCTTTTCATCACCACTCTTCCTTTTCTCAGCTCTCTTATTGATCCTGACCGCCTTACTGATGTTCTGTATATATTTTTTTCTGGTTCAATTACCCGTTGGTTGTCAATGTTATTGAGGAGGCACGGCCTCCGAGCACTGTTTTTAAATCGAATGTTAAAGAGATTTAAAGGTCCAAAAACATGAAAATATTATATTGGCTTAATCAGGGCTGGATTTAAGTAGTGCGGGGTCCCAAGCACAAAATTGTGTTGGGCCCCCTCTCCCCCAAAAAATAGCTCCATCTTTATTAAATAAAAAATGTATTATAGTACAATTACTTTCTGTACAGATACAAATGAGAACTGACAATTTTTTATAGACATTTTTACTTGTGTTACATTTTTTTACATTAAATACATTTTCATCAGTTATAAGTAAAGGAAATAAAGTATAGTTAATATTAGACTAATTTAACATGTAATAAATATTTTTTTAAAATGTTTTGAAATTGTATATTTTGTTACACAGTAGACTACTTGATTAACAATTATTTCACAGACAAAAAAATATGGTATGTGTATTTTTCCGAAACGCGGGGGCCCCCAAGCAACTGCTTGTTTTGCTTGTAGGTAAATCCGGCCCTGGGCTTAATCTGCGCACAATTGCGAATCAAATTACATAAAGAAATTTGATTTTTTCATTCAATCTCGCTCTTAAATCCATTTTAAACAATTTTCTCAGAAACAGTTTCAAATTTTGTCTTTCATTTTTATCATTGTATGGAGCAAAGAACTCTAAAGATAGTAGTGATGGTCCTATTTTCGGCACATTCTGCATTTTCGAAAGTTGCGGGTGCAATTCGAATTTGATGCGCTTCGTTTCCGGCGTTGCCAGTTTGAAATATATACTCAAAATTCTGCAAATTCATTCCATTGTTGTCGGTGATGATGACTACTATATAGATAATATTTTTATGAAAAGAAATAGAATGAAGGTAATAAATTTTAACGTAGAACTAACAAACCCGCTTCTTTTCTTTAAGAAGTTTTAATCATTGATTTTGGTATTAAGAAATTGAAAGCTCACTTCAAATGAAATCAAGGTAGGCTTGTGTAAAATTATTCTTGCTTCTCTTTTTTCTGTTCTGTAAATACTACCACATGTAAATTTATTCATGTTCATTTCTAAAAATCAGAAATGACTACTCTTCCTGACCATTGAAATAAATGCAGATAAGCACAACAGGTGATTTGTTTGTATTTGGATTTTTCAAGTTATGAGTTTTTAATTTGGCAGAAATTACAATGTTTTAATATTTTATAACTAGTGTCAATCTTGCAAGAAAGTATGTGTTGTTGTAACACCTCTAGTTTTAAGTGAAATAAAGAATATTTCTTTCAAATAACAGAATCAGTTATGCAAAATGTTTTTTTTAGATGAAAATTAGAACTTATAACAATAACATTTATAATATATTTTATTAACTATTAAATTAATTCCTTGAATCAAATATCAAGAAATAATTTATTAATTAATAAATGATAATTGAACAAGAAACAATAAATTTAATCATCTGAAATCCAGTTCACTGACTCAATTAAAGGCCTTTATCTCCCTTTATATAAACCAAATAATGTTGTACTGTTTTAATCCTCTGTCCATAGTATTAGAGCCTGTGTGGAACTGATCTTTTCTTCTCAGTTGTTCATTCTTCTAAAGATCACATACTCTTCTCCATCATAACATCAAGATTCAAGTGCCAAATTCAACTTCTTGAAGTTAATTCTTGATTTCGCACACATATTCATGGAATTAAAATATTAACTCATAGACAGTAATTCCAAATTATCTTTTCCATTTTAAATGTTTCAATTTATTTAGAAATACTCTGATCTTATTGGCATTATTACTTTGTCAATAAATACTCCTTGCATATGGTGTGAAAAATTTTTTGCTGATGCGCACATATCTCAGACAGTCAAAAAGTATTCTGCCAACTTCCTGATTCTAGAAGCATAGTCTCCTTCATCAGTACATAAACTTAAGCAGACCATTGTCTAATAAGCTCTCACAAGCTTCACAGATGAATTACTAAGTAGTCACAGCCTATTAATGAAAATGTGATTTCTTGTCTCTTCTTTTAAATAATGTTCAACCCTATACGATAAATATTACATACTTTTGCAGTTTATCATTTAAACCTTGGTTTACCTATAAATCTTTCAAAAACATGAACATGACAATTTATAGTGAAATAACTAAATAAACAAATGTGTAACACAAGATATTACAAAACCAACAAGAAAATTTGTCGCAAGGAGGATATAGTTCTTTCCATATTAAGATCTCAGCACTTAAATTAAGTCATCATTACCTATTACAAAAATGATCCTCCCTGACTTGAGAATTATAAATCCTAAACTTGACCTCCATCATATGTTTAAAATAGAACCATCAAAGAGTCATTTGGATTCAAACAAGCTGATGTTCTACATTTATCAAAGGATCAAGTTAATATAATGAACATTTGTAAAGCTATCAATTCATTTACTGACAGTTAACTGCACTATTAATGGACTCTGCACAAAATATTGATTTAATATTGGATAAAGTATTTTGTCAAGTGAATTGTAATAATATTTTTGTAAAATTTTATGATTTCTGGTATCAGACACAAATGCTCTACAATATCTGTAATAGTTGCTTACAACCAAGATGTTGATACAACTGCAAACAAATTAATCAAGACATGTTTTATTACTTAGGGCTATGAGGTACGTTACAAAATTTTGAGGGAGCAACGGCGTACCCCCTTTTGCGTATGCCTGCAGTGACAGACCATCCCATGTTTTTGAGGTGAGTTAGACACTTGAAAACTGTCATTGGACTTTTTCATGTGACTTTGATTAAACATATATGCTCCAATTTATCCCAAATTAAATATTAGTATCATGTGTTAGTTTTTTTGTTTACTGTGGCACTAGGTTGTGGAGTTCTCTTCTACCTTCTACAACCAATGCTGAAAGTATTTTCCCAAATGAAAAATATTTGGAGAACCCATGACAAAACAGATTGCTATAGACATAATGAAAAGAGTGCTATTTTTATTAAATTAATTTTTTTATAGTAATTAGATCAAGTTATGACAAAAGTTGTATTAAATATTTTAGCATGATGTTAAAGAAAAAAAATACTTGTGAAGGAAAATACATAGAAATGACAATTATATTATCCTAGTGTTTACGTATGTCTTCTAATGTTCATTTACAATTGTAAAGTAAAATTTGTGAATTATTAGATTAAATTAGGGTTTGTTTTTAAATTTATTTTTATGCCAACATTATTAAAATGACATGAATTCAGGTACAAAAAACTAGCTTAACTAATAATTTTGAAATATAACATGACAATGGTTGCACTTCACCATTAACAGGGATGATATTCCATTACCAAACAGCAGAGATTTACTGTCTGATTGTATTGACGCAACAGCTCATGATGGGGTCAAGGTATACCAGCGGTATCTTGGTGTTGTGGTCATGGGTTAAGGGGTATGTGTGGTTAGTACATAGATATCCCTATGCTGTATTCTCGTTGTCTAAACCTGGAAGGTGAGCTTTGTCACTGTCACGCAGTAACAGGCGCTAGAACATGGTTAGGAAAGTGCACCCTATAATCTACCCCTCCTTGGGAATCAGACTCTGGATCACATCATGGAAAGCAAGCACGCTGACCAGTGAGCTACCCGTAGGGCAGAAGTCCTACACATGAGCATTAAATTGCTGGCAGAATGTCGTTCAACCTTTTCTTTTGTACTTGGTAAAAATTCAAATGGAAATAGTTAGTTTTGAATACATGTCCTGCAAATTTTTCCCTCAGGTGAAAGATTTTCAGGCCTGTAATGTGTAAAATTTTGCTATAAAATGTATAAAATCATAAAACATTTAAGGAATCATTTAGTGTTGAGTATTTTTTAATTTAATTTATTGTATTTACTTATTTACTATTTTACCTATACATTTATTGTATTATGGGAAATACTAGATCTTTGAGATTGTCAATAGGAGATCTTTTTTCTGTGATGATGGCAAGTGCCGGGCCAATTAGGAATTAATTCTCACCACCCTCAACAACCTCCCTTGCTGATAGAATGTAAATGTAACTGTGTATAAGTCACTGCACTCAGTGCCTTGGATTTGAAGAAAACATAAGTGCTTCGTAAACCATAAATGATTATGAAGATTTCCAATAAAGGCATCTCATTAGGCAGGAAACTTGCAGTTATGCAAGTGCTTGCGTGTTTGCCAACACTGCACCATGTGCTCAATTCACCAAAAAAGGACCTCCTAAAGTATCATATTTTATATTTATTGCTGATTTCATATTATTATTTTTTTAGTTAACTTTCATAAAAAATGATAAAATCTTTGACTTGACTGACCTTCTTCATGCTAATGCTGTTGTCTCGGCAAACATGAAAATTCTTGAAAGACTCACTGTATTACATTTATAACAATGACAAATTGAAAGTAGAATGATTGTTTCAAAAACATATTAACATGTGTCACACGCTGCATTAAGTCACTGCATTAGACACCCTTAATGTAAATGTAATGTATTGAGAAGTAATTTTTGCAATTTACTTTTGCATATGGAAATGTTCTCTTATTCATTGTGCACAAATTTAATAAATAATTATTCTTCCTTTGCCCTACATTCGAAATTTGAATCTTATTAGTCCAGGCGATTGAAATGTACAGTGAAAAAGTTTTTCCTTAAGAGACCAGGAAAACTGCCGGTATCTGAGACCCTAACATCTGCAAAACAGTCTTGTGCTGCCAACAGTAAGAAACTTGACTTTCTTTACTTTTGCATTATGTTGTGTATAAATGTTGATTTTTGACACTGAAGCTTTTCTGTACATTCCCAATATCAGTTGATATAATTCTAGAATTGGTTCAAAAGTTTCTCAACTATATATTTAATGATTTTTGAATTAACTCCCTCTCATCCAGAGGCTCTTTTATTTCTTAGCTCTCTTAAGGCAATTTTTATTTTATTATATTATCTTCCATTGATATTAAATGAATAAGTGATTGCTATCTGTTTATACTCATACTTCTTATTTCATTTCTTTCAGAAGTCCAAATTCTTTGTAAGTATTTGAGTCATTTATCTTCTGTTATTGGATTATAGTTCAATTTATCTCTTAATTTTGTGTACAAAACCCTTAAAATGCTTCCTTGTTTTGCATACACTTCGGGTTATGAGTCATAGGTACTAATTTTAGTAACTAACCCAACTTTTTCATTTTTAATTTTCATGCTTCTTATCTTAATATGGAACTTTTTCTTTAATAATCTTCAAGGTTAATGTCTGTTGATTGATTAAGATATTTTAAGAAAGCTGCTTTTTTGGTTATCATTTCTCATATCACCTCATTCTATTTCTTTAATCCTTATTTATGGGATCTCTTTCTTCTATTGCACAAGGCTTTGTAAATTACTTTTGTTATAATGGTTTTAATATTTTCTCCTGTATTTATTATTTATATTCTCACTATCAATGGTCTTGTGTATTTCATTTAAATATTTCTAGTATAAGTATTTTGCATTCTCTTGCAGAAATAAATGCACTATTAAGTTCTTCAGGTTTGAATCCCTTTGATTTTCTTTCATATGGGAATGGCTATTTTTGAAATAAGAGAAAGTGAACAGAATTATTATCCTTATTCGTATAAACTCTTATCGTACTTACGTAGATATTTTATCATGTAAAATCATGGTCTACTAATGATTTATAACTTCTCATATTCCATGCAGTATACTTGTTTACAGATATACTTATATTCATTAAGTCTAATAAATGTGTTTGTAATTTTAAAATTGCTTTCTATTATAGTTTAGTACGGCTTTGCCAAAGTCTCCAGTAACACCTTGAACATCAACACTGGCCACTTAAGCATTTAATTTCCAGTTATCACAACATGTTTATGCCATTTAAAATTTTCCATTTATTTTAATAGAATTCTTAAATTCATTATCTTTACCATTTGGTCAGGATCTTTTTAAATTTAAAAATGGATTAAAATTGTTATTTGGAGACAAGTTTTAATTCTGTAACTAATTTGGAGTAAAAAGGTCATAATTTCCCATATCAAAAAAATTGTTGCCAGCAAAAAGGGGGCGTCAACATGTTTTAGGGCTTCAAAAATGGTAAATCTGCCACTGATTAAAAGGTATCCACAAGTAAATTTGTATATTGGAAGGCTTCGAACACATAAGAGTTGTAAGTCACATAATGACTGATTTTGCTTTTCTCCTTTCAATACTCACTTAATTAATTGTGGAATCATTTATAAATAGAATGAGGAAATTTGCTCTTCATTCAAAATTGTCATATTCCATTCCTCTACTGGTTTTTTACTGTAGTTCAATGGGTCTTCCATTTAAGAGAATTGTGATTTGTCCTATGTTAATATATTATTTTGTAATTGAAAGTAATGAACTCTATGGAAACTAATTAAATTAGAAATTTCACAACTAATTGATTTTTATTTTTTTAATACTTAATCATTACTTTATCTTTCTTTCCAGTGAACAATTCTAGTCACTTAACCCTTCAACATGGAACCTAAGTTGGGCACAGAAGCATTTCAAAGGTAGTGCACAAAAGGTAGCAGACCAAAGCGCCACAAAGGCAACCTTCCATCACTATACAGCGTCATGCCGGGCTGAGAGCATCAGACGGAGGTGAAATGAATGTGCCATTTCAATATGGCATTATGTGTTTACAGGGTTAAAATTTTTACAAAAAAAGCCACACAATAATGTAAATTACTCTTTAATACAACTATACACACATGCAATGTATTTCTGTCAATTAGACCACTTAGTAACGTGTAATTCATAGAAGGTGACCATTTTAGTATTTTGTTTTCTCTCTTTCTCGGATAAAGCTAAATGAATTCTTCCTTCAATGTTATAGGTCACAACATGTTTCTTCCATCATGTTGTTAATGTTAAATTACTTGTTGTGGTTTGAATTTAAACTACAAAAAAAGAGAAGTTACACATTCTGAGACCTTCAAATGTTGATAAAAATGTTAGTTTTTATCAAAACTTTTTCACTAGAAGTTTTTCTTTGACCAAGTCTTATTGGACTCTTATTAGGATTTTACTTTGGCACAAAATGTTATGTTATGATTTATTTGCACCTTGTTGTAATATAGTTTTTCTGAAACATTTTATACAAGAAAGCTGAATTCAAATAGTTATAAAGCACTAAATTTATTAAGATAACTCTACAATTATTTAAATCTTTGCAAGTAATAGTCCTATCATTGTCACTTTGACATTACAGACAAGATTGGTGCAAGTTCAAGGGACATTTTGTCAAAAAGAATGTAGATTCTTTTTTATTCTTGAAGTGAAATTTTAAGTAGAACAATTTTTTTTCAGAGTTTAATTTGTGAGAGAATGGTCCATTTCTTTATGTGATAATGAAATGGTAATAATTAATAATAATAGTGTCTAAATGTAAACGTTTAATGCATGAGCTGCCCTGTAATATGGGGAGTAGTTCTCAACAACATTTACTTCCAGTGTTGTCAATTACCCAAAGGCATACAAATAAAGGTTTTACTGCCTTTATACAGTTTGTTTCAATGCAAATTAATGGCAAACACTGAAAAAAATTACATTAATATGACAAATGTGTAAAAAAAATGCATTAAGTATTATTTGGTGTTTCTTTCTTTTCAGGGTGGTAAAAATTTGTGCCGCAAGCTAATACCAGTCATGCAACCATTATGTCCTGGAAACAAACCAACTATGTCGTCCACAACAAACTAGTGAGGTTTGAGTAAGCTTGTATTAATTTATGTTTATTTATATGTTTTAATACATTATTATATACAAGTTAATATATTAATAATTTTATACAAGTTAAATGACTTAATTTGAGAGTAGACCAACCTGATGATGAGATTAGAAAAACTCTCAAGACATTGAATAAAAATATGTAATCTCTTTGGAAATGCATGTGTGTTTTTATTTTAAAGTCATCAGTAGATATTCTTTGTAGTCTAAAATAATAAGGTCTAAGTAATGTATTTTCAAGACATTTAAATGAGAATCATCAATTAACGAGAAACAAATTTAAGACATGTAACCTATAATTTGTTCTTACTTGAAAATTCTCAGAACATGAAATTTTCATCTAAAACCCACACTACATCCAAAAAATTGACTAGATTTGTGTAGTTGAGAAAAAAATTGAGAAGTGTATAATTCAGACTAATTATATATTGTAATGAATAAGGAAATTAAATTTTGTCTTTGAGGGGGAGATTAAAAGAAATATCAAAAATGTTGGTTGTGGGCACTTCTGACAGCATCACATGATTTATGGAGTATATCACATATTTTTAAAGAAAGGCTTGTTGCAGGTGATTTTTGATATAAAAAGGAACACAGAAGTATATAAAAACTATCCTTGAAAATTACTACTCTTAAATATGGACTAGAAAAATTAATTGAAATGCTGTGGCAAAATGGAAAACAGTTGTATGGTGCAAAACTGCTGTCTCATTAAGATGTCAATAATTAATGATTTTCATTTAATTTTCATTCACCGATGCTTTAGTAATATATTCTGTCTTTTGTTTAAGAATTTATTATAATTATTTATCTTGTTAAACATTGAAAGTAATTGTTGCAAAATGTTACTTGAAAAATTCTCATTTGTAGAAAGCTTTGCATGACAAAGCTTGTAAGTTGTGTGTATTTTGAAAATAATTTTAGTGAATCTGCATAGATGTTGCTCTTTTACAAAATAAAAAAAAAAATTGTTATCTGTAATACATACATAAATAAAAATTTATTTTCTTTGGTGTTACTGACATATTAATAATTACACTACATTGGGAATGTTTGAATTCTTGAAGCATAATAATTTATTTTAATGACATTTTGTTACAGCAATCAAGACAGAGTGCAAGAGTGAAGCCTTTATAACCTTTTTAATCCCAAATGGCTTCTGATAAGAGGTCTGCAAAAACAATCTTCATATTGTTTTATTTGACAATGATTCTCCAAAGAACAAGTCCATTTTTAATGTTCTCCCCATGGAGATACAGTTGAGATACATGCCTTTTACTTCGTAACCTACATTTTTGTTTGTTATATATTTAAGCTGTTCTCTACCATATCTACCTTATTTATAGTCTTTTGCCTACTTCATTTTCAATGTTTTTTGTGTTTTCTACAGCTGTAGAATATTCTCCACTAACATGCTTTCTTCCCTGCTATCCTTTCGTGCCCTTTTTTTCTTTCTTCTTTTTCCTTCGCCTCCCATCCCATCATCCTATAGGACCTGCTAAACACTCTCCCTCATCTCCTTCTGTTGTACCTGAACTCCCTCTCTCTACCACACCCTTCCATTACATGGTGCCATATGTCTTCCTCTCTTTCATATCCTGCATTTCGTTTCCCCCCAGTCTACTGAGTACTCCCTGCTGCTAACTTCATTACCTAATCTAAATAATGCTATTCTGATCTTACACTTTTCCTTTCGTATTCCATTTAGGTACCTTGATCTATTCCAGTCACTTATTTCTTTGAAAGTGCCATTAAATGCCGAGTTACATGAATTTTCTCAAATGCCACTTGCAATTATAACTTCCTATTATTTTCCTTTAAGATTTTCTTCACATCCCAGACTCTGTCTCTCTAACCATAGGTATCTTTTCTGTTGCAAACCCTCCTTCTCAGAAAAAAAACCCTTATCTTTCTTCTTCTATACTGACCATTTTCCAGCCTTGCCCTTTCTTCCCAACTCCATCTTGGCAAATCCCCTCCCCCACTAAGTACCTCCTCCATTGCTTTGTTCCAAGTCTTCTCTCTCATTTCCTCCTGTTTGTCTCTACATCCACCATGTAGCCTGGCACACTTCTTTCCAATCCTAAACTCCATCTTAGAAATCTAACCTTCCACCTTCCTTTCCTTCCAACCCCAAATCTCTGCTCCCACATTAAAATGTCCCCCATTAAAATGTCTCCCATCAGACTATCAGAAATTTTCTCTCTGTCCCAGTTAGTATTAAAGATTCTTTTGAACGTCTTCACACATGTTTCATAACTTTCCCATCTTTTCTTGTTAGTTTTTGAATCTGCTCCTCTTGTCTTAATGACCTATCCTAGATATTTATATTTCTTAACCTGTTTCATATTGGCCCGCATACATAGGCTTTTCCCTTTCAATCTACCATCTCACCTTTGTTACCATGAAATCTGTGGGAAGGAGACTCCACTCCAGTGTTGGAGGCTTGGTGGGGTATGTATGAAAACCCTAGTTGTCACAATATCAACATGTGTACTCGTACATGTATTTGACCAATGCTGTCTACACTTCAGTGTGTGGAAGTAAGTGTAGATAGCATTAACTTGACTCAAGAGGTTGGTGGCCATTAGTCGAAAATACCTGAAAAGGTTTGCCTCATTGTCTGTGTAATATCACCTAGGCTAAGTGAGATTGTTTAGCTCCTGACTCTTCATACACACCCCACAACTGGAGTTGACTCTCTTTCTTACAGACTTACTGTGTTTTACTACAAATTGTTATCTTACTCTTCTATACACTGAGTATCGTGTTTGTATCATTCAAGAATTTTTCTAATCTTATTAACACACTGTTATTGCTTCCCACATCTCTTGCCATAATCACAATATCATTACGTACATTTTGGACCAAATCTTTCTCCTTCCTGTTACTATTTGCCTCTCTCTTGCCCCTTTTTTCAAATGCCCTTTTAATCCCACCAAAAATAGACATTGAACAATGTTGGGCTCAAGGGTCATCATGTCTCACACATTTGTTAGTCTAAGAAACCTGGAATTCTAATTCTCTCACCCTCACCCTGCACTTTTTTTGGAAGTAAATTTCTCTCAACCTAACATCCACACTCCCTCCCACTTATCCCCATTTTATCCCAAGTCTCCCAGAAGTTCCACCTGTCAATTTTGCCAAATAGAGCTTTCAAATCAATGAACCCCACCACAAGTTTCCCTCCATTCTCTTCAATGGCCCTTCCCATTAAGAAATTTAAGACATACTTTTAGATGTTGCCCTTTCTCTTACTTTTCCTGAAGCTTGTCTGCTCCTTTTCTATCTAATTACTCAATTAACCTATATTTCAATAAAGAATTAAAATCGGTTCACAGGTTTGGTCAATGTGGTTAGAGAACCAATTAGTTATGCAAACGTTTCGAAATATATAATTTCTTCATCAGGGCTACAGTGTAAACAATAAACAGTGAATGAGGACAACATACATTACAATAAATTGATTGATGAATAATTAACACAAATACAACAAAAAAATTTAAATTTATAAACTAGGATAAATAAAACACCAAAAATATATAGGAAGTACATACCTTACTAATAATCATACAGGTAACGTCTCATTTCAAGCCTCCACACCCAACTCCACATGGAGTTGCTGGAGCACGTAGGTCTATCGCGAGACAATTGTGTCGGGCCAAGGCCCAAACGTAATTGAATAAGGACTGGTCAGGAAATATCCTTGTATACTTTTTCTTTCTCAGTTCTTGTTGTAAAATTCACTCATTACATAATGTTTTGTTTAATGTGAAAGAATGAATAGTTAAGATAGATAACCCAATGAAAAAGGCTTTTGGTCCCACATGGTACCAGAGGAAACATTTCCATCTCCTTTCTCCCTGATGTGAAAGTAAAAGGTTGCTCTTGTTAAAATTTTCACAATTATCTAGGTATAGTGCAATAATGATTCTTGTTTGTAATTTGTAGAGAGATTTTGAAGAGGGGATATTCCATCAACTTACTAAATCACAGCCTCCATAATCAATTATTTCACACAGACTTAAGGATTATTTATAGTTATTAAATATTTCTTCTCCTTGGAGGGGAATGCAAATTGTCTTTATCAATTTCGAAAACAAATAAATCTTTCTTTATAAATATACATGTTTTCATCTTTTTAATATCTCCTTATTTTCTGCACCCTAAACATGTACTGCACCCCGAACATGTATCTACATGTTCCCGAACGAGCCACATTCTCTTTTAATCTCCATTCCCATGCAATTAATGGTATTTACTGCCTTTACCAGTTCACTGTGTAATAACTGAAAGGCAACCCTATATTAATAAATAAACACCTGTTTCAGATATGTACGAGAGGCATTCAAACATTGAAGCCTACTGGAAGAAACCATCCACAGATTCTGCGAAATCCTCAATATTTGAATATCATCTTTTAGTCAAAATAACATTACATTAATTGTTTGAAGTAAATGATCTGTTCATTAAAATACTAACATAGTGGAGATGTATTTACTCTAAATATTGTTTATTATTTAAACACAAGGACATATTTAGAAATTAAAAACTCTTGTAAATTGGTAAAAATATTGTTTAAAATGTATTATATAGCAATAAAACATTAATGGAAATGAACCGAAATGTTTGCATTTTTATTCTTTTTAGAATGTAGAATTACCACAATCATCTTATCCGGATTTAAACTTCTTTGATCGAGAATTAAGTATATTCCCTCGGTATAGCATCAGCCTGTGGTATCTTCGAAACAATTCAGGTGTATGTTCAAGTAATTCATTAGAACGACAATAGATAGCACTAGCGCAAAGGACCGAAAATGAGCGCTATATTT